>CM065176.1:12538010-12845510 GCA_033026295.1 Channa striata | reverse complement strand
TTGTTTGTATGTGTACATCCCACACGTGAGAACCTCGACAGACATTATTACACAAAAGCCTCCTCTCTCTACACAAAAATTACTCTTTACTCCATCGCTTTCATTCTGTTATCCTAAAATCTCATTTCCACTGCAAGGTAATGATGGTGAGGATGACAGTGATGATGATGATGTGGTTTGTGTTGACCTTGTCATTCCCTGCAACACAGTAAGCACTGGGAATTAAGACTATCTGCTTATTTCTAATTAAAATCCGAACCTAAAAAGACAATATTATGAAAAAAGCATAAAAACTTAAAAACACACACTCATCTATTCCTAACTAAAACTTCCCTTCCCACCTTCCCACAGACTTGAAAGTGTCTGATATGCGAGGCATGTTGATCCTGTTTATAATGGCGAGTTTCCTGGCGTAAGCTGTTGGTCTCCCTCTTCTCTCCAGCCCCTCATCTCTAATGCATGAGCCAGCCAGAGAGACCGTGGAGGCCAAAGAACGAGCGAAAGGGGAGAGCGAGGGAGTGGGAGCGGACGGAGGGAGAGGCTAACCCTGGCAGTGCGGTGCAACACTTTCATATTCTAATAAACCCAACATGAATACACGCATATATAGAAAGGGAGGAAATTGCATTTCTAAAACTCTCTCTGTATCAAAGGACATTCCGCCAAACATCTCTCATACATACACACACATACACACACACACACACACACACACACAAAACATGCAGTCCAGCATTTTCCATACTGGGAAGAAATGGACTAACACACACACACACAAACACACACACACACACACACCTACACACACACACGCAGAGGGCTCAGAGGGATTACAGTCTGCTGACGACAGCAGATGAATACACACACAGGCATAAAAACACAGAAAACTTCTTAAGAGAACTTCTGTTTGGGGAAGTTCTAAGTAGATGTCAGATGTGTGGAAACAGAGAAATCATCATAATGCATCACAGAGAGCAGGTGGAACACAAGTGATGGGTAACCGGAGGAGAAAGACAGTGAGACAAAGTGCAGATCGCGGGGCACAGATTTGGAACAGAGAGGCAAATATTGTGCAAAACACGTACGCCCGGCTCCAACTGAAACGAGTGCCTCATTTCTGGCCTCATCTCCTTTAGAGCAAGCCATTTAATTTCAGGCTGCTGATACCCATCCCTCCTTTCACAAGAGTTAATATCCCATTTTCCCTCCTCCTCTCTGCTGGTGTGTGATGGAGTCTCTGTGACAGCCTGTAATGCAGGCCTGTATGCATTGATTATATGACACCCTCCATTCAGGTGTGCTATTAAAGTTCCCCTCCTCTCTTCCTTTCTGCTCTGCCAGTAGAATAATGTCCAATAATAAGAGGAGCAGGTGACTTGAGCCGAAGCAGGAGCCAGGCAGGCCCAGACAAAAAACACTAGTAGTCCGAACAGGAGTAGATGAAGATACACCCATATTATTCACCCCAGCACCGTCAGCCATAAAGGAACAGGATGGGGGAATGCATAATTGCATTTAAATTACATGAAGGATGCTTTGCCTGCTCCCTTGTCTAGTTGCCACTCCACCCCCTGCACATCTGCACGAATGTAAAATCAACACCTCCCACCTTCTGTAGCTCCCCTCCCCCTACACTCAGTATAGACGCCCTCATGTTCAACCCACACAGCTTACAGTAATACAGGACACAGATTATGACTTTAATTAGCATTCAGTAATGAGTCTATCTCTGTGTGTATCAGGTGATAGAAGAACTTGCTATGGCAATTTAATAATGTATTTCAAATCTTTGATGGTTAAGAGTACGTAAAAATATTTTTCCTTGGTTAAACCAAAAATATACGTAAAACAAAATGACAACTGTCGATAATAATCAAAAAATATATGTGCATTTACCTTTTCTATTATATGTTTTTTAAATAATACAAACTCTTCAGTTCAGTTTGTAGTACATATTGCAGTCATCAGAGTGACTGGGAGAGGCATGTTGGTGCCTCTTGATGCCGAAAATAACAGAATTTGCGACATTTTATTTCAGCCAAAATGCAAAACAGAAACAGCCAGTCACTTAAGAGAAAAAAGGTTAGGGTTATATTAAAGGCAGAGGCTCAGTCAATCCTGAACTGGATATATAACCAGCAAACAGAGAGTAGAAAAAAGAAATGCTATCATATTAGAGTTTAAACTACAGATGGAGGGCACAGGACAAACACTGGTGGTTGTGGGGTCAACAATTTTATATTGTTTTAACTGGATATGTCTTAGAGGATCTATATTCTTTATTCTGCACAGCAGACAGACTTATTTTTCGTTGTTTGATGGTTTGAAGAGTGAAAATTTCACCTATACACTCATACATATATTAGTCAGGAAGAGATGAACAATATATCGACAGAAGACATCATGTTCACAACAGGACTGCATACATCGAGCGCATGTATATTTCAAAATAAATTTAACACTGCTTATAATGGGATCATACCAAAGGCCTCTCACCATCTTTGCACAGATAAGCAAATGAAACTCTTGTATGTTTTAACACTTGGATAATGGTTTTCTAACTAAAATTCTAGATCTAAATATATGACAATAAGACATTGGAAAATTAATATGTTTACATCAAATAAAGTACAATTTCACAGAGCCTAACAGAAAATGTGTAATTTGTCCTGTAGGTTGGGCTGTAGGTTGGTACACAAACCACTTATAGAAACCAAAATCAGGTCATGTCATGCCAGCTGTACCAAGCCTCAAACAGACAACATCTTAAAGCCCTGTGCTCTCACCCACACAGGATTCCTGCTGTATAGCACAGCGGTCTAGCTTCACCATCTTTGCCTTCTCTCTCTGTGTCGTTCTGGGAAGCTCCGGGCCTAGAATAGGGCTCAGAGCTCTACGGTTTACATAAACCACAATACCTCCTGAGCTCGGAGGAGGGGGGAAGACACAGGCATCTGTTTTTGTTTGCATTTTATTCCAAAACATAAAATTGAATCAATCTTTTAATACTCTGGATTGTATAAACATGGAAGAGAAGTGCTTGAATAAATATCAAGAATGAAAATGGATTTCTCGTCGACGACTATTATCTATGTGGTTTATTTATGAATACCACGGCTGGTGCCAAAATAGGCAAGACATAAAAATACAGAGATAATGTGTTTAGCCGTTTTCATTTTCTTCTTTTTAAGTGAAAGAATAAATATTAGGATTTACATCACATTTACATTTTTATCAAAATCAAGTTGGGCGCCACTAACCCTGTATGCACCATTTCCATCTGTGGTTGCCAGGACAACAGTGAAAATAACAAGAGCAACATGACACTGACATCTTTAACAGGAAAACCATTAAAAGCAACATGAGGGGCCAGATGATGCTGTCTGTGCCACAGTCAGTCTGTGACTGATAAACACCACGCTGCTGGATCCATAAATAGACTAATAGCTCTTTCACTGCTCCCACTACAATGCACTCAGTCAGATCGGTTAGTGGGTGTTTTTGTAAAAATGATAGATAAAATCCTCTCAATTTCAGAGACTCATTATGGTTGTGTGTAATCAAACACAGTGTGAGATGCAAACATGCACACACACAAACACAGCACACACACACCTAAGCATATCCCAGGGCTATCTATCCCCAGCCACACAAAACCCACCAACACTTAACTACTTCTCATACACACATATATTCATAAGGTATTATGTAGAATAACAGTTTTATGGATTTTAAATGGCATTCATTTACGAACACTGTGGCTAGCCATCACATGGAAGGGCTATTTTATCCCCTCTTAATGTAGATCGGTCTTCTTGGCTGAGATGCAGAGGGAGGTCCAGGACATTAGGGAAGTTGGATCTGTCTTCAGCCACTGATTAAACTCTAGTTCGAGGTGAAGGAATAGAAAGGGATCGCATCAATTGAGACTGATGCACAAATGCATAATGGAACTATCACATGAATGCTATGCCTCCATTAATATCTTTTGAGTGTGAGGATTCCAGATAACAAGAAGCCTTTTCCATCCATATTTCTTACCTCAGTTTTTACGAGCAGCACTCTGGTTATTACCACACACCGCACAGAGTGAAACAAACTTCACACAACCACACTGAGAACCACAGTAGATCCTCCACAGGCAGGGAGATGACTTTCTATAGTCTGCACACGCTCCACTGTGTGTGTGTGTGTGTGTGTGTGACAGGTTTATAGGAGTCATTTATCCTGCTCAGCGGGCTAGTGTAGTGCGGAATGGTGGCCTGAGTGCCAGGCGTAGCTTATTGTTGTGTAGCCTTTATGGGCTACATTAAGTACAGCTGAGTGAGAGGGAAACATACAGTACAATACCCTGAGCTCACACATGTCATACACACAGATTAACTACCTCCCCGGGCCCAGGGCAGGCCTACATCCACTCAACACAAGACCTGGCACACTCTCTCTAACTGCGGACATGGTAAGTTATCCAAGTGTGTGCAAACGCAGGCACTGAAACTAATTGCAAAAGTTCAAAGGGAAAGTTCAGTTGGCCTCTGACGAAATGACAAAAGGATGATACCTGCGACCTTAAGAATCTCACGAATCATTCTCATTAATACTTGACCTGTTCAGGATTCAAAGAGGCTGAGCTCACTCTAAAGTACAGTTAGTATTTCAGTCTGATGGTGAGAGATCAGAGCAGGTCATTAAACAGCCTCTCTCTTCACTCTTCTGATCAATCAGAGCAGTAAAAACAACATGGATCACATGCCACTACGGCGATGCTCATTATTGCTGTGGTTAATAAAAGAAAAACAAACATACAAATATGCGCGCACACACAGAAGTACACGTGGTCTGGTTCTCAGACACAGACAAACGGGTCCAACAGTCAGGCAATTTGAAAAGCAGTTTTATTCTCTCACTTACCCACTTATAACTGCCCCCTCCCCACCTGTGTGTCGGCTTTTTTGAAAGCTTCATAAGCGTCGCCTCTTCAACTGTGTTTCACAGTGTAAAAATAGAGGCCATTATATTGCCTAATGCCTACCTGCCAGCCCTCTATGCTCCCTCCTGTACACAAAGGCTTTTACATGATGAGGTGGCTGACATGTTCCACACACACCATCCATTACCATATGTACACTGGATGAGACTCAGCCTGCACAACTTATACTAATGCATGTTTGGTATGCCCTGTGGGGGTGGGAGACATACCCGCACATGTTCGCGCACACAAACACACACACAACATGCTGGAACAAAGGGATGCGCAAACGCTCTCCCATACAAATATAATGGCAGTACTGTGATATGCCGCTTGTATTAAAAGCAAGATGCTTTTAAAATAAATAAAAACATTATAGCCGGCTCTCTCGGTGAGTGTGGGTCCATTTCTCAAAGGCTTACTCTATGTGTGTATGCATGCAAGTGTGTACACGGTATGTGTGTGTGTTTATGTGTGACTACAAGAGGGGGGCAATCCTCTACACTGGGGCGACATTCCTCTCTAATTGCCCCTCTAGGTGCCTGTGCGCTAGAGAGCTGAACTGAGGGTAAACACAGATCTAGAGATGATTAATAGCCAGAGGTCAAGGCGGAGCACAAACAGGCAGAGAGGCTGAGACCTCGCTCCAGTCTACCTCAGCCATCCAAATCTACACACAAACACACATCTGTGCCACTTTTGACAGCAGATCTCTCCACGTGTTCACACTCACACAGAAAAATTCCACAAAGATCAATCTCAGGGATCCATCCCAGACTCCTCTCACAGCACAGGGGAGGAGGTAAAGGATAAAGCAGACGGTGCAGGCTAGTCAGCGTTGAGGGTGAAGGGTAAAGGTGAAGGGGAAGGGTGAGGGTCATACTGTTGGTCCACAGCACAAGTCCTTAACAAGTCGTGATCAATACATGACCAGAAAAATCCGAGCTCCTGTTTCTCCAGCATCCCTCGGCAGCTGTAGGTGGTCTCCCAAAGATTTTTCTCTGTAGCAAAGAGAGATGCACACCATGCTTCTATTACCTGCCCACTTTGTCTTCTCTGTCCCCTGACAAACACACACACACAGTACAGTACGTTCTGTGCACACATTTCTATCTCTCACACAAATCTGCACACAACATCACACACATAGAGCACAGCACATCCCCAGCTGAATGGAGTCAGGTTGGGCGGCCCTTCATTTTTCATGCAAACGGTAATTTAGTGAGACTGCCTATTGATTGAGCGCCGCTTGTCTCCCAAACAATGCCACTTCAATCAGCGGCCTGGGGGGGTGGGGGCTGGTGGGAGGGAGGAGATGGAGGGGACGAGGTGGGGGCGAGGAGGGAGGGCTGCCGATAGCTGCAGTGACTGATTTAAGAGATGGATAAAAAGCAGATACGTCCCCCGCCCCTGTACTGATTAATGACAGTGGCCAGAGCAGCCCTGGACTATGCATCATGATTTAACCACCAGTCCCTCATCTAAAGATTAGCGTGCGCAAATGCGCGCGCACGCACATACCCACACACAAAACTGTAAATGCACACACCAAGTGGGTACTGTACCACACAGCGAGAGAAGACATAGAAGGTGTAAATGGATGAATGGGAAGTGAAGCACTAACAAAGGCAACTTATAGTACAGTTACATTATATCACATGCTCAAAATAGGAGTGTATATTTACAAGCCAGTTTAATTTTTCTTTTGGTCACTTGTGTGCATCATCAGATGGACATGGCAGAGCACTTGGTGAGAAAAGTGCAGGTGTATGAGATATTTTGTATGTTATAGATAAGTGTCTACTGCAATGGCCAGTGAAAAGTAGGATAAGTATAATTGTCAATTAAGTTGCCTATTTTTTCTTTATAACAGTGTCATGCCTAGAAAAGAATAGTCGAAGGAGTCTAAGGTCGTGACTTTAAATGTCTCGTTTCACTAGAAACATATTTATCTTAAAATTAGTTTGATTTTGCGCAGGATGATCATACAAACAATAGTAACACATTGTCCCACTTTAGCACCAGTAACTCATGCAGATAAGACTGTTGTCATACTAATTATACTTTTTTTTTGGCAGGGTGATTAACTCACAGTCCATTCATACTGTTGCCTTGCCAAGCACATCACTACTCCTACTCTAATCCAACACAGACAAAGCAAGCAAACTGGACCCTAATGTCACAGCGTGCTTAAGTGTGGTGCAAAAATCTAAAGTGCAATGTAAAGTTGTGTGAGAGAAAACACTGACTCTGTCCTATTAGTTGTGCTGGAAGCAGAGGAGGAGGATTGGACCCCTCCCTGCGGCTGCTAAAATATTCATCAGACTCCCTGAGAGCATGTCTGCTAATAGTTATACATGGAGCAGGAGAAAGAAGTGAGAAGGAGGAGGAGAGGAGAGGGGTGGGAGTCAGGCAGGAGGAGGAGAAATTGGGGAGATGAGCGATGCTCCCTGTGTGCATGTCAGCTAATAGTCAAACATGAAGCACTAGGGGGGAGGGAAAAACACAAGAAAAGAAGGAGAGGAAAGTGGGGAGAGGGGCTGTTTAAATAATCTGTGGCTAAAATCACAAGGGATGGACCCCATAAAGCAAAAGTGAGGAAGCAATAGAAACACAGTGAGGAAGGGAGAAAAAGAAACAGAAAGAAAGATAAAGACTGAGAGGGAGTAATCACTTCTTTTCCTCCACTGCTGCCATCACTCGCGCCTCCGAGCTGCATTCCAGATTGATTAAAAGCCCCTCTTGTAATTGTCAGATCTTGTAGAAACTGTGCGTGTGTTTGTGTGTGCGAGTGAGAGAGAGAGAAAGAGAGAGAGAGAGAGAGAGAGGCTGGGGGTGTGCGGGTCATCTGTGTGAAGAGTAGAAACCCAATTTCAATCACATCAACCAGCGCAACAGTAGTCACTTCAATAGCTACCAGTCGCTACCACATCAATCAGAACTCCCACTCAAGAAAAGAAATATTGTTAATGTTGCTTTGTCTTTACAAACAGCAACCAAGGTAGCAAAGCTCTTTCTACTGTATGTCTTCTACCGAAAGAAAAAATATATGTGCACAAACACACACGCAGTCATTTATCCAGTCATTAAAATGAGGAATGGCCAATGGTGTAGGAGCTGTTGAAAAACCATTAAGATATGGAGACAAATGCAGTGGATCCCAGCCTGCAGTGGCAACCTCACTACAGTAAATCAGACAGTGACGAATATTACCGAGATCAGGCTGCATGCATATGTACACACAAAGACGCACACATTGCCGAAACACGTGCGCACACTCCTTCACACACAAACTGCAAATAATCTGCGAGGCACCTTCCAAAAGCTCCTTCAGTGGATTAATGAGTAATTATCCTAATTAAATGCTTCCTGATCATCTGTTATGATATATGGATGATTATTGTGTTCAGAGATGATTAAATGATAGTATAACAAAGCAGCCTGATACAATTTCAAAGAATTAATGAGCAGTTTGTACAATGGAACCATGTGGAAATAAGGCCCAAATTAAAGATTGAATTAACTTTGATTCAATCAATTCAGGACTAATTGTGAGTTGCTGTAATAGAAAACTTGGTGTCATTTATTCACAGGTGAAAATGTGTGTTCTGTTTTTGTTGTTGTTTTTTTTTCTTTAGAGCAGAGCAGAGCTTTTTAGCAAATCAATATATCAAACACAATGCAATTTAGCAGACAGTGGATATAATGCAGAAAAACAAATTATGCAAACCAGAAAAAGACCACATCCACTGAAAACACTCTAAAGCTGTTCTTCTATTGGATACAGTATATGACACCGTTTTAAATGTTTTTCTACATGAATAATACATGTCTGGGTTGTGACTATTATCCATATAATCACCTTTCTTGCACATTGAAACCTTCTGGAAAGCTAACACAATCTCTATTTTTTCAAGACAAATGTGCTTATATGACCAGTTGAATGTGTTGCTAGCCTGATGTAAACCTATAAACAAAGCTAACCTTTTAAGATGGGTCGAAGCTTATTTAAAAGCTCATTGATTAACAGTTGTGATTATTGATCGTGCCATGTGGCCCAGACAGAATTGACAGATCTGATACTTCGGTGTCCAGATATACACAGGCAGAAAAGACTTGACAGACCGACAGGGAGAAAGAAGACAGAGAGCGGGACGGCAGAAAATCTGAAAGACAGATACAAGCAGACACACACACACACACACACACACTCTGAGTTCCTCTTCTCAATCATGTACTAACTTGAAAAGATTATTTGGAGTATCAACTTATTATCTGTACAGTACTTGAACCTCTTCAATATTTTGCCCTAACCCCTATCTACCGCTGCACCGCCTGATTCACTTCTCCACGCGGTTCACAGTGCAGAGCAGAGTAGTTGCATGTGAAGGAGATAGTAAGCAGTAATATTCAATTATTGTATGCACGGCGTCCCCGTCCTGCCCTAAATTGATTTCTTTCAGAACGGGAGGCATCGCTCAGCACTGACACACAGCCATGTTTCCCCCATCTCCCACATCCCACGCAAATTACTCCTCCATCTGCTCTCCCTCAACACATCGTGCATTTACTCCTCTCCTCCCTTCTTTCCTCTCCTCTCTGCTCCTCTCCTTCCCTCTCCTCTACTCCCCTTCTCCGCTCTCCTGTCTCATCAACTCCTCGTCTCCTCCTCTGCTTTTCCCCCGTCAGTCTACACAGCTATCGGTGGTTGGCACAGGCCCCAGCTCGCATACAGTACGTTTAATCTGCCTTTAATCTCTTTGCATTGTAATGGGAAATGGTTTTGTGTTTTACTATTTGATTGAAGCTGCTAGCCCGCCCCTCACCACCGTGGGATTCTGTGTTTAGGAGTGGGAGGTGTTTTCAATTTTGCCCTTGCTCAAATAGTCTTTTATCAAAGAATTCATATCAGTAATTTGATTCTACATATTAACCAGGCTGTTTGTAAGTAGCATAATAAGAAAATAGGAAAGAGTGGAAAGTGATACATAGACCCAGAGAGAAAAATGAGAACAGACTTCTACGCTTCTACTGGCTTTTAAAAAAAATACACTGAATTAAATGGCTGCTTAGAATGAAAAGAAAACATTTTTCATGGTAATATTCTGGAGAAGACTAAAGAAAAGGTTGATAAATACCTTGTATGTGACTCATCTATAAAAAGAGAGTGCCTGTTTCACCTGGAGCCTCTACAGAGTAGTGAAAGTGAAAGTTTTCTACCGTCAGGTATACCATCATCATAAAGACCTTTACAATTGTACCTTTAATAAAGCCACACAGAAACGGAGTAGGGCTAATCAATACTTCATATAGTGGGGATTATTGTTTGTTCAGTCTCAACACAGATTTAAAACATCTAGGCTCGACAGTCATGTAAAGTTAGAATTGATTTGTTCATAAAACAGTGAAATTTTTGATGTTGGTGTCAGATTTATGATTTTTTTTTCTAGTGTCACATTTTTTATTCATACACACAGTAGCTTTTACAAAGAACAGGCCTGCGGTTAAGGCTGAACGGCATTTACAGTCTCTGATGGTTAAAATCAACAAAGAAATCCAAACACACACATCAACGCATGCACAAACACACATGCAGAGATGCACAGTCACACGCAAACACACAACCTCCTCTCTCTCTTATTCTAATTAAAGGGACCTCTCTGCCCTGGGTGTGCGTGATATTGACACTTAGCTTCGTACAATAAACTTTATTGGCAAGCCCTGCTTGATTACGGCACTAAACTAGAATAACAAGGAATATGGGAGGAGGGGACGTGGATTATATACTAAACAGACATTAGTGGGCTCTATTCAAATATCGGGCGCATTTTAATAGGAAACTCCGAAAGGCCTCTGTGTCTGAAGGAGCTGTGCAGGAACCAGCAGTAGGATTAAGCTGAAATATACTGTGCACAAATAAAAAATGACATGGGTGAAATATAGTCAAGGTAGAAAAATAGAAAAAGAGAAGAACAGAGATATATATCTATATATATATAAGGATGGAGGAAGGGAATGAGGGATAGATTTCCCGTCATTAATGATCTATGGAAAATCCTCTGTCTATTTTCAGATATACTGTTAATGGCTGCTCACTGCCATTAAAATCGTTGCTGTCCTGAACTCAGCTATTCACATATTGGCTGCTGCTTCATCTAATATTCATCTAGTGGAGGTCAATGGCAGTGGTGGCATGCTTAATTTGTATACACAAATTAAGGCAGGAGAAATAGACTTTTAAATTATTGTAGAGTTGAGATTGAACAAATACAGTTTACACATTTATGCCACTTCTCTTGTCACTTTAGCTGGCCTTTTTTTAAACTTTACCAAAAATAATTTTGTCTGTGAGTGTGCAGTAAAATAAATTGCAGTTTATCACATTTAAATGGTACCTACAAACAAGAGATTTGTGTTGTCTGAGTGTACGGAGCAAAAGCAAATTAACAGACATGCAGAGAGAAATAGAGAGTTCGCCTCTCCTTAGCATTCCAACAGCGCTGGTAAAAGAGAAAGCTTTTAAAAAGGGAACAGAGAACACTCTTTATTATTTCCTCAACAATGGTGTCTCAAACAATGCCTGGAGGCAAAGACTTTGCAAAGGCCTCTTCATCCTGGACATTAAATTACCAGCTCAAGTGCTAAATCAATTACACTCCACAGACAGGTAAAGCAGAGGGTGGCGTGCTGTTTTAATTCAGAAGTGCACACCTTACCATTGTCTCCTTTTGATAATTTGTGGTAAAAATAATTTACAATATATATGCACCCGCTGAAATCTGTGCCATTAGCAACTAGAGAATGACCTAAGGCCTTCTGCAGAGGTCAGCAGCAACTACATGTATCCTATGAAAGCGTATAAAGGTTTAACAAAAAAAAAAAAAGATAACAAATTGTGTTGGTTGATATGAAGCCTTCATTTTAATTTCATAATTAAAGGAGAGCCTGGAATGACAGAGTTATGATTCAAGAGCAAGTGAACCGCAGCTGTCTGTCCCATCATCTTCTGCCCACAGTGATCAGCCCTCGCTGCTCAGTCGGTTGAACTACAATGACCCCTACTGGGCTAAAGAGGTACTGGGCTACTGCGCTTCACACACAAAGACGTTGCACTTGATTGTGAACTTGTGGCTTTGCAAAAGCTCTGGGCCAAATATCCAAACGCAGATACAGAAGGAAAGCTTCTTGTAAGCTAAACTCTATCTTCTCTGCCATTCTCTCTCGATATCAAATTTCTTGATGTGTTTGTTGTTCTTGTTTTGTTTTTGTTTTTTTACTTTCCTCGTCTTCATTCATTCACACCAATTTTCACACTCTAAATTCTTATGCTCGTCACTTTACATTCTGCTTTTTTCCTCTCTCCTGAGGCCTTGGCACCCTTGGCTGGTTCTCTCCCGCTGGGTGTGTTGGCAGTGCTCTGTCTCTGATTCACCCACAGCGTGCCCTCTGGCTTGACAAGCTGGCACAAGGACACGGAGCAGAGTTGAGAGAGGAGGGCAGGGCAGGAAGCGTGGAGCTACAGACTGATAGAGCCATATATTACTGAAAGAAAGTTATCACAGAATAGGTGAGCGGGCTGAGTTAAGTTATTTGAGGTGCAGTTTTAGGCCCGTGATTTTTGTGAGCAGGGCAAAAAATGTGAGATTGAAACGGCGGGAACTCTTGTGGTTTGCATGTGTGTCTGGAGGAGAACATTAGGAGTGAGACACACACACGGCATCACCTTGAAGAACCACTGACCCCACACACCTTTATTGCATCTCCAATTAGAGGAGAGGGAGGGAGGGAGGGAGAGACACAGAGAGAGACAGAAAGAGAGACAGAAAGAGGGGGAGAGATGTATTTCATAAATGTAGTTCCATAAAGAGCACTGACCCAAATGGCATTCAGTAATTCTTCCCTGTGCCAGAGGAGGTGGGATAATCAGAAACTTCATCAAGCTCACTCCTTCCTTCCCTTCTTCCCCGTGCCTGCAACACCTCCTACTGTCCCACCCTCTCCTGGAACCTCTTAAACAAAAATCGCACGTAATAACTGCATAGCATATACGGTGCATCAGGAACATGCATCAAAGAACATCCATCCATCCCCTCTTCATCGCTTCGTTTTAATTAAACAAGTTTCCTCCACTCAGAGCCCTGCCATCTCTCATCTCTTTGATCTGTTCCTATCTGACTCACAATAAAAGAAACAGGCCATTTCCACATTGAGAAAGTTGTACATACAGTACAGTTTGATTCTGAAGACTTCCAAGCAGCAGTGGTACAACACCGATTTAACGTACACAAAGAGGCTTCAGCGCACCGGCAGAAAAAAACTGTCCTTTTGTCAAATACTACACTATAAGTACAAGCCCTTATGGTCCATATGGGTCTTCTAATAAAAGGAGAACAAATTCCTCTTTGAAAGTGTTCAATAAATTCAAATCTGTCTTCATGACAATGTCGGCAATACGTATCAAATCTGTCACTGTGCTGAGATGGATATGGGAGGGCAGAAATCTGAAAGAAAATAATACAATTAAAGTGTGTCTCAAGCACCAAGTCTCCATCGATCCTTTCGCTCTCTTTTCCAATACACTATGGACTTAACATGGACTTATTCTTTCTTAAGCACAACTGGGACCACTCCCTCTCTCCGGGGTGAAACACTCACACAATGCTTCAAAAGAACATTTTGTTTATATGTTCAATACCAGAAACATCAATAAAATTATCTAATCATTAATTTCCTATTCAATACAAATTTAATGCAGAGCCACGGAGTAGCCAGCTCATATCCAATAAGGACATCTATCCCCAATCACTCAGCTCAGTGCTTCACATCACACATACACAAACGCACACAAACACACACACACACACAAACACACACATACACATCAATGGTCCTGTCCCTAAAACAGCTATTCCTCACATACTGACTCAATACTGTAGAGAGCTGGGAAAGAAGGAAAAGAGCAAATAAGGAGGATGGGTATAGAGGAAGAAGGGGGACTTATTATTTCTTAAACACAACTGTCAAGGTGACACTGGAAGGTCACCAGCAGAGGACCCAGTTTATCCTGAATGATTGTAGTTGGGTGATTAAAAAGCATTTTTATTAATATAGGCAAATATACTTTTATAATACAAGTGCACTGATTTCATACATCACTTGCATGTGTTGTGCGCAGCTGTTTAAACCCTTTTGTGATCCCAGGAGGAAGTGTGCAATATCAGATAAAAAAAATATATATATATATATATATATATATTTTAAAAAATGCCTCAATTGACATTACTTGACTCAGCATCTGTTTGGCCTGAGGACAAAATATTACCATTAACCAAGGAATAAAGAAGACGATATCAATATTTTTGCTGCATTGCTTTTGATAACTGTCCATCTTGAGACCAACAATATTCTAGAAGTGGTATTTAATTCAAATTAGTTCAATAGATCAATATGAAACAATTTTCCTAAATAATGTTTTGTAGGTAAAACATCCATATTAAATACTGTACATGGAAGTATAAAGGACCACATAACAGAACAACTTTGCAAAACTACAAGTAGCCCACAGTTAAAACAATAAATGAGTAAATACACTACAAAGTACATTGCACCACCTACAGGAACAGATACAGCATATAGACATAAAGGTTACAAAAAAGATATAATAAGACAGAAAAACAATTCATGCTATACATCATAGTTTGACTCTGACTTCTGTAAACAGCTCTGAAGTTTTCCAATCAGCAAGCTCATTCAAAGTTGATTCATGCTGCTCTATGATACAATCTATAGCTCTCTGTAGCATGTGATTAGGAAATTCATGCAAATGCTAGAAGTATTGAATATGACACAGGTGTTGAACCCAGACCCGCCATAACCACAACGTGATACACATCAGATAAAGCTCCGTGCGTGTGTGTTTAACATGTTAGAGCTGGCAAGACAACACGGGAGCCAGAGTTCACGGGTCAAGCAGAGTTAAACGAGGTAGACGATTGGCTGATCAGGTCTGAGTGTAATGACTAATCAATGGTTGAATGCATTAGCTTAATCTAATGGACCAGGTGGGAGAGGGCAACGCCAGACGCATGGAACACATGATTGAGCACAACATACAACAGCGGTGCAATCAATAACACATAGAGTGGTCTAACCCCAGGGGGGGTCCCCACTACTGGAATGACCTGCTCCACGTGCATTTAGGAGGTGCTCTTTATGTGTGTGTGTAAATATGTATGGTTGATTGGTTAGGGGAGGAGGGAAACGGAACCAAGCTGTTTTAGGCTGATTGATTGTATTATGAAATGAAATGAGTGAAATCCAAGCCTTTTGTTTCTGGCCAGGACACTCACACAACAGTGAGTAAAACAGTGACTGTTTCTCAGCCCACCTAGGAGGAAGGAGGAGAGGGATGCACTAAAAGAAAGAATGAACCAGAATATGATGTAACGCAAGTGATAAGTTGTTTTTGCTATGGAAAAAATATGAATGTTCTTAAAAGAGAAAAGTGAAAGACAGGAAATGAATCATCAGTCTGCACAGTTAGAGAACAAAGCAAGACCTTGTTTAAAACATTGTTTAGGATCATTCCAGGAGTGGATGCAGCCTCTTCTTCCACCATCACTCAGTGATGAGCGTTATGCTTGTGTGTTAAAAGCACTGATTAGCCCTGAGGTGCTACACTGTACATTACGGAGGTCACTCACATCTCTAACCCCCATCAGATGAGTGCGTTGTAATGCAAACTGCACAATGCAGAAAAATGCAATGATAAAAACAAAAGTGATTTGTTCAATAAAGCAGAAACTAAGGAAATTTGCAATGACTCATAAAAGGTGAAAAAACGTCATCTCATCAACTCGCAAAGAGCTCAACCATGTAGAGATGCACTCAGAGAGGGAGAGAGAGGGAGAAAGCGAGCCAGAGATGAAAAGTTAGGGACAAGAGCCAGTCAGAGCAGAGGACAGGCCTGGGTCAATACTTGCAGCACATACTGCTGACATGGCACTTCACAACACACATACACATGCACACACACACACACACACACACACACACACACACACACACACACTTCACATGGACATGCACAAAAGATAGAGAGACGTCACACCAATCAGTCAGCAAGTGTCAATATTTAAGAGGAAGAGAAAAGAAGTAATAACGAGTGTATTTGCGCATAAAAGGAAGACACACCCAGTATTAAGGAACGTGACTGATACCTGCCGTCTTTGTCTCTATTATTTTAAACTCTTCTCTTTCTAGTGGGACAGATATACTGCAACATGTAACCTGGATGACTGGGAATCACCTCCGACAATTACAGGGTCAGTTCACCCACAGAGTATTTCCTTAACTACTTTTGTTTTCTGAAACGCAGATAGTCTCCATGGCTCCAATTCTAATATTGCTTTTTACTTATTGAATTGTTCATGGAAACAGGGAAACTGAAAATTCTAGTTGATGGTACACTTTTTTTTAAATAACTTATCAGTGCTTTGTGCAAAAAATCATATAACCAAACTCTGATCAACAAGTGCTTACAACTATGGTGTTTTGGTATTTCTTATAAAATGTTTTTAATTATCACCTAATAAATTAAGCAAAAATTAGGTAATCATTGTAGTTGTAGGTGTAACATTTAGCATATTATTTAACATTTTTCATATCCTTTGAATTCTCATTTGATGTAGAAAATACATTATCTTTTTAAATATACTATTAACTTGGTCAAAATATTTTATGGAATTTTAATTTATCAAAGAAGAAAACACCCACCCTAACTCACACACTACCCTGTACAATTTGTTACTACATTTAGTGTCTGTGCTGCATAATCTCATCTTAAGTTTTGTTACCTGAGGGTCAATATTTTATTTTATTTTTTCATCTGTGTATGTGAGTGAGTGTGTGTGTGTGTGTGTATGTGTGTGTTTGGTAGAGGTCTGTGATAGGGGCCTCTCCATCTTTGAAATGAATTAGCGTGTGGTGCCTTATTGAGTGAGGTGCAGTGTTTAAGTGAAACTGATGAGAGATGCGTGAGCAGTGAGAACTGGGCTATAAGTATGTGGCTGAGGTCGCAGGTTAATCCCTATTGATTTACTTCACCGTCTGCATATAGCCACACAGGAAGACAAGGAAGGAGAGGCCCGCTTTACTAGCTATCAAACGCAGGATAAAAATCACTGTTCACACACTCCTACACCTTCATGCACACACACACACACACATACCTGTGTTAAGTGGGGTAAGAACAAGAAAATTAAGTATCATTTAATCTCTAAGTGGGTAGTTAAACACCCTCTACTTAAGATCACAGAGATATGATCATTGGCTTCATTTACAGACATTATCTGGAGCACTTGTTCTCATTTCAAATGAAAACATATTAGGCGGTGCATGTTTTTTTTATCAAATTGCTTTAATATAAGAACCACAAGTGAACACACAGCCATTTCTGTGGTGCAACTCTGAATTCACAGTGGGCCCTGAAAGACCAACACACCAGACCAGCGCGTGTTTGATTAGAAACCAAAATAATTCTCAGACCAACCTGTATTTATAAACAAGCTCTTCACTATTTCACCCCAGAGGAGGAAAGGTGAATTATTACATTAATATGAACAACTATTAATAATGACCCCCCCACACACACACACTTTCTCTCCCCACCTCTTACCCCATCACTCCTTCTCTCCATCTCTATCTCCCTCCTTTCTCTCTCTCTCTCTCTCTGCCTCTAATCCTATCATGCGGGCAATAAGTGTATGCACCATGAGCACATTTAATTTCTGCGGTTGGTTTTCAGCGAGCCCAGAGGTGAGCCTTAATAAGGATCAATGGCACTTTATCTGGGACAGCACCCACTTCACAGCATGCAAATTACACAGCAACCCTTAAAAAAAGAAATGGATTTAATTAAAAAATGTAGAACCACAGGCTCTGGAAATTCAATTAAAGGATTTATGCAAAGGTTGGCTAGCTTTTTGTGTTGCAGTTCCTGCTTATATAATGAGCTTTTCATATTAAAAATCAATAGGTAATCTGGGCTAGGGGATCGGCTGCTTATGTACATTTTTGAAATCAATTTGAAAAATAGTCCATCAGCTTCGTGTCACAACAAAGACGTGAGGGAGAGGTTTGTGTGTGTCTGGGGTTGGGGGTGGGGGTGGGTTGGTCAATGGCAGGAAAGCAGTAGGAGTGCATGGGTGAGGCAGGGGTGAAAAGTTCCATCTTTCTCCTCTCAGGGGTCAGTGGAGAAAAGCCCTGGTCCTCTAAAGGTAATAGAGATGGAGGGTTGAAGGAGGCAAGATGAAGGAGTAGAGGGTAAGTGAGTAAGGATGTCTCTTCGGCCAGGACAGTTTCTGGCACTTTGGCCTGTTCTGATCCCTTCTATTAGATAGAGAAAGTCCCCTGGCAGCGAGGGTCTAGCTTGCACTGACCTGTGGCTCTGGGGTAATTTAGCCCAGCCCCAACTCAGACTCAGCCCAGACTCAGACAGACCTGGCTGGGGAGACATCCTAATGGCTTCCCTGAGGTGTCTGCAGCTAAAGAAGCATGGAGGATGTGGTGGGGGTTTTAAGTAATGTTTTCCACAAACAAAACTCAATCCATCAAAAAAAAAAACAACTGTATGTTATGAAGAGAAAAAAAATCATGTGCACTAGCAGCACTTGCCAGCTGCACAAAATTGCATTTTAAAATGTTTGATTCTTAAAAATTCCTTTCTCCCTTAACATCTAGCTTTCAACAGCGGTATTGTTCATGCTTCCTTCACACTCATTTTTTAGAACTGTATACGCAGGAGGGGTGAATGACTGACTGCATACAGTAGCAGACTGTCAGCATTTGATTGGTTCTTTATTGATCCAGACACGCTCTCCATCACATCAACTCATCCACAATAAACCATTTACACAGTTTCCCTGTGCAATGGACCACATAACCAGGCCTCAGGCCACCTCTGTTCAACCATTATGTGTGTGTGTTTGCGTGTGTGTGTTTTCTTTAATGAAATGGTATCTCCGTGGACAATAATCCCAGTAACAGGATTGGGCAGGAACACACATGTCAATACAGCCAAATGGGATTGTACGCTTTTATCCATTCCCACACAACACATCTTTCTTTCCCTACAGCTCTTTCTTTCTCTCAAGTGTAGTGCAACAGCGCAGCAGGGAAAGTCTACCAGGAATATTACATTCATTACATCTAGTTCCTCAAAAATGATCTAAAACATACCCTTTAAAGGAACTTGGTATGTCATCAGAGGCTGGTAGGAGGTGGTGTAAAGGAGCCTCTTACCAATTGGCATATGTAATAGTCGGTCTACACCACAACCTACATTGTGTCTTTAACCAGGAGGGAGCTGAATCCCTTCTGTGTAGCTCCTAATCATCCAAGAGGACTCTATTACAAGGGCCTGGCAGCTCATCTAACCCCACAGAGGAGAAGGGGGGGGGGTTGTTGGGAGATTGGGAACTCTGCTCCTCTTTCTTTCCACATGGTTGAGCACCACACACACACATCACTGGCACAAACACACAGCCACACAGGTTGCATGGCTGTGCAGCGGGGCCACTGTGACTGTGTGCCCCACCAGATAACAGATAAAGCACCTGACCTTTTGTCTACAGGAGAGAACTGATAAAGAACAACGAAGTAATAGTGGCTGCTGCATGCGGTACCAAGCACCCCCATCCCACTGTATATTTGCTGTATGGTAATGATGTCTTCGTGGCAGAATCTGCTTCTGGCGTTAACCCCCAAAGTGCAGCATAGAGTTCCTGGTCACAGTAGGTAGGGTAAGGCTCAGCAGAGAACGCACTAGAAGTTCCGCAGCTCATGGCTGAACAACCGTTTCTCTAATACACCCCTGACTGCTGGTGCCTGGTCAAAAGTTCAGCCTGTGCATATGTAAAAAGGTGGCCTGGTGCCCGAGGCAGAATCCTGGGTAAAATAATCACGCTAAAACACTAAGAAGCATGGGACTATGCGAGGGCAGTGATGAAACTGGCCCCTGGGGGTACTGAAGTGTCTGATTGGACAAGCAGAGCCTCTTAGGCCTGCGCCCACAACGCCCCTCTTTCTATCTATTAAAGTGGATGACGAGGTGATATTGCCCACACTGATCTCATGCACTTCAGCACTGTCTGTGCCTATAGTTAAGGTATAGATTTGATGAGTATAGGTTGAGTCCAGCTGCTCAGAGCCTGAGGGTACACTGATCTTGTGGGAGCAATCAGTCAGTCAACAAAATGTCACAGGGTCAGCATTACAGCATGACAGGATGGTGACAACTTCACAAAGGTTACAGCCAAACTAATAAATGCAACAATTGCTGAAATGTATTATGTTCTGTTTACACGTGTGCCCTACCCAAGTTTTGCTTTAAAGTGATTTGCTTATAACTTCATAGCATAATATCTGTGGCAATCAAATTTTGAGCATTAAACGGCTGCAAATAAATTGCAGAAATGTGATAATGGCTTTTTTGCCCCTCTCTCTCTTTCTCTCTCTCACACACACACACACACACACCACTGCAGGCCAGATCATTCAACACTGATAATCACACCAAAGGACACAGGAAAAACTCCCACTCTAAACACGCTGAATTAAAGAAACAGGAGTTACAGGCCTAGTCACACAATCTCTGATAAGTAGATCAAGGCACTGGGAGGGGAACATGATGTTAGTAAGAGATAGTTTGGCTGATTAAAATGTCATGGCTCTTTATAGATGCCTTTCTCAACTCAGCAAAATGGAATCAGCTCTGTACATCAATAGCAGAGTGGGCTGTGCTCCCTACTAATAGAGAAGTTTCTTTCCCTTAAGTGGAATCTACAACACAAAGAATGCAAAATTGAGAAAGTCAAAATATGTTTTGGTAATACGAGGACAAAATACAGTATCAAAAAGATAAAAGTGCAGCATCAAAGTGAAGAGCTGATAAAATAGGGGAGCATGAAGCACAATAAATGAAGCAAGACGGCATAAAAAGGGTGTATGGCTTCACATGGCATTTCCTCGCCTTCACCACAATGTTGAAATTAAACATTTAGGACCACATGTAGCTGCAGGTGCTTCAGTGAGCTCCATATTGTGAATTCAGGTGTGTGCACTGGTCCGTGTGTGTTTGTCTGCTCGTGTCGGGTAACTGTACATCACTCCACCTGTGCTCGTATAAATCAAACCTATGCTTTAAATGAGAAGCTGGTTATTTGTACAAGAACACACACGGGGGCTTTGTGATTGTTTTTTGGAGTCAACATTCTGCTTATGTTTGCATCCCAGAACAATCTCCACGGATCCCGCAAGCGTACGCAAGCAATTAAAGCGATACCATCTTCATATCCCTGCAACCAATAACTGAAATAATATCACTGTTTTATTAAGCCCTTAATGTGGGGGCAGAAGGAGTGAGGAGTGGGATTTTAAAGAGGATACACTTTCAGGGGCCTTATCAACCCTAGATTTAAATAAGAGCAAAGTCTCAGCTTAAGGGCGTGCCTGTGTATCTGTGTGTGTCTGTGTGTGGCCTTTATCAGACATGAGTTTTAGTTAATTGCTGTGTCAGCACACCAGAAATTAATTACTAGCTCTACCTTTGTCCTTTAATATTTACTAACATCTACACTACATTTAATTAACCACGTGTAGAAAAGCCATTGCACCACTCTGGAGGAGAAACCGCTCTGCTAATTGCTTCCATGTGCTCACATCCTAAATGTTAACACCCCTCCCTCAGACACAGACAGAACACAGAAGCGTCATCTACACATCTGATTAAGAAGTCTTTTCAATGAATTTTGGTTCAACTAAAAATGAGACAAACTAAATATGAAGACAGATGGATGTAAAAGAACTGAGGGAAAAGGGGAGAAGGTAAAGAGAAAGGGGGAAAAAAGTCAAACTGAGGAAATGTTCAGCTTGACATTTTGTGAAAGGTGCTGAGGAGCAGTTCCTCTCATCTCTCATCCCATGTCAGAAGGAGGAGGGACAAATGACAGCCCGAGGCTTTTTGTCAGTCAAAAATGATGGATAAGGATAACGCTTCACTAAAACTCTACCATGCTGGCTTTCAACACATCACATTTTCCCTTCAGTGCAAACACTAAATTGATAAAGTATGAAGAGTAGCTAATGGAAAGATGTAATAGTCAAACTAAAGCATATATTAGAAGGCCGTGGAGCCTAAATGGTATCCAGTTGAAAAATCTTACAGAGTAAAGCACACAATATAGGCCAGGATAAATCATAGTGCTGGATTTTATCGTTCATATCAAAAGGGTCTGAGGACGTTAACCTCGTGCACCCAACATTATTTCTTAAGCACACATGTGCTATGAACACTCTCATACAGTCATTTATTGTATACACACATGCATACACACACACACACACACACATTTTGCCACTCTGAGTTGTACTGCAAGCTATACTAAAAGGTAAATGCCTAAGTTGTCTTCTTTCTTTTCACCTTATTGAACACATTGACAGCAACAAATACTGTATTTTGTGAGGTGTGGATAATAACTCAGGTGCAAACACTTTAAAACAAAGTTTTGTATTGCAGGTAGAACATTGCAGCCCTATGTCAACTCTCCACATCCATTCAATGCCTACAAATTCTGTTAACAAAATAGCAATCTTGGATCTCACATGTAACCTCTACAGGACTCCACCAGGGACACAGTAATAAGTCTTCTACAAATTCATCAAACAATTAAATGGAATTAGTACAACACGAAGAATGCAAAATTGAGGAAAGTCAAAATATGTTTTGGTAATATGGGGACAAAATACAGTATCAAAAAGATAAAAGTGCACTGCCAAAGTGAAGAGCTGATAAAACAGGGGAGCAGTAAGCACAATAAATGAAGCAGGACGGAATAAAAAGAGTGTAGGGCTTCACATGGCACTGCTGCTGTGAAAATGGAGCAGACCCTCCATTTCTGTCAACCAGCACAGTGAAGCTCTGTGAGCTTGTAGCTGATGTAAATAAGTTGTGTTCATGGGCTTAAATACTTAAAAGCACTCATTACACATCTTACTATACCCAAAGTTTTATAAGCAAGACATACATACCCCACAATCAAATGACACAACTGACAAGTTCCATTAATCTTTGCCTAAGGGTCTGGCACAAAAAAAAGCTCTCTCAACCTAAACTTACCTAACCTAACATACAGAGTCCCAACGGTCTCCTGTGACAATGACTAAAGGCTTGAACAAGGGTGGATACCCTGAAGTACCCTTCAGTGCGTTTAGCAGGCATAACAGCATGACAGTCATGTCCTTGGTCGCTGCAGAACACCAAGGCATGGAGCGACATAACGCTCAGACTGTGTGAAGAAAAACATGCTGCAATGCCAGGGGCTCATGAGGACCAGTGCTGTTTGCCCTACCAGCATCTGTTGACCCAAAAACACAGCTTGAACCATCACCATCACAATAAAGTGTCAATTCTCTGAGGGTATTTGGTTTAATTGTTGCATCAAAATTGAACTTGTAAACTGATTTAAAAAAAACAACAACAACACAGGTCCCTGCAGCATAGCACCTGGCCTACTGCTTTTGTGTCTCTCCAACAGACTATGAGGATATAATGTCTTTACTGCAGCCCACCCCCAGACAGGTGAGTAAGTTTATTAACATGACTCAGAGCCTAAACATACTGCATCCGAAAATATCTGGTGATAGATTTTACTAAAGTACTTTACTGCACAAGATTAGTGACCTGTGTTTTCACAGCGCATTTACTGTAACCTAATAGCAAAAGTACATTGGATTCAAAATATGACCTACCTTTGTGAGAGGTTGGGAAACAGGCTGTCAGAGTTAAATAAAAAAGTGACAGGAGGGAGAGGAACACAAGCCACAGAATATTTATCTCACTTTGAAATCCAGAGTGCCTCCCTGAGCCCTCTGCACTCTTCATCCGTTACTTCTCCTCTCTCCCAGGAATGTGCCAAAACAAATATAATGGTTGTATAAAGTAAACAAATATTCTCAAATCCATTCTGGTTGTTACAAACATCTGTCGTTTTCGGTGGCCATTGTCGAGATGTTACTACAGTTTGTGCAGTCACAAGGCTATTGTTAAACTGATTTACTATTATGATTTTTTTTAATAGCTTTGTCTCTTACCATAGACTTGGTGAAAGGCCTGGCCAGCGTGAAGAGGAAAGTCATCAGCCACCAGCTCCGGTGAATAGACGTGTACACCATGTTCCCAGGATGCACCGCATTGGAGGTGACACCATGAGGTGAGAGGCGGCGATGGAGCTCAGTGCTAAAGAGGATGTTACAGAGTTTGGCCCGATTGTATGCCAGCATGGACCAGTACTCCTTCTTTGGGGGAGACAACAGGGTCAAGTCCACCTTGCCACAGGAGTCTAACAGGTCTGTGAACCTGAAAAAGAGTCCAGAATAGTTAAAGAGTGGGGGTGTGTGTCTGTGTGAGCTTTCCACAGGCAGATGTGTGGTGCTGGCTGCATACAAATCAAAAGACGTGACATGATGTTCTTTAATTGCCTGCGACAGAGCTGTTAAACTCCAGATGTTTGACAAGGCCCCTTAAACATTACACTACTCGTTGTGTTATTATGCAGTCACACAACTACATCACACTACACAGACACGGAAACTACACTCCCTGTGTGTCGTGCGTGCTTATGTGGGAGAGCATAAGAGATAGACTCCAAACCAGTGGAACACATCCTACATATTAATCCAGTCATTAGAAAACAACCAATCAAAATGTCACCTGGTTTCCTTGTTGTGATTTTACAAGCTTGCTGCCTCTTGTTTACTGTCGCCTTCCGCAACATCCTTGCTTGGCTAAATTACAACATCTGCAGGCTTTTCATTTCATGTGCTGCAACTTCGTAACTACTTTAGCAAGTAGAGGTTGATAAATCAACTGCACGAGCCCCAAATGTATGTACTTCCATATTTGTTGAGATTATGCTGAAGCTGAGCCTACTTATATTTGAATGAGTTTTTAAAGTGACAATAAATAAAGTACTCAGACAGATATACATAATACAATGTAGACATTTAACAAAATGAAATGAAATTAAATTCAGATACTTTGTCTTGTTTATACACATACACAACTTCAGTTTACATTTCATTAAGGTTATTATATCCCCTTGTTTGACCAGATCTGATGCAGGACTAAGGCAAAGTGAATCTGTACTGGGCCAATTCCACAGTAAGCCCTTGTGGTGGGAACTGATAAAGTGTCCAGCCATTACTTCTACGTCCATCTCTTCCACCCCTGTATCTTATAGGTCGATGCTTTACCAGCAGACAAGGAGCTTAGGGGATACAATATGCTGCCGGGTCATAGGTCAGACACTGCTTGTGAGAGGAGGCTAAGTGAATAAACGGGAAATCAGCAGAAACTGAAAATAACACAAACAGAAAAGGGACTGACTTCAAAAGATGTAATATAGCTCTGGAATGAGATGGACAGAATGGAAGATGTAATACGAGATATTGTCTACATTTGCTCCTTCTTCCCCTCCCTGTAGTCTGTGTCAGTGTGTAACTGACTCTCTCTGGTCCTGCCTAAGCCCCCTTTGAAGGGGTTAAAGCTGCTGCTTGTAGCGGAGGGAAGGAAAGTCAGCGTATGTGTCAGAGCAAAGAGTGAGGAGCATAGCTGACCGTTCTAGGTCTTGCAATATGTATATTTGGTACAGACACATTTTTGACTATTTCAATGACGGCAGGGCAGTTTTTACCACCAAAAAAGTTGGGTGAACTCTCTGTTCTTGCATTGGTACGTCTGGTATTAACTAAATGCTGTCAATAGTCCCGTCATGACATCTTTCAATAAGCTTTCTCTACTCTCTTCTCTTACTTTTCTTATAGCAAGTCATAGCAGTATGACCCCGAGTGAAGTGTCAAACCATCCACTCCATCGTTCCCGTGCTGTCATGCATTGCAGTCTGTCTTTCATAACTCATATGAGGACCCCTATAATAGTTCTGCTGTTTGATCTGCTAGAATAACTCTGCGTATGTTCTCTTTGTCTCAGGTCACTCTGCCAAGCTCCATTCAATCACTCTGCTTGGCCATCTGACTGGCTGAAGCCAGGATCAATGTCTCAAACACAAGGCTCACAGATCACTGCAAGACATCAGGCTTGTTCTGCTGTATGACAGGCAAAACACAAACCTATGGAGTGGAGTTGCTTAACAAAAAGACAGTCTGGAAAAACAATAGACGCAGAAGGAGTAAAAAGAAAGGAGAAAGCGGCTGAGTCAGGAGGTTAGACAGAAAGGAGCAGATACTTGATCAAAGTAAATTTTAGCTGATAAGTCCATCCATCATGTTGATGATACGTTTAATTCATAGTGACAGCGTGTGGAGGGAAATGAGTTTTCAGTGAGTGAGGCTGTCATGTTTGACAATACACATTAAGTCTGATCAATCAGTTTAGAGTGAAAACTAGCCAATGTGGCGGATAGAACAGCGTGACTGGAGTTGAGGAGCTGTTGGATTAGACAGGGTAGTTTCTGGATATTACTGTTTAGACTCAGTCAGTGTAAATGTAATTATGGCAAGTTGTGTGACCATATATGAGCCCACAGAGTCAAATCTACAGTATATTAAAACAAGGCAGGTGTCATCAAAATGTTAAACTGGTTGTTACCAAATTACCTGTTGGTAAAGCAACTGTGGCAAGAAAGTGTTGTCTAAAACACTGTGTTCAGAATAGTTAAAAGGAGGCTTAACTAGGGTAAAACATTTTTATCACTTTGTCTTCCACAATAAAAAATTCTATTATTGATAACGCCATTAGCCCTTCCATTCAATATCTGTAACCCCTTACCTTTCATACCGCTGTCATAGGGAGAGAGGTACAACCTGAACAAGTCGCCAATCTATCTCAGGGCCAACACAGACAAACATACATGCGCAAACATTCGCACCTGTGGGCTAGTTTAAAATCACCACTTAACCTAACATGCATGTCTTTGGACTCTGGGAGGAAACTGGAGTGCCCTCAGAAAAAAAACACAAGCACAAGGAGAACATGAAAACTCCACAAGGAAAGGCCTCAGCCAGCCAGGGACACAACCCCTTAACCAGCTGTGAGACACAGTGCTGACCACTTCTCCACGTGCCAAACAATTCTCAGTGTTTAACTGGTAATAAAATAATTTATATTCTTTGGGTGTATTTACTTGCCCAGAATCAGCCAGAATTGTGAATGTCCTTGGAGGCTGTCTCAAATGGTTTTACCCTTTCTGAACTTCTTGTAGCCGACTCCTGGAAGTTTTCCATGTCAGCATCCTTCAACAATTGGAATTTCATGCCATTAGGATTACAGCACTGGTTACAGCCCACATCACTGTGATCTACCGACCGCCGGGCCAGCTGGGGAACTTCTTTCATGAGCTGGATATGCTGTTGTCTTCTCATCATCTTAGGAGACCTCAACACCCACCTGGACAAACCTCAGGCGGCTGACATGTTCGCCCTTCTGAACACCTTTGATCTAAGACTCCATTCCACCGACCAAAAAAGCTGGCAACAACCTGGGCCTCGTTCTGATCCAGAACTGCACTGTGGACGACATTGCTGTCACTCTGCATTTGTCGGATCACTTCTTCATGAAGCTCAGTCCTCATCCCTACACCTACTCATTCTCCTACGGCGCTAGTTACATTCCGCCGTAACCTGAGATCTCTCAACCTCTTCACTAGCTTCTGCAAAGCTGCCTTCACCACAGGATCTCTCCTTCCTCGACACAGATGCGGCCACGGACAGGCTTTGTAATAGGCTTTCACCCTGCCTGGACAGTCTCTGCCCAGCAACCTCTAGCATCCTCGTCCTTCAGCTTCCAACTCGTTGCTAACCGACCAGATCTCTGGAATGCTGAGAGGAAGTGGCACAAGTCCCAGACTCAATCGGCTCTTACTGATTATCAGGACTTGCTTGCATCTTTCTCTCACATGTCACTAGGGCGAAGACTGAATACTACCAAGATAAGCTCAGCAACACCACAGACACCAGAAAACTGTTCTCCACTTTCAAGTCACTGCTCTACCCACCTCCACCACCCACCTGTCTCATAGCCGATGACTTTGCCTCCTGTTTCGCCAACAGCCATCAGCCATCAGCTCCCAGTTCTCTCCAGCAAATGATGGCATCCTGCTAACTACATCTAATGGTGCATCTTCTGTCTTAATTCTACTAGACCTATCTGCTGCCTTTCACACTGTGAACCATCAGATCCTCTTGACTGCAGTCTCTAACTTAGGCATCTTTGGGCCAGCTCTAGCCTGGCTTCGGTCTTACTTGTCCTTATCCTGGCAGGGGTGTGATTCCAACTCTCATAACCTCTCCATTGGTTTACCACAGGGTTCTGTTCTCAGCCCCCTTCTTTTTTCCATCTATAGTTCTTCCCTGGGCTCTATCATCACGCAGCTCTTCCTGTCCTTTCCGCCAGATGACTCAACTGTCTTGACACGCATCTTTGCCTGTCTCTCTGATATCTCTGCTTGGATGAGAGAAATACATATATAGTTTAACATCTCCAAGACTGAAATTCTAGTCTTCCCAGCCAAACCTTCGACACAGCATCAACGTTGGATCTGCAGTGATTGTCCAAGTGACAAGTCCCTCAAGTCCGCTGCGCTCGGCCAGCGAACAACGTCTGGTTTTCCCAGCACCACAAAGAAGACACCAAGGAAAACTCTTCAGCTCAATGATCCCACAATGCTGAAATGAGCTGCCAAACTCTGTATGCTCAGCAACCACACTCACTACATTTAAAACACTGCTGAAAACAGAATTCTTTTGCATCTTCTTTTGCACCTTTTGCATGTCATGAAACAGAAACACCTTTGACTTTGATTTGTTGTTTTTCTCCTTGACTTAGATTTTTTGCTTGCTTTGTAAGTCACTTTGGATAAAAGCGTCTGCCAAATGACTAAATGTAAATGTCAAGAAAAAACAAGACTCATTTAAAACTAAAATAAAAAGCAATATAGTTTAAGGTAACTGCTCTAGGATCAAGTAGGTTGTGTAAGAATGATATATGCATGTGCACGAGG
Organism: Channa striata; assembly: GCA_033026295.1. Classification (NCBI taxonomy): domain Eukaryota; kingdom Metazoa; phylum Chordata; class Actinopteri; order Anabantiformes; family Channidae; genus Channa; species Channa striata. The sequence goes on along the minus strand of CM065176.1, from coordinate 12,816,467 downwards.
AAGCACATGAACACTATTCTGCTTATCTCACTCACAGTAATTCACCAGAATATTCAACCAGATAGTACAGTTGTTTAAATTGTTTTTTTTTCTCATGAATCTACATTCAATCACATGTATGATCACATTTAATCATAAGTATACTTATGATTAAGTGTACTTAGTTAAGGACCTTTGACAGCAATGACATCAAGTCTTTTTTGGTAACTGCATTCAGCTTTTCCTCAACTCTGAGCAGACTCCCAGTCCCTGTTGCAGAAAAAACACCCGTACAGCATGATGCTGCCTTCACCATGCTTCACTGTAGGGATGGACATAACAATGAGATTTGAGGCCAACCAGTTTAATCTTGGTTTGATCAGACCCGAGAATCTTGTTTGTCACAGTCTGAGAGACCATCAGGTGCTTTTTGTTATAAAATGACATTTCTAAAATTCTCTTTTCACTTTGTCATTATGAGATACTGAGTGTAAAATTTGGATGAATTTGAACAATTATAGTATCACGCTGCAGCATAGCAAAATTGAAAAATGTGAAGGCTCTGAATACTCACTGTAAGTCATGTAAGTTTGGAAGAGGAGAAAGAGGATGAAATGCAAACATATTTGTTAAGTCGGTTTTGTTAATCAGCATGGGTAAACGTAACTTTACCTAGCCAAAATAAAACACGGGGCACTTTTTAATTTCACTATATATACAGATGTACTGAAGAAATAAGAAAATAAGAGAAACAGAAGCATTCCCACTAACTGAACTAGCTATTTTTATTTTAAATACCGTCTGTAAAACCTTGTTTTACCAGATAAATTGACGGCAAAAGATTTAACCTACGTTACCTGTGAGACTCTGAAGACACAATGACAACACGGGCGGGGGCCGAGTGGCGCAGTACATCCTGTAGGCACTGAACAAGGAGGAAGTGACCTAGGTGGCAGATCTGGAAGGTGGACTCTAGGCCATCCTCTGTCAGGCTCCAGGGCTGAGTGCATACCGCTGCATTACACACCAGAATGTGCAGGGGCCTATACCGAGAGGAAGGCAGAAACAAAACACATTTTATTATTTACTGATTATAAGTGAAAACATAAAAAGCACAGAGGCAAATATTTTTCATACCATATTAGGCTGAACCACAAGTAAGGAGACGAAATACTGTAAATATTATAATAATACCATTATAATAATAATGGTAATATTCTGAAGCAAAGGCAGAAAAGGGAAACAGGGTGTCTTATTCCAGAGTGTAGTAGACTTTAGAGCTCTGCTGAGAAAGAGCATCAGTAATGCTGATATGATACACAGGTTTCCAGTGCAACTCCCCATGGCTTGACAGGTACTGTAGATACAGAATACAGTTGGCTGGAATCCAAGACCCACAACACATTGAAAAGCAATCTCAAACTGTTTCAACACATGAGGGTGCTGGAAGTAATGGCTGTTGATATAGGCTCTTTGTAACTACTGCGTGTAACCAAACCCACCATCACATTGACTCAGACTGAGCAAAAGAGTGCAGATCAAAGAAAATCCACACACACACACACAAACAGACAAACAAGACATGCTTTAAAAAGCAACTGGTTTCATTCAGGGGGCAGTAAAAACAAAAAAAACAGGATACGCTTCACACACACCCGGAAAAACACACACACATTTCCATTCTTGCAGACTTCATGTGAGCAAGTAACACTTTTTACTCACAAGCCAGTGAATGGAGATTGGTCAGGGCAGTGAGAGATCCTTGTCGGTGACAGCGTCGCTCCAGCGAGCTCGAAACCACAGTAATACAGAAGAACAATCCAAACATACCCCACCAATTTTTAATTTCTTCCATTAGAATTAATTATGAGGCCGAAGGCAATTTGTGTACCCTGTGTTTAAGACTGCCTACTGGATTAATTAAAAACTGGATGCTGGAAAATTAATGTGTGAATTGTTATGCCTTGCTATAATGAGCCATCCCATGCAATTACATAGGAGTGTACTGTACGATCACCTTCAGGCCTCCGAACACATAGGGTTCATTAAAGAGCACAAACCTAGTCACAAGTCAACTTAAAGAATGCCAGGCTCAGCATTTTATCAACACAGCACACTTTAGCAGCAAGATATGGAAATTTTTATCCAAAATATAACCAAGTATGTAAGTATAACTTACTACGCTTGTACGCTTTGGTTCAGAAGAAAGTAATAATAAATACATTTTAATTTGATTTAAAAATTTAAAAAAGTTAAACACCATGGCAAAAGCTTGAAGAGTTTTTACTCTCTTTTAAATTCTTCACATCTTGAAAAGCAGACAAAACATGCTGTTGTTTTTGGCCCAGTCTTCCCCAGTCTAACGGAGCGTGAAGTACAGTAACATTGTGCTATACGAGGCAAACTCTTGGCTCCGTCCCCAATGTAGAGGCGAGGGGCAGAACAATAACAGCAGAGCCATGAACGTTTGACCTGACTTTAAAACCTTTCACAGGTGTTTTAAACCAGTCCTTAATTTAGTTGCACGCCTTAAGATTTAAAAGTGGGTGCACGTAAATAAAAATGTAACCCGCTTAAATTAAAGACCCAGTTTAATCTGCATTGCTTTTTATTATGTGTTTCTCCATTTTAGTTTCCTTTGCATCCTCTCTTTCTAAATAGAACAGCTGTTGAAACTGATTGCTACGTAAAGATCACCCAGAAAAGCATCCAGGTTTCCATCCTGAAAAAGGGATTTTGTTCCTTTATTAGGGTTCTTCCATTTTGTTTCCCAGTTTTTCCTGATCCAGGGTGAGTGTCTGAGGAGAAAATTTGTCTTAATGGAAGAGATGAAAAAGCTCAGTGAGGTAAATTTCACCTGTGACATCAGCTAATTTGATTTTGTGACTCTGATTTTCAGTGATTCTTTAATACTGATCCGCTTTTATTCTGATGTTTATATGCATAAATTTGACTTGACTTTTTTGTGACGGTACATTAGACTAAAAATTGTTTATGTCACTTAAGGTATACAATATCACATATTTGTGATCAAAAACTCCAATAACCAACTTTTCTCTGGGCAGTAAAGCTATTTCCCCCACGCAGCTCAGATGGGCCTCTGGTGAGTCTGCTTGTAATGTAAAAGGCCTGTTAATTCAACTGCCCACCAGTTAGTCCCTCTCTCATAAGCGCAGGTCTAATGAATGTCTTTAATAGGCCTATTGCCGCGTACCACAGTCCCTCTATCCACATTAAGACTTCACACAACACTGTGTGCACTGTGCAATCTCAGCGCTGGTCAAACGAGGGTGTTAACTACCAAACAGGGAGACATTGGTTTATATATTTACTTTAAATAACCCCCCTGGGTATGACCTCTGACCTTATGATAATGTGGGCCAGCAGGAAGAGATTGCCTATGTGAGCAGGGCTCAGACTACTGGTCATTAACAGTGCGCTTTATTGGCAACCAGGAAAACGGCTACTGATAACACACATATAGATATGTGTAGACCACGCATCCTAAATCAAATTCTAAAATCACATACAATGTGACCATGACACAGGAGATGAACAGCAGAGTAACGCGATCTAGTTCATATGTCTTTGACAGACCTCCTATATTACTCACATTATGCTTAATATCAGAATAGAATTAATGCAATTTACCACCCAAAAAATCACAGGTTAAAACAAATTGTATGTGTTAATTATGGATTGTTCAGTAGAAATTGGATTTGGGGCATTCTGTCACTGCTGTCCTCTATCAATTGCATCCCAATGAAATAGCACTGCATTCAACAATATCAATATCCAGGTAATTTCATTTCAAAGGACAGCCAATTAAAGCGGAATCGGGGTCAATGGAACACAAAGCAGCGTGAAAGCCACTGACTAAAGCACTTAAAAGCAAGGGAGTGAAAAACGAGAGAAGGAAAAGAAAGACTCTGATTACATTTTACCTGTCAATGACACGCTGCAGGAGCATTATTGTGCATGTGTACATGTGTATGTGTGTTCATTTGTCTATATATATATATATATATTTACAATACTGTGTGTGCATGCATCTGCGCACAGAATTGTCTGTGTGTGACTGTGTATGACTGCACATATATGTGCATGTTGTGAATGTTATGCCTGAAGACATACGTGTCGTAATAGAGTGGTGGCAGACTCAGACAGCTGCCCAGTGCCATTCACAGCTCAGAGCTCCCAGCCTCCACTCTGCTGTGTTCGCCTTCTGATGAGAATTAATGTACTCTGACGTCCCCTGGGACTCCCCCGCTCCCCCCAACACCACAGCTAATGAAGAAATACAACCCTGCCAAAATACTGAGGTAGGGAGAGAGAGCGACACGGAAAGACTGAGAGACAACATGAAAGAAGGCGAAAGGGAGAAACCATTTGCAAACTGAGAAATGCACAAAAAACTAGGAATTCTGAAGACAGCAGGGTTAAAGAGAGGTCAAAATGCAGTACTGCAACATAGATGGGAGGAACTAATTTAAGAAATGGCAGTGAACTACTGTATAGGATACAGAGCGAGGAACGCCACTGCGAGGTTTGGCTGTGACCCAAGCCATGTGTCCTGGATGGCCAAACCCTGCCCCAGGGCTGCTACAGGCGATGACTGTCCTGCCTCTCCCCAAGGGGCTCCCCTGATACCACCACCCATACACATACACACTCACACACACACACACTCCCCCGCCTAGAGACCTGCTGGTGGATGAGCAGTATGGATGACGTGACAGAATACGTGACCCCAAAATAGCAACTTTGGGACCAAATGTAAGACACGTGCCGTAAAAGCTGACCACCACAAAATAAGCGCCATAAAGTCTGTTCATCTGTTTGACCAATGTCAAGTAAATCGACACAAATACACTTCCTGCCTCCTGGGGCTTTGTCCATATGGTGTCCATCAGTAACAAACTGTCCTTTAAGTATTTGGGAACTGATGAATAAAGAAGGAGAAACCCAGTTTAGTTTGAATTGCTTTGTGTTGTTTTTTGGTTGGTTCTTTGTCTCTCCCTTTTTCCAAATCAGTAAAATAAAACACAACTGGCTATTGAAAGGGACTGATAAATACTTGAATGTTTTCCAGAATAGCTCACTCCTGTCATCACCATGGAGTCTTGTTTGTCTTTTAAACTTAAAACGGTCCCAAAACTGAAGTTTCACCTGGGAGCTTAAAATTAAAAACAGACACAGTACCTAGGATTTAAAGGACCAAGCTAACCCGACTTCAGCCAAACACATTGATAACATTGAAGGGAGCAATTCTAAGCCTTTAGAGGATCTCTGCTCATTTTCCGCAAGGTTTTTCAACAAAAGGTCAACTTAGCATTGACAGCAGCAAATTTTATAAATGGATATAAAAGCAAAACAATATAGAAGTAAAATCCTGGCTATAAAAAATATTTTTCCTAACAAAAAAAAATAGAAAAGGTGTAAAAAACAGTTTAAAAAATTCCTACTCACAGTTTTTTGGCTTTAAAAGCATCGGCAAACTCCCTGACACTTCGGAGAGAAGCCAGGTCACACATCATTGCTTCTACTCTCGCTTTGTGCTGTGAAAACAGAAAACACAAAAGAAACAGGAATAGCGTGAATAACATAATTTTGGTTCTGTGCCAGTTATAAAATTAAACATTTTCTATAAAATGCAGGTTCAAATTTTGAAAAGAGTCTTCAATACTGCATCATGCCCATCATGGAGGAGACATGCCTCCTATGTGATTTCTGTTGTTGAACTGAAAGGGTCCATGTACTGTATGAATTATGCAAATTTGTGATTTGGATTAAACAGGTTTCATTTACTTGATTTAACTTGATTATTACTATCGTTCAGACTTGCAAAATCGTGTGCTGACACGTGGTCACAGTCCTTTCTAAAGAAAAGAAAAATCAGTGCAGTGTGTCCTGGGCGATGTTTGTGTGTATATACAGTTGGTGTGTTTCATTTTACACCATATGTTGGGAGACAGGAGTAGGGTAGGTGAGGAGCAACGAAAGATAAATGAGTTAAGAAGTGAATGCATAGCTGCATTAACACACTCAGGAAGACATGTTAAATATTCATCATCCTCTCCGTGCCAGTGTAGCATTCTGCTGCAGGGCAAAGGCCTCAGCACAAACGCGCACCGGCCTAAAGGAACAAATCTCTTTAATAACAGAATACAACCACAGATTATATGTCTCTGATAAAGCATGTCAACTCTCTCCTCACCTTCCTGTCTGTCTTTTTCCCTACATCATTATCAGCACAGACCCTACCCAGGTTCGACCTTCCTGCAACATGACTGTACACACTCACGAAGGGCCTTGGAGAATGCGAGCCCAAGTGAATTAAAACGGTGTTGCATACAGTCCACTGATCCCTGCTGCTGAGAGGGGCAAAAGGAGAGCGACAGGAAACCCAGCTGGGCTCTGGGTTCAGTAGCACCAGGTATTCGTGATACTACCTCTCCCCTTTATCCTGCCCGCCACCCCTGAGGAACGCTGTCAGCTCACATTACACCCCGGAAGAGCGTTCAGCGTTCTGCTCTCCATCCGCTACCACCACCACTGCTACTGCTACTCGCCTGTCAGCCTTTTTCACTGATCTGATCTCCAGTCTGTGGGCATCATTTGGGAATGTCCTTCCTCCGCATCTGTCTCCGCAGAGCTGAGTGCACATGACACTTAGTACGGATGCTCCATGAAGCAGTGAGCCCAAAGAAAACAACAAAGGGTTAAGAGTGCCTTCTGATGGAAATGTGATTCTTGAGGCATTTTACAGACGCCATAACTGTCCCAGGGTGTATTTATACATGCATACACAGGCACATCCTCACACACATACACAACAAATTCAATGTTGTGACTCAAGGGTAAAACCATGCCATCACACCATTATCTATGCTTGAATTATTCTCTTGATGCTACTCTATACCATTATATGGATGCTATTACAAAGCATTAAAGAGCTGATTATGGCTATTATAGATATGATAATAGGGTACCTGCTTATATGATCTGCACACAGCAGTAATCACAGGTGAGAGGAGACAACTGTCTAATTTAATGACTTGTATAAGCAATATGCATCCACACTCCTTTGCGCCATATACATACAGTACACACAAATGCAGGTGAGGTACTGTATAAAGCTGTTAGCTGGTAAAAGCGTATTTAAGTGTGAAATAAACATTTGTAAAACAATGGGAAAACTTTAGGACAAGCCTTCAGATACTCTTTTGAAATGGAGAAATTACTTTTACGGTGAGAAAAATGAGACGCTACATCCAAACAAGGTCAGAGCCTGCTACAGAATGATAATGAACAGGCCAGTATAAGGCCTCCTCAAGCTCTCCGTGTGTGTATGACCAGCAGAGAAGATGAGAGCAGGTGTCAGCTTGACGAACACATATCCCCTTCTCTAGAGACAGGGGGGAAAGGGAAGGAGAAATGGAGTAATGGGAGACCAGAGGGAGGACAGAGGGGGGTTGAAAGGGGGCCACTGGAGCAAATCCAGCAGGGAGAAGGTGAGCAGCCTGCCTGCCCGCCTACCCTCCCCCTGCAGATTGAAGTCTTGCGAAGAAAATAAAGTTTATTGCCTGGAAAGAGGGGGGAAAAGCATGTAAAAAGCATTAAAGCGATGGAGGTGAACAATTAGACAGATGGCCAGGTTTTGGAAGGAGAAGAGGAAAAAAAGGGTAGAAACGAGAGGTAGAACGCATGGACGCAATCGTTCAGGGTTTTTATGAGGACCCTGACAACTCCTGGTCTCTTCAAGGGCGAAGGAAAAGTGAGAGGCAGCGAAGCCTCTCTGGTTAACTCCAGAGTAATCGCTGAGTGTGCAACACCACAGAGCTCGGCTCGGGGTGACAGAGCTTACCGCCCCCAGCTACACACAACCTATTGCTCCATCTAAATGCAAAAGGTTAATTATGAATGAAATAGACAAGTAAATAAGCTTTACAGCTTGAGAACTAGAAATTGTGAGGACGTCGTATCTATCTTAATGACCGCACATCTGCAGCAGGGCTGCACGTTAGAGACAGAAAGCAGCAAGGTCACTAGGAAGATAACATGGGCATCAGATCCTTCAGGCCTCTACTCTTGCTGACACTTCTCACCTTTTGCCCCTACTACAGCCGTCCACCCAAGAGAACAGCTGTCTCTCACAACAATAACCTTCATGATTTTTATGAGAAGGAACCAAAGAAGGCAGGAGGAGAAAGTGAAAGTCTGTGCGAGTTGAGGAACTTGGCCTCTGCACAGGTTCTCATTCCTCCTGGTGTTGTCCACGTGTGTTGGGGAATGACATGTGGTCACTGCTGTGGCGAAAGATGGAGACAGAGTGGGGGATAGAGGGGGAAGAGATCTAATATAATTATAACTGGGGCCATCCAATCCAATAAAATGAAGAGATATTAGATCAGGGGAGCCCCATCCTTTTCAATAAGACAGTGGACCACTCTACTAACTCTAAGGCACACGTGTGTAGGCGCACTCACATACATGCACACACAGGTACACACACTCAGCTGACCCCTTTAATAGCACAGCAGCCACCCCTAATGGACGCAAGCAAGTGGAACTGCCAAATAATACACTGTCTTAATGCACTAGGCTCAATCTCATCCCCCCACTCCCCTTATCCTTCTCAGCCTTCCTTGTCACACTTTAACCCCTGTTTCCATCTTCCCTCACCTCATGCAGCCCCCTGGCCACTTCAGCTCCGTCAAGATCAACAGCGTGCGCACAACACTTAGGAAATCAAAAGTACTCCAAATACACAAAACACTCAAACCGCAGAACCTCTGTTAAAACTTCAGAAATCAGAAGTGTCAGGAAAAACAAGACGTGATGTGGCCAGTTGCTATAGTTTAATGTAATGTGGTTTCTACATTATAACTATTTGTCAATATAGGAGATACTGGATGTCAGTATAAAGCAGCAATATTCCATGGCTGTGTTTTTCCAGCAGGTGCGGAGGTAAGGTGTTGTAATGGTGGTGAAAGTGAATGAGCAGGGGAGACACCATGTGAAAAGGGCACCTTATAAAAGCAATTAGAGAAATGACTTTGAGCCCCTCTTCTTGCTCTGTAGATTAGAACAGGCCTCGGAGGGAGGAACACAGAGGAGCTCAGATCTATATGACCTTGTCCGCAACACGCCGCACTAAATTGGTCATCAGCTTTTAAGACTGTACTTTATCACAGATATATATTTTTAGCAAAAAGAAAAAGAGAAAAGGAAGGGGGGAGGAAACCGCAGAATGTGCTGGTCATATATCATCCTGTCACAATTATGACGTTTGTTCATAAATACCAACCAATCTCGTCTCCACCTAGCTAAGTCACATGCGCTTATGCATGCGCCATACACCAACAAAGAAATATGGACACACACCACTTACAGCGAACGCACATGCACACTGCAAATAAAGAAACAGACACATCTGGCTGGGTGCCCTACCACAGGTCTGAGAACTGACCTCCACACACACAGACAAAGAGGCTGCAAACACACTCACACGCAAGATGCATTCAAGCACTGAGCACACAAATGAATGCATATGCTCTGCACATTACAAACACACACAAACAAACAAATGCACGCGCACATACACATCCACTCACTCACTGACATGCACACACGCTGCAATTAATAGGGAGGCAGGTCTCTGGTGAGGAAGAGAAAGTGCCTGTTCAGCACATACAGGCAGAATATGCAATTTCCTCCAGTTAAGTCTGTATTAAATTGATTTCTTCTTTCTCTGACACGGACTGGGTTTTTCCCCCCTAATGAAAGCTGTATAATCTACAGGTTTTCCCTTTCCTGAAATCAAGTTACAAATCAAGGAATTGCAGGGGCAGATATAGGAAAGGTGAAGGAAGGACATGGGATGATTTTCCAGATGAGAAACATGGACAAAGAGGGACATACGTGCGGATACTCTCAACGCGGACATCAGGGGATCCTCACACAGGCCCAGCCTCGGTTAAGAACCTGCAGACATTTGCATTTGGCGACATACTCCGTTACTGCAGGGCCATGTTAATAAACACATGTATTAATGACTGTAATTACTAAATGCATATTAATTAGTAGGCACTTCAATCAGATAATTTCCCACTCAAACCTCACAAGAAGCTGCAGAGAGACACTGAACATGCTGCGGACAACGTAAAGATGGAGGGAGGACTTTAAAAGAAAAAAGAACAAATAACTGCAGGTATTGTAAGACGGTTATCCAGATGGTGGGGGGGACTTTGTTTTTTTTACATGACTGCTTGATTCCAACTCCTCTATTAAAAGACTGACTTAAGCAGACATTAGTAGTTATTAGCAGCAATGTGTACTTTAAATAAACTGAACGCAGGCTTCTCATTATGCAGACAAAACGGCAGTTAGATAATAACATTTTATATCATAGGACTGTTAATAAAGAGGCATTAACATGTAAGCAGAATTTTAATGTTACAGCAAGTCAAGGTGAAGTGATTTTTAGTACTTTATATACTGCTGTGTAATTTAATTTACTGTATAGTGATGAATTATATTTATATGCTCATTATAGGTTTTCAAGATCTTTATCTGCAGTGTAACTTAACTTTAACCATCATATAAATTTTGCAGAGTAAAAAGTACAGTGTTTCTCAGTGATATAGTAAAAGTACACAGTATTATCAAATAGAAAAATTATTAGGCAAATTGGGTTCTTTTTTCAACCCATTTTTTCCAACCACTACATATACCTAATTTTTAATACACAATTTAAATTGGAAAAACATGAAAAGTAAATTTAATAATAGATTTTAACCAAATTAAATAAAAACATGACCTCAGCGCACAAATATACAAACATTCCTGATAAAAATGTTCTGCAAAAGCATCTACATTTGAGGTGCTATATTATAACTATTATGATACAAATACATTTTTTCCCTAATAAATAGTAAAAGTAATTCACACAATTTCAAGGCTTTGTCAAAAATTTAACTATTTTAAGGATATGTGATTTTTATATCTGAGAGTGACACATCTCATATAGCAAGCACAGGAAGACTTTATGTTGTAGATTGAGGCATAATCAAGCCTATTATTGTTATTGAGAATTTCTATACCTTCAGAAGTGAGAAAGCTAGGTCAGAGGAAGAGAGGGAAAAAGAAAGAAAGAGGGAAAGAAAGTGTGGGAGTCTGAGACAGAGCGAGGGAGAAACAGAGATGGGAAATGAAAAGGACAGGGCGGTCATCATAATTGCAGAGTTTGCTTTTCGGATGCAGACAGACCAGGGCCATGGGGCCTGAGGCAGATATCAGATTGCACACAAACACACACATACAAATTTACACATACAGCCATATGTACCAACACACACACACACACATACAAAATATCCCAGAGCCAGCGTGTGTTTTCATTAAGGTGCTAGCAATTTAAATGTGTTCAGTGTGCATTTGTATTTTATTAAGGATGAAGTGTGAGGCGAGATGGTGACATGCAGCTTTCAATCCTAATAATGTTATATTATAAACCTGCAGTGCATGTGTGTATGTGTGTGTGTGTGTGCGTCCATTTCTGCCACTATTTCACTTCTCTTCTACATTCAGCTCAAAGCCTGATCAGATTTACATTAAAAACTGATGGAGATTTAAATAATGTGTCTATGTTCTTAGAAAGACATCAGGAGATTTTCATCTTACTCTTCTTCCTCTCTCTTCCTCTCCATTTCCTCACCCTCTCCTGCTTCTATCTCCCCTTCATCTCACCCTCTCCATCTCCCCCAGATTCGCAGACAGTGCACATTTTCCTGCATGTCTTCAGTGTAACCGATACCCCAACAACCAGGATTTTAATGCGATCCATATCGCTCCCTAATATTTCAGATCTCAGAATAAGCACTGGCAATTACATATTTACACCCAGCTTATTTTGCAGTTCTGCACAGGGACTTTAGTGTATGGATGAGCGGCGTACGCAGGCTTATATGCTGATTATGTTGTGGTTTGATAACAATAAAGTCCGAGAAAAACTCCTAGACCCTATGCACTTATACGTATGTACAACTTTTTGTTTGGGGTCGTCAGCAATAAAGCCCAACTCTCTCAAGAACGAAATAATGTGTTCTTTTCAAGTGCGGCGGTAATGTGATTGCTTTATCTAAACCTGCTAGTTTTACACTGTTTAATTTCTCCTGAAACACATGAGCCTGGTATAATCTCAGTATCCGTAGGGCTGGTAAATGCACACATTTACACATATGTACACTGCTGTAGTGAACGCACATCGCTGTACAGAGAGGATAAATTAAGTTTAATTTAGTTACCCGAGCCCTTTTTGCATCTGCTTTATAAAAACATAAGCATAACATAATTGAAAAAGAAAAGAATCTGGCAATTAAGAAACATGAAGGCCTTTGATGTGAGTAAGTGTATAATAGGCCTTTTGATGGGGGAGTGTTTTACACTCCGCAGGGTCTGGTATGCACTTTGATTAAAAGCTCTTTTGTTTGGCAATATTCTAAACTGCTTACTATTTTCCACTGTCACAATTGTTTAGCCCAGAAATACAAGACATTGTGTATTTTGTTTCTCTCTGGAATAAAGTATCTTATTTTCGCTACAGTAAAAGTACACTGCAGTGATACCGAGTTACCATTACAATAGGAATCATTATTGGGAATCAAATTATTATTATTATGGTTATTATTGTTATTGGAATAACATTAACTCCCACCAGCAGCATTCATGTGATCCACCCTGTCTGGTAAGGTCATGTGGTTTTGCATTCCGTTACAGTGTTGCACAGATTTGAATAATAGGATTCTCATCATGCATCTTTAGCCCCTTGTCGCCTGATAATAGCCTGAAAGACTCTTGTTGAACAATGTAATAAACGCATCATGTGACCTCAGCAGAGGTTGGGGGTCAGTGAGCCACCGATTGTCAGCGGAGCGCTGGCCTGACAGAGAATAAATGATGCCTTGTAAACAAATTGAGTTATTGCTTTAATTTATGCAGCCTGATTCAATTTTCAGAGAGGAGTCCTTCACAAGGGAGAAGAGGAGCGAAAGAATGACAGCAAGGAGGAGAAGGAAGCAAGAGATGTAAGATGTGGACACACACCTTCTGTCTCCATCGATCTTTCCCACTACATCTTTGGCTCCACTGAAGAAGAGTAACTAAATTAACAATCCTGATCATCTCACAAGACAGTGTGCTGTTTTCCATAGATGGCGAGTCTTCTTTTTTTCTCTCGGCTAAATGTTATTAGGTTGTGTTAAATTGAGTTGAGCTGGGCCACTAGGCTGACTGTGTCCTGGCATTAAATGAGTGACAATAAGCAGGAGAGTGATCAGAATTTTATGAACTAATATACAGGCTAGGTTCTGTCTTTTGCAAAGACATTTTAAGAAGTTTAGAAAAGAAAGTTTACAACCCAAACAGGCAGCAGCTGGGGATTGAAACAGCTTATATCTGAAGGAGTCTTTGAAAAAAGCTGTAAGCTTTCTGTGATGTGCAAATGGGAAGGCCCGTCTCCTATGGTACACCCCATGAACCTAAAAACACCGAATGAAGCATCAGTATTAAGTTTGGTCTATCACCCAAAGCTGCATTAGGCCTCTTCTCAGTTTGCTCCTTAATTCCATCAGAGTAATCCCACATTATTGCCCTCTAACAGTACCCTAAACGGAGAATAAAAAGTTTGCTCCCCTCTAGCAGTGTATTACTAGGAAACAACAGGCCCTCTCCTCATTAAGTTATAGATATAAATGCTCCAAAGCATGAAATTACCCCCGAGCCTCCCTCTCCAAATAACCTGGTTTGCAAACAAATGATCCGAGCACAAGCAGTAAAAGGCAGATTATTAAAATAATAGGAGGGATTTAAATTTGCATCCACAGAACAATTCAGCAAAGGACTGAGCAATTACTCCTCCCCCTCCTCTTTCCCTGTTCATTCCACCTTTCCACTGGCAAGCAGAGTCCCTCGCACTTTATTGTGTCCATCTGTTCTTCCCAAGAAGCAGAAGCAGAGTTTGGTATCTTCAGGTGTGTTTGCAAGTGTGTGAGGGGTCAACTACAGAAGTTTGTGCACTTTAGTATCTGGTTCACCTAAAACAAAACCACTCTCAATTTACATGCTCGTATTTTCGTACTCTCCGCTGCCCTCACCATATCACCTCATTCTACTCTGTATCTTACACTATGATAAATATCCAACTTTATCCTGAGACAATAACAGTCCCTCCTCCTATGCTGGAGTAAATGGGGAGCGAGTAGAGAGTGAGGTGATCAGGAATGGACGAGGCAAAGGGTGCTCAGGTCTGCATTACCTATGAGTTATGGCCTCTATTTGCATCTCAATCAGCCTCTTTGGAGAGCCCACCACCTTGGTAACACCCCCATCACACTACAGCCACCTCAGGTAATCAGGTAGATTTAGTGGGACTGGCAGCCTACCATGGGCACCCCCTGGCTGGGGCTTGCAGCTCATTCCCAGCCCCTGGTCTCGCTAAGGGCCCTCTGGGCCACATCCAAACACAGGAGAATGGCAGCACTTAACAAGACTGAGGAAGACCAAAATAGACGAGCAGCAGGAACAAGCCATAAAACAGAGGGAAAACAAAGCACCCGGGTGATTGTAATAGATGTTCCAGCATAGTCTGCATAGTGTTTTGTATTGCTGCCTCATTATAACAGAGGAAATAAGAAAACAAACTTGAACTTGTGACCTTAGGGGAGAACATTTTATCTCAGAGTTGATTATGGCACCGACACCATCCCACTGCTCCCCTGCAGCAAAAACAGGCTGCGTCTAACATGTAATGGGAGTATGTGAGCCCACAAACATACACGCGCACGCAGCTACATGGTGTGATTTGCAGTGAATGCTCCACCTGAGAGTTGCCTCTCTAGTTAGCTCTGTCTCGTGGCTGAACCCTGCTAAGGTATTATTACCTACAGTCAGTCCTATTGATATTGTGACTCCAGCGTCTGTTCACCACCTTGTTACGACCTGGACTCCAGCACAGCATCTTATCTGACTGTTTGCATGGCGTGTGTGTGTTTTTCTGTACTTGTTTGTGTATGAGTGTGTATCCCAGACCTCTAGGGTAGCTGCAGTCACTGCGCACAGTAGAAGACGAGAGGCTGAAGAGGCTAATAGAGAAACCCTCGACACACCAGGGGCCTAATCAACTGCGAAGGACACGTCCCCAAAGCTCCAAACCTCTCTCTAACACAAACCCAGTCTGGCCATCTTTCTCCCTCTAATCTCACTGATACTCGAAACTTCAAACCTGCACCAAAGCCACACTGCACAGAGAGTTTTTAAAAGAGGCTTGTAGAAAAACAATGAAGGAGAAAGGCAGGACTGGAAACCAAATTTTTAGCAGCAAACACAGATGGTTCAGGTGAGCAGAGTACAAGACTAAACAAAAGAGAAGCAGGAGGAGAGTGAGGGCTGAAGAGACTCAGAAGCTAAGAAACTGAGTTTCAGTTATCAGAATCAAATATTAGTGGGGAAAAAACTGGGGAGTGGGCAACATTAATCAAAGTGTTCACCTAGTGGGCAACCATATGGCAGATCAGCACGCCAACAGTGCAAACTTGCTGATCTTCAGTAACGGGGTGCAATTAATTCCACTGGCTGCATTCATCTCTTCCTCACACACTGAAGGAAGGGAGGCAGAAAAAGAAGACGGGAGAACAGAGGAGAGTTTGTTATGACTCTTTATTCTTCCTCCTCAACTCTTTCTTCTTTCTCTCCCTCTCTCGAAGCAGAGGAATCAAACTCAGGTGATGAATGAGGTGGACACAAGGGCCTCAGGTAGCTCCTGTGGCGATGGTGGGGGTGAGTGGTGGGGAGTGGGACAAGGAAAAGTGGAGAAATTAGGAATCAGAGAGAGGAGGAGAGAGTGGCGGATGGAAGATTAGTTTACTCTGGCTGAGGTTGAAAACTACGCCTTAAATTCTATATTTAAATGTAAGTGTTTCCCCCTATTAAGTCTATTTCTTGTTTTGTGCAAATGTAGTTCAATACAATATAATAATAATTATCATTATTATTATTATAATTCAATATCAGATTGTTCTTTAGATCTAATCAAAAGAAATTGCATTGGCAATATTGTTAGAAAGTAAGGTTACATTTATTAAAATCAAAATCTTTAATAAAAGTCTTTTACTATTTGAGACACATTATGGCTATTTCTATACAAGCCTGTGCAAATAAAACACATTGCATAAATCATTCCAACTCTCTCAGCAATCTGCCATTCGCATAAAATCCTTTAAAGGGCAACAAAAAAGTTTGTGCAAACATCTGTATGTATTTTTTTTTAAGATTTTCCCACTTAGCAACTGAGAAATTCAAGATGTGTAGAACAAAACACAATATCTCAACTGAAGCTGTTCTGTCCAGAAAGTAAGCAAACACAGGATTTTAATCAGATATAAATGTATTCAAACGCAAATCAAAAGTGCAAACATGGTAGCGATAAGCAACATCGCTCATCTTTAGAGAAAGCCTTTATGAGCAAACATGGTCAGTTTGTGAGATCTCACTTGGTGAGCCAGTAGAATCAGCGCACAGCCTGACCACACACACCCTTACGGCTCTCAGACCTCTTTTGATTTCATATAAAATTAGCGTCTCCCCTGGCTCCTAACACCGGCTCATCTCCATTAGCTGCAACCTAGTAAAACTGACTCTTGGAAATGAGTTGTGGATATGCTCTCCCCTGGCCCTCTAAACTCTCTCGCCCATACAAACACAGTGCATCTGCTATCCCATGTCCATATCTCTGTAAGTCAGCTCATCCCACAGGCCTAGTCACCATACCACCCATACCAATATCATAAATGACTGTGGGGGAAGCCTTCATTAGGGCAGCGATGCCCCTCCACCCCTCTAATCAGGGCATTTTCCTTGAGCACATTGGGACGGTCCTTTATGGCTCAAAAGGGGCTCTGTTAATGAGGAAGTATACATGTCTGCATTTCCTGTCTAGCCAGGTTGGCAGTTCCTGTATTCGGCCCTCTTATAATCACAAGGCTTTTTAATGAACTATATTCATCTTGGTCATGCATCAAACACCACGTAGGCATACAATAACAGAATAAATGAAAAGACGCAGATTATTAATTACAATACAAAAACACACTAATACTCTTGCCGCACATTGAGATGTAGCCATGCAGCTTATTACCAAGCTTGGAGATGTGAGGAAATAAATTACAAAATGAGTGTCAGAAAAGATATTTAAATGTCCTCATCTCTTACAAACGGGGTGTGACTATTCACTACACTCCGAGCAACATGGGTTTAAACTGGTGTGATGACAGTTGAATTATTGCAATGTCACAATAAATTCTGTTACAGTGTTCCCACAAACTCTGCTTTTTTTTCCACATTCTGCCCTTGGCCCGCTCATTCTTCTCAATCCCCCTCTCTACACCCCTGATCTTTCGCTGTCCCTGTCTTTCCTTCTCTCCATCATCCTCTCTTCACTTGCAGGCCTCATTGACATTAACCTGGAGCACTCACATTTTCCCATGGTTCTCCATGTTGCTCACCACATGTCAGAGTAGGAGGCTTTATGGCCCACATCCATCAGCGTCACATGCCAGGATTTATGGGAGTTGGAGTCCAAACCTGATCACTCTGAATCAATCTTACTGAAGCCGACCCCTGGGCCGCTGTGGGATGTAATGGATGAGCACCCTTACCCCCCACTCCTACCCACATCCACTCCCACCTCACCTTACTCCTCCTTCCACTCTCCTCTCTTTCCACCTCCCACTTCACCAATACTCTGCACTCCTCCCTTTATCTCTCCACTTATTTCTCATCCCCTTTGCCCATCAGTCCAGTCTGCTTGTTTGCCCTAGTTGGCACGTCTTGGTCATTCAGTCAAACCTAATGGAGATTTGGTTACCAAAAATTAATGAGGCAGACTCACTCAAGGAAATATCCAAGTGCACATGTATCCACATACACTCACCCAGACATAAGCTCATCATTCATCGCTGTGTGTAGGGTTTTATTTGGGCTAATTTATCATGACACTGTATTAATAGGCAGCAGTGCCCTTCAGAGGAGAGATGAGAGGCACCAATTAACTCACCATTCCCGTTCACTGCCACAGACAGACCTGTAGGAATGACAAGGTCTATCAAATTACTCTGTCCTGTAGCAGTTTTCTGTGTATCACAGAACACCTCCAATTGACAAGGGAGAAGAAGCTCTAGAGATGTTCATAAAAGCTCATTTATACCTGATACTGTATTTTTCCAGACATTTGCACTGGACCTTTATATATGTCTCCCTCTATTGTGAAATCACACTATGACTTAAAAACTGTTCTTTTCATTCAACTGATGATTTGCAAAGCCTCATCTTCGTCAGTTAATGATGCTATCTGTCAAGATATGCATTCTCACAGTGCATACACAGTTTGCAGTGATAAACAGTGTGGCTTTATCTCTTAAAATTAAGGAACTGGTCATTTGTTTCTGACCAAGATAGACAAATACAATGTTTTGGCAGTTTGGCAGCAGAATGACAATTGTTTTCTAGAGTTTTAAAGTATGAGCAGGACTAAGGTTAAACTTGCTTAAATCTCATGTGTCACTTTTACCATTTACCATTTCAAGTAAAAGTGTGTAGCAAACAAGCAAACACGCTTCCTCAGTTGACAGGTTTTGCTGCGGCTCCATGAGTGTAAACTTCCTCAAATCTCATTACACGTAGGGTTTAACCACTAACAATATGCTAAACTCTCACAATGTAGAAATCCACTCATCCATCCATTATCCAAATCGCTTATCCTGTTAAGGGTCGCAGGGGGCTGGAGCCTATTCCAGCTGTCACTGGACAAGAGGCGGGGTACACTGTAAACATCTATCACGGGCCGCACATCGAGACAGACAACCATCTCTGGGGAAGCCAGCATGCAGACTCAAACTGGGGACCCTCTAGCTGTGAGACTAGCAGCACTAACCACTATAGCACCACACTTTTTTTTTTCTTACAACCCTACTGAATAAAAAATCCTTCGTACTGTATGTAACCACTGGCTACAGCTAATAAAAATACATTAGCTAAACCTGCAGATTATTTTAGGACAGACAAACACATGGTCTTTATCTTATACATTTCTTTTTTGGTCTTTGAAATGCTTAAAAAAAGGAAGCCAGACTCCTAACCCCCTTATAACTCTCTTAATACAGCCTTGTGCATGTAGAGAAATCCAACTGTATAGTTAGTAAATAATAATCTAAGCAATTATGGCAGTACTAACAGAAGACATCATACTTCCTTTGCATGGCATCCAGCTCACAGCAGTATTAAACAGCTGAGACCCTGTGGTCTACATAGTGCTGTGACTGAGGGAGTTAGAGGTTAAAGATCAAACTGTGTTTACTGGCTTACAGCAGGTTTTATTACAAAGTTATTTGATATTACCCAACTCGTTCACCTTCTAACCTGCCTCTATATAGAGCTAGTTATCTAAAAGTTGTACTGTAAAAACATGCCAACACACACGCGATCATTTCTCAACTGGAACATGTGCAATAATATTGCCCTGTGGCCCCCCAAAACAGGTCCAGATCCTTATAAAGGCTTTACACAAGGAAAGAAACAGAAAGTGAGGCAGCTCCAACACCTCTGAGCCTCCCTCAACATACACACAAACAGACACACAAGGGCTGTGTCTGGTCACAGGTCAGGAGAGCCTGTAGCTCTCTGTAGTGCCGGGGAGCAGAGCCGCTTGAACCTGTAATATGCTCCTTTCTCCCCTGGTGCCACTTGTTGGGGTTTTAGTGCAGGGGAAATTACACCTGCTCTCTAGCCTGAGACCAGCAATGACACACAAAGACGGCTGAAACTGGATATAACACACCCACAAACACACAGCGGCATGGACACAAAGGTAAAACTTAGAGGAAATAAAGCCGGGCATCCAGACAACACCTATATGACCGATTAAGAACGAGTGAATGTGTGGGTGTGAATGTGTGATGTTGCATTTATATCCCAACATCGCCGATCAACAAAACATTTTATAGGAGTGCTTCACACACCATTAATACACTGGTACCATTTTATAGCCCAAAGAGCAAAAACACAGTAACATCCCTGCTCCTCGCCCATCAGGCAACCTAGTCCAATGGATGCAAAGAAGAAATAAAAAATAATAAGACAAAGCTGTATCATCCAAAATTTAGTATTTAGTAAATAAAGTGCTTTATTTACACTTGTAAGCAAAAGAGATCTGACAAATCATATCTGTATAAGATCAGGAAAAAAATTTCTGTAGGCCTAATCATTTGCCAATATGTAGGCTTTATCACTTAGCTACAGAGGCCATCACTGAAACATTCAACCATCCACAAAAAAAAAAGCACAACATCTAGTCTACTCTGCAAGTCAAATGTGAGCTGAGAGATAATCATTGGTATGGAGCAGGAGAGAATGAAACTAATAAAAAAGCAGTGTATCAAAGTATCGCAGTTAAGCATTAGTCACGTGAGGGCAACTACGCCACAACTCCCGTGTTCTCTAAATGAATCCCCCCCGTCCCATGCTTGATTTATGGACCTGTAAAAACACACGTTGTTTTTAATCTACTGCTGCCTGAATCTGCCTCTCTAATGAAATGTGGATCTGCGTGTGTGTGTACGTGTGTCCAAAAGTGTGCATGTGTGAGTGTGTGTATGTGTGTGTGTGTGCATTTGATAATGATGTATGGGTTGAGGTCTGATTCTTTAAGCATGAATTTTCTCTCTGATAAATATGCATTCAGTTACACAGACTGATTAAGCTGTAAACCAGTGTTAACTCTGTGTCAAAGCACATATAAACACGCACATATACATACTTAGATGAGCACACACGCTCACTAATACACATGCACAACTTCCCAGAATAATGATAGCTCTGCCTGGGGCAGGATTGTTTGGATGCCTGGAGCGGTTCACTGATATCAATTCCATGAGAACTGACTGCAAAAGATATCCTGTAAGCACAAGACACAGCCATATCAGCAGAAGCCATTTTACAGAGTCAAGAAGGATGATTTACACAAAAACACCACATTATATCAATTTTGGAAAAACTAAATCTAAATAAATTGAAGTAAACAGTAAATTTTTACTTTGTTAACAGACAGAGATTGTCATGTGCCACACAGACCAGTCAAAAAAGGACATAATCGTCTCGGTCAATCCTATATAATCATGATTATCCTGAAATTAAGTGTGTTCTTTTGAAACCATTGATCTGGATCTGTACGACGTTGAAACCTGTGACTCACAGTGTCCGAATGAACTAACACAGCAGATGTTGACTTCTTGCAAACCACTGTTCATCAGGAGACAATTTCTCTGTTCTTCACCACAAACAGGCTAACCCTACACACAGGCCTTTCCTACTCCTTTTTTCATGTGAAACACAATAAGACACAGAGAGCACCACACAGATCAATGCACCATAACACACAAACACAGCATACTCATTAAGTTCTCATCCCATGTCTGAATACACTCTTTGTAGGTTATGAAAGATGATGAGAGACAGCATCAGACAATTTAAATCTCACGGAGACATCAAATACCAAAATTACATCTAATTAGTCTACCACATCTCCTATGAACTTTATCAGGGGATCTGTGAGCCTGTGCTAATTTGAAAATACGCTAAAGATGCTAAAAGAGCTTGGGGTAATAGCAGATAAATGTTATAGCCAGTTGCCAGATGGTTGCTGCATTCAACATTACTATGTTTTCTTGTTTGGCAGACATCAACTAAGCCTGAGTCTATTTGGCTGCAGCTTATTACAATTGGCTCATCTCCTGATTTAAAACATTACACTGTGCGCTGGACTTGTCTCTTTGTGGTCAGCACTTCTCAGACTTCAATAAAAACATCCTCTGCTGGCAGAGAGAGAAAGAGAGAGAAAGAGTGAAAGAGATCCAAGCAACCTCTCACCTTTCTCATCATAAGAAGCCCTCGTCCCAGGGCTATGAGTCCTCCTTCATAGGGGAGATTGAAAGAGTGAAGGATGAGAGTCTGTCAGGTTCAAACAACAAAGAGGTGCTGCCTTACACATCCTTCCTCAACCTGTCCCCTTCAGTGGCAGTGACATCATTTAAATCATTTAAATCCTCCCCAACATGACCTATGGCAAGTGACCCGTCATTCTAACGCTCACACCTCCATGTGAGATGGCTGCTGAACTGCTTATTTAGCAGAAAATACCACCCGGCTAACTATGTGATTTATTCAAAATTATTCCTCCACGGTGCTCCTTCACACAGAGCATTTGCCCATAGTTCACTGTGGTCCAGGCAATTAGGAGCGAGCCACGCCTCTTCAGGAGACAGAGCACCTGGATATAGCAGACAGACATAAGGAGGAGGAGAGCTGAGTGGCACACAGCTTTTCACGATGGGCTGGAATAACTAAGCAGAGCAGTGAGGGAGAGTGAGGGAGTGAGGAATGCAAGCCAGGCACTTTAGGATTCATTTAGGTTCCCCATCTCCCTGGTCACTTTATTAGCAGTCTGGGAAGAGTGATACATGTCCCAAAGCTATGCAAAATGCATAATCAAGCATTTAAATACACACCATGTGGATGGGTGTGTGTAATGTGCATGCATGTGCACGGACGTGTGCATAGATGAATGTAATACTATACTTGTGGAGTGTCTTACTTGGATGTAGCATCATAGACACACACACACAAACACACACACAAAATGCTTACTACTGTAAAACCTCAAGGTATTCAACTCTTACACTTTTATACTACATACAGTTAATACTACACAAAGCCTCCTTTAGTATTCCCAAAAGCTGCATTTTAACCGTCACCTGTGTAATGTAAAGAAATCCTCAGTGGTATACTACAGAAAGCCTTATTGTAGTTCCAGAGCTTTGTGTGGTAGCTTGCTGGAGGAATCAGAGCTGGATAAATTTGAGGAAAAAGGGGTTTCCTCATCAAATTTACATATGGCAATTCCATCCTCATTCCATTCAATCCTTTTGCTCTCTTCAGTACCAAGGCGATGCAGAGCACAATTGGGGACATGGGACCTTCTTATTCCCAGTGTACCGACTGAATGCAGCCAGGCAACAAACAAATAAATAAGTAAATATAAAGAGATGAGAAACTCTCCTTAGAGCTGTGGATGCATGCTACTAATATGCAAAGAAACAGACTGATTTGTGCAATGCCTGAACCTAGAAATAAGAGAGAGCCGCCTCTCCCTCAATCATTCCAAAGATGCACCTGAGATTGGAGGACAGGATTAAGAGAGCACGAGGAGGTAGAAGCACAGTTATAATATTAGTACAGTCAGTGGACAATTTAAAAATGCAGTCCAGGGCTGCTTAACAAACTTCATTGCAACTATAAACAATCTCGACTGGATTTCCTGAGATTTAATAACGGTGTGTCAGCAATCCCAGATGCAAAAAAAGAGAGGAAAAAAAAAAAGAAAAATGGGGACATACTAAATTAATACAAACAGGTTTTAATAAAACAATTTAGCGTATTTGGTATTAGTTGTTGCTATGTATGTAGGTCAAAAAGTGACGAAATTAAGC
Source organism: Channa striata (assembly GCA_033026295.1). Classification (NCBI taxonomy): domain Eukaryota; kingdom Metazoa; phylum Chordata; class Actinopteri; order Anabantiformes; family Channidae; genus Channa; species Channa striata. The sequence goes on along the minus strand of CM065176.1, from coordinate 12,792,891 downwards.
TTGTATGTACTCACATAACATAACTTTTAATTACAAGAAAAACAAGTAAAAGTTCAAATGCTAGACTGTAAAACTTAAACTATGATCTACTGGCCTCTCTGGCAATAGAGGAGAGAGTTACCGATCTGTTCACTGACCTAGGAAATGGACTCCAATTTCCTTCACCATTTTGGAAGAGTAAAGAGGACAAAAAAAAGTAGTAAAAACCCAAGGGTGAAAGGACAGGGATAAAGGTATTTTGAAGCTAAAAAAACTCAAGGGGCCAGAGAATGAGGGAATGACTAAAAGAGCAGCATCCTGAGGCCCTGGAGGGTCTGCAACCAACCGGGTCAGCATTTCACATGTGTCACTTCCTGTTGGCCTGAGCTGGAGGAGCGTGGAGCATGGCACAGTGGCCAGCGGGGGCACAAGGCCTTGTCAGACTGACACAGGAGGTTATGCACTAGGCAAACTGATAAATGCAGGCACACATGCATCAAAACGCACGCACACTTTTCATTTCCAAACAAGTGTGTTACCAGTTAAATACAGAGCAAAGGGGTAAACACAGGGGAACCTTCCATATGTTCTGATGAACAAAAATCATGCTAAAAATTGGTTTTAACAATCTGGGATTTCTCCAGAGCTTGCTACCTGTATGAAGGCCATAGGGTATAAACATGTGACATTTTCATCATAAATCACAGCCTAAGTGCAATAAAAACCAGCGTGGATTGACCGCATAACAGCAAAGCATCCGAAAACAATGCTGTATAATATTTTCAGGACGAGACTGCCTTCTCCCTTTCTGTTTTACAAGGCCTCCTCCATTTCTGCCTTGTAAAATTTTTGTCACTCTTCCTGTAATAGTATACACTTGTAATTTTGATGTTACTCATATCCTACTGTATGAGAACTAAAGAAGGAGCATAGGCAAAGGTTTCTGGCAGAGGGTGTGAGTACGTTCTTTGTCTGATTTTCCTGTCTATGTGTACGTCTGTATGAGTGACCGCTGCTTATCGGCTCTCGGTCCGTCTGTCTCGCTCTGCCTCTCTGGCCTATGTTAACGTTGCTGTTTGACATTGCAAACAGCAGGCTTTCTTCTCCCAGCAGCCTCAGTGGACACTAAGCTTTAGCCTAATTGGTTCCAGAGCAGACCCTGACAGAACTCTCCTCAGCAGCACACAGCCATATTAATACCCTACTGCCACACACACGCACGCACGCAAACACACACACACACACACACACACACACACAGAAAACAAGCACAGCAATCAGTGACTAGCTCTCTAATTAACGGCTTTACAAAGCATCTCATTAGCATGTGTTGTAGAAAGGGGCAGTGGGGGAAATAAGCATTTTGGATTTAAAAAAAAAGGAAAAAAATTATAAAACAAGACAACGATGTGTGTTTGTGTGTGCTGAATTCTACTCAGGGGCCAAGGGCCTTGGCTAGCCCACCATGCATTGGGCTATATCTCAGGGGAGTCCATTACAGCTCTCTGAGGGAGATACTGGATTCAAAGATAAGCAGAATTTTAAAGGCAATCAGGAAAAATAAATCTCTGGCACGCAAGCAACACTTTGGTTGTTAACCACCAACTTAACCTGCTTGTACTGTGAGGGGAATATACAATAGATAAGGTAGGTAAGGAGCTGTGGGAAAATACAAAAGACACTTGTACAAAGTGTAGGGCAGAGGCCACGATCAGCAAAATAAAGCTCCCTAAAGGACTTTGTGACAATACAAGATACACATTTACTGTAATGCAGAAAATGTATTTGTTAGCATTCATGAACAAACACTTTTGGTTCTCCAAATGTATTATTTACATGTCCCTTTCTGGAGCATATATCTCTGTTACCACACTTCACTCGTGATCTGTCTTCTCATCCCCTTCTGCCCTCATCTCTCTTAGCACCCATCTGCTGCTTAATCCCTTCTTGTTTTTACAGTGGCTTCAGTGCAGCCTGTAAAAACACCCCCCTTTGAACCCTATAAAGGCAACCAGCATCAGGCTTATTGTAAAACACAATCATAAGGCAAATGTTTATCCCCTCTCCGCCTCTCTAAACTCCCCTAATGAGCCTCCTGGAGGGGTTTCACCTCACAGCTCGAATAGAGGCAGAGAAAACAACACATTCTGCGCAGATTAGACCTGCGGTGGAGATGCAGCTAAAGTCCCATCATGAAAACAGTGTGTAGCATAAACACAGCGAGAAAGTAATTTCATGATAAAATGTCAGCATAAACCCAAACTTGCGCTGAAATCTCTGAAGGGCCAAACAAGGTCTATAACGTCAAGCGTTAATGAGCAAATACTTAAATGCACTAAATATAGAAACAAATATGTTGATATTAATTTAAGAATAGTATATGATTCTATTCATACTGAAGCAGTTCCTGGCAAAGCACGATATGATTAGCTGGGAAAGATAAGCCCTCTGACCCTGCTCTTCCTAACTGCCAGTAGCTGTTCTGACCTGCCCATTATTCATCGGTGACCCCACTATTATACCTACTGTCTGTACAGTGCTACGCTGAACCAATCCACCCCGCACTGCAAATGAGCCATCATTTTACTCTGACCAGCAAGGCTAGCCCACACAGCCAGTGACACGCACACATGGAGGCTAGAGAAAGAAAGAGCTGAGAGTAATAGTAAGGAGGTAGTTAGAGGTCAAGGGTCCTGTGCAATCGGGACAACAGTTCTTCTCCTGGCAGCCACGACGGAACTCTGAGAGGGACCTGGAAGTAGATATGATGACCTTTTGTACAGAGGACCCCAAAATATACCCTCTTATCAAAATGACCTTAACGTAGGAGCAAAGGAAAGCAAGTAGAGCCAATCCATCATCTTAAAGATTAATCCTCCTCTCTATTCTTCTCCTGAATCTATTAATAATGTCGCCAGAGGGGAGAATTCACTGCAAAGATTTATTCTGATATTGTGACTTTTATTCATTAACCTATAACAGGGGGATTCCTTGGGAAGGAAATATGGAGAGAGCTTAGGGAATGCTAATACACTGCTCGCGCTCCATTTGAACTATGCAGAACTCTATTAACGCAATCGCTAAATTTGCTGACAATGTGCACATGCCACATGCCAGTGTACCACAAATAGAGATTATCATTTATACTGAAGAGGTCACAAATCATTTATTCTATTCAGCCTCCATTTGATTCACGAATATTTAACAACATTTTGGAAGATCCTGTGGCAGGTGTGAAACTTGAAAATCAATTTGACTAAACAAATCTGGTACTTGGATCAGAGCTTTTCCTCACTCATTTAGACAAAGAACCTACATTAATAGATCTGTACACTGGATTTCAGACTGTGGAGCAGCACTGACAGCCCCAGGGGCATACTTCAATTAGAGACTTGGGTAAGTTTAAACACCGCAGATCTACACTCGCTCAAAGGCGATTGCCTCCTCGCTCTCTCTCCCGTTCGCTCTCTTTTTTTCCTCCCTCTCAGCCTCTCTCTCCATATCTGCACCAAGCACTCACTCTCCTTCTTCTTCAAGTCCTGCTCTCTGTAATCAACCTAGTGCTAATAGCTTATTCTTTCTGCTCCAGCACCCACATTTCACTTGTTTATTTTCCCACACTCGTAAATCTGAGGACGCGTCACAAGCGCAGCGATATTAGAGCAATAATCTCAGGTAATTATCAGATGCCCTCTCTCACTTTTCTTCCTCTCCCTCCTTTTTTTTTCCCTCTCTCTCGCTTGATGCAGAGACACCCATGCAAAGGCAGAGATACCCCTTCTTCCTGAAAGAGAAGTGTGCAGGCACTGCAGGCAGTTACCGGGAACATAAGAACATAAACACTAAGAATGTTTTTTGGAGTTTAGAAAAAATATATTTTTTAACAAGAGCCACAAAAAAGTATGGATCATACAAAAAAGTATTTTACGTGATTGAAGTAATTTAAACTCATATGAACCAGTCAAGTTCATTTTTATTTAAATAACCCCATATTACAAATTGATCTTTCACACATAAACATCCTGTCAGGATGTACAGACATGAATCTAAATTTCTTATTAAAATATATATCTATATTTACTCTTGAATACACCACAATTGTTATCAATTACATATAATGAATAAAATACAGTATATTAAACAAATATTACATCTAGTATGCTAAAAGATATACATGATGAGATTCTATCTTTTTTAAAGTCATCAAATTCCACAAAAAGACCAAAACCAGCAGAGCATTAGGCCATTACTCTCCGAGCTACTGCATCACTGCTCCTAACTGAAGATGTAAATCTTTTCTAATGGGGCAAAGATGCACTAGCATGCTTTCATTTTTAAAAGCCTAAAAACTATTTAAAACAGCATGGGACACCTAGTGCTTTTGTTTTCGACAATTTTCAATCATGGATTAATACATATTTATTAATATGTGGTTGTTTTAAAATAAAAATAGTGCACATGAAAAAACATATCGCACAGTTCACCAGAGTGGGTTATTTATGAGTTTAATAGTTTTGAACAACTCATTGTTTGTGGGCTTTTTAAATATCTAGTATCTGTTCACAAATATACTACAGAAAAATCAAGTCCCTTTATACTTTCACTTGTGGGCAATATTGAAAGTCACTTACCCACTCCTGTTGTATGAGGCTCACAGCCTTGGTGGCACGGGAAAGGTTTCGACATGCAAGGATCACATGGGCACCATGAAGAGCAAAAGACCTGGCCGTCTCAAAGCCTGGGACATGGAGAGAGAGACACAGAAAGACACACACACAAAGACATGAAGAGAAAAAAAATTACGAAAGCGAGCAATGCTTCAAAAGATTAGTTTTATCTGAAGATAACTTCTGAGGGGTTGAATCTAATGGGGTGGGGATGGTGATGATGGGGGTTGGGAGTGAAAGTTAAAATCCCTATCAATTTTCCATATAATTTCATTCATTGAGTAACCCAGTGGTCTAGTAGCGGCAGTTAATCATTTCTTGCTGAAGTGATGAAACTGATTGAATTATTGTGGGTTATGACTTGTTCCCCTCATCTTGGATAAAATTTTGGATGTGACCGACAGTTCTCAGGAAGGTAACAGTGCTCATACTTGGTTAGAGGAAGGAAGGAAGGTTGTTAATTATGTTGGTAATTATACTGTGATGGCAGTAATTATGAAAACATGGCTCATAATAGAAGGAGTTAAACGAACAATCGGACAGACTATGACATTCAAGCTGAACCTCGGTGTGATATTTCAGAACATCAAAGCACCTCTGATAAGGACATTTCTCCCATGAAGCGAGGTCCGCAGATACGCACAGAATTTATCAGTCCAAGACTACTTCATGGCTCCATCCAAATCATACAGTCACGATAAAACTGACAAAAACTGAAGATAGAGGGAGAGAAGTTCATTTCTAAATTACAAGTCTAAATGGGTCATTTCAACCCGTAGGTTGAATTAATTTATGCAATTAATTTTTTTCCTCCAACATATTTTTATTTCCTTTGACATTTACTATCCCTCTAAGTGTTGTGGAAAAGTTCACCAGCAAAGAGCAGCATCACAGCAGTCAGACTCACCTCCAAACAAAAACTACAGTCAGATACAGTGGACCCACTCACAGCCTGAGTACCCTGACTGACAAATGTGTCAGGCGCAATAATTGATTGTGCCAAAGAGGGTCTGAGAGGCAGAGCAGCAGAGGCAGAGTGTATCAGAGGGTGGATTAATATGAACTGTAATTAGATTATATGTCTTAATCTGATTTTCATTAAGAGCAAAACTGGGAGGCCTAATTGTGAGGAGAGTGTTAAGGACTAATATCTATTAAAACTCAAAATTGGAGTAGGATTGGAAGCTCTTTCTGACAAGTGAAGCATGGAATTAAATTATATGACACCTTATTAGGTGTAATGGAGGGGACTGTGGCTGTGAGCGGATATCATTTCACTCACAGGAAATGGAAATGAAAATAAAAACAACATGACAGAAAAAAACAAGCAGTGTGACTTCTGGAGTAAATACACGCTTTTGATTTGCAGTAGGAGCAGCTGCCATTATAAAACTAATGTCATAACATCTCAACATCACACAAAATGCCTGTATTTTCACCATAATTTAACTCCAAGACTACTAGTTAAATAAATAATAATAATCCTTTAGAGTACTATTACTCTACTCTACTACTAATTGCACCTTTAAAATTTGAACAGCAGTAAACCAAAATTTTTTTTAAAGGTTTTAAAAAACATGATTTCTCATTTGCCATAATAAAAAATAAATAAATCAGGCTGTATAAATTAGACAAGAGTACTGGCTGCTGGTAAACAACAACAGCTCACATTCACTTGTTGTGTGTACAAGGCATGAAAGTGAAATTAATCGACACCAGTGTTTTCCATAATGGAGAACAAATTAGAATATGGCAGCAACAGCAGCAGCAGCACCGGAGCCATGTATTTCCAATGACAAATAACAAGGCCTTGACATTAATTGTGAAATAACGAGAGTGGCGTTGCTGTAACAAAGACTCCCCGCCCTCTCACCCATGTTGCCGATGAAGAGGGCCGCGCTGAAATTAGTTCTTGGTCAGGTGTACAACACAGAGAGCCTGTTTCAGCATGGTGGAACATGACAAGAGGTCAGAGGGAGGTTTCTTTTGGTCTGCTGGATCGACAGGCGCCATAAGCTGTTTTACAATGCACAGGAGGCCTGACTGTTATGCTAGGCTGTTATGATCTCCCAGGTTCTTAAGCATAATCAGACAACAACATGGCAAACAGGAAGGCGTTTGAGCAATAGCGTGTTCAATTTGAACATTCACAGTGTAACAGAAATACTGTAAGTAGCTCAGCTTTTGTTGAGAATTTGCTTTACTGTAAAGTATAAAATGCATAAAAATTGTGTAAAATGTCCATTAAGCAGTGAATGCTCTTCATGGTACATTAGGATTCTGGCCCTACTGATATCCCCCAATAATGAGTGTGATTTAGTGATTTCACGCTTTGTTTGTCCTCGCTGGCCCGCCGCCCCTCTCTGGATCTCCCTCGTACACAGGTGTATTGGCTCAATGTAATGAGATCATTACCAGCCTCGTCAGTAAACCTGTTTATTTGGCAAACGGAGCTGCCTCCTCCTGCTCTCTCTTGATCTACATCCAAAAAGGCATTTAAGTAAAATAAGCCCCACAGTACAATTGGGTGAACAGAAGTCAATTCAGATCATTACAGGATCTGTGGCCAAGCATGTCGAGCTCACACTATCTTCTTTGGACAGAGCTAGATTTTGATCAAATAAACACAAGTGCAACACAGATCATCAACAGATCACACATCACCCCGCCTCAATGAATTATATGGCGTTTTAACTGCAAAGTACAACGTTAAAGTATATTGTGTGTTATATTTTCGAGCCAATGAATAAATGTGATACATATGTGACGCTTTTTAATTTTGTGTATCTGACTAGTTTAATTTGGTGAAGTCAATTTGATTTATTCATAAAAGTTCAGGGGCCTGTTTAAAATTGAGTACAGTTATTAAAAGTGATGCGGATCATGAGCAAGCTGCACCCCCCCCTCCAACTTTTCAAAAGCTGCAACTGCACCATCAGGGTTTGAGACTGATCTTACTCCTTCATATGTCTTAAATGACACTGTATAGATTCTGTGTAACGCACTATATTAACTGGAAGCAATTTTACTGAACTATCTGAACTCTGAGGGTGTATTTGTGCATTTGAAAATTCCCTGGCCACCACACTTTTAGTCAAAACATAAATTTGCAGCTCATCAAAGTTGCTTTTTTGTACAAAGTAGTAAATAAGTGAACACTGGAGTTATTTTAGAAACCGCCTAACTCCCGGCAATCTCTGTGATGAGTGCACCTGTTCCTGCTGCTTCTGTGCATTTCTTGTCCCAAGAAGTGAGAAATGGCACAACCTCCTCAAATACACTTTCTGACTTTTAAGATCCCCTCTAATTCCCATCCATTAGTCCAAGAGGAGGGAGATGTCACCCCAAAAGTGGGATGTATGGTTAGTAATTACAGCCCAAGGTTGAGCTGTTCCAGGCGAGCGCACTGGAGTGGTTCTATTACCCCTCCCTGTCCCCTTCTGCCTTTCTGCCTCCTTCCTACCCCCCAGCTCCTCCCCCAATTCTGTCTCACCATCCATGCAGCCCTATCTGGTACCAACCCACCCCCCTCACTTTCTCTGACCCTCTGTGCAACCTCCAACTCCCTACACAATCTCTCATCATAGCCTCACATGACACTGGTCACCCCTGTTTCTTCGGCAGCCAGCATTACCTGACTGCCTCAAACACACACTCAGAGACCTGTAAACTTCAGAAACACACCAAATCACACACATGCACAAGGATAAACACAGAAACCTGCTCATGCGCACATATCTCCTGAGCACTGGGACTATTTTCATCACTGTCATCAAAATCCCCCCCATCATGTAACTTTGATCCCCTCATCATCTGCAGACTGTAAACTCGATAGGTCTATAAACTACTTGACTACACACAATAACCCAGTACCCTTTCATTTTATTTTACCTACCGCCTTTAAGTACATATATGTATTCCATCCTCTCTCTCTAACCACTTCAGTTCTATTATATTAGAGCTGTAATCATTATTGAACCCTTCTGGCCTCCAGCATAATACTCTTTGCATGTTACACCAGTTTGGGTCTGCATAGCAAATTTCATCCAAGGTTAATAAAGTTGAATAATTTGACTAACCAACCATAACTGGTTCTCATTACGTAGCCAATAAACACATTCATCAGAGAGGACATGAAATGCCTGTTGAAAAAAATAATAAAACTCTCCTTCAATTTCCTCAGTGGCTCAGTGAACAAGCTGACACAGAGGAGGCAGAGCAGGACGCGGGCCGGCCTCCCGCCCAGCGGACATGCACGCACAACAGTATCAGACCTCTGAATATAAACACAGATCTTCTCTGGATGTCATCTAAACCACGCACAGCCACTCAGAGATGCTCAGAGACACACACACCAAGACACAGGCACCGCATGCCACCCTCACCAGGAACATCTTTTTATCCATCTAATTCCTCCCAGTATGAATAATGCATTTCCTTCCTTACTGAGGCTCGGGTTTAACGCATCGCTGCACAGGTCTTTAAGGGGGTCCTTATTCATAAACAGCAGTGCAGTAAATACCAGAGCTTTGCAGCCAATTTAATGGCAGTTATGCTTAACAAATCTGCCTCAATCTAATGATCAGCCACAAAGCTAGGCTATGGGTTTAATCTGCACACAGAGGCTCCCTCCGCTCCGCAACTCACTGAGTATGCTTAGGGATCTCTCCATCCAGAGAGAGGAGAGCACTGGCCTGACACTTAATCCTCCCAACACAACACAGCACCGGGATCAACACAAACACAGAACAATGTCAGTCTTTCATGAATAAAAATAACATTCAAAGTCCTAAAACACTGAAGAGACAATGCGTAGAGATGCTACAACATCATGAAGCGCTCCTTTCCAAATCCTTGCTATTCCCCGTGTGGACTACCTGAGTATTTTCTGCTTCTCATTCCAACATTGACCCTGCACCCAAACAACAATACAATGCAGAATTTGGTGCATGCATAGAGTGAATAGAGCTTTGCAGCTGTAGGTATTACTCCACAACCACACACTATACAGAAGAGACAAAAAAAGTTCAAACAAAGTTCAAAACGTTTCATATAAATAATGTAAAATAACATAAATTATGAAAATACACAAAAATAGATTGGGACTATTCACTTGTTGTTAAGAGAGTTAATCAAAAGTGCAATCACCTAAAAACATGTTATTTCATATTTCTGAGCAAGTGTACTGGGAGCACATAAAGACAGTTGGATACACCTGCCTGAATGTTTTATTTCCATCAGACACAGGGTCAATATGTTATTTCTGACCACTATTAAACATCCATTGTGCTGACAACATGGCACCTGGTGTAAGAGCCTGGGAGACTATCGTTGCTCCCTAGGTAGCAAGACACATATATAGTTATGTACAGTTCTCAAAGCTGTCAAGACGACTGCACATGCTAAAAGAGCACAATACAAAGATAGTCGCCAGGGATATTTTAGGAAAAGGCTTACACTAAAGGTTTAGAAACAGTGCGAAGATGTAATTTTTTTAAAACAATGTTGCACACACAATTTTTATTGAGAGAGAATGTAAGGTGTCTCTAAGCTGAATGGAAGTCAGCGACAGTGGCCTTATTTCCATGGACCCCTGGCAAGTAAATAACCTGAGACTTAGTTGATAGGAGGGGAATTAGAGCCAGAGCAGGAGTGTGTAATGGGGATGGATAGGAGGCTCAGGCCTGGGTCAAAGCCGCTTAGGAATCAATGCAGAGGTACAGGTGTATAACCACAGGTCTCTAACAGTGAGAAAACCTTTAAAGAGAAAGGGGAGAGAGTAACAGAAGGAGAAATAGGGGGAAAAAACTGTGATCATTCGTTTCCATTATCACAATTAAAAACACCATTCAGGTTGGTACTGGTTTTTAATTTACAAAAGAAAGCCGAGAGAGGAAGACTAATGTTGTGAACAGAGCGCAGTGATCACATCAGCAAGATGAACCGTATTACTGTCGCCTTTCAGCACTACTGCAATGGAGCTTTAAGGCTGGTCACAAAACCAGAGACGATGACATTTCATGCATAAATAAACTCATGTGTGCTTTTCATGTTCATGTGCATTAAGAAACTAAATTAAAGAGCAGAAATGTAAATTTGCTAATTAAATAATATCCCACCATTACTAATAAAAATGTCACATTTCCTTTGGAGGAAAAAAGCACTAAAGAAAATGGAAATAGCCTTGACACTTGGATTAAAACACTATTGATGCCATTAAAATGCTAAGTGGGTCCAACCAATTGGCATAACCACATTTCACTAGAGGAATGTCAAAGGAGCATACAAGTAGTAGCAATTACTATTAGAATACATTTAATTATTGCTGATGCATATTTAATATGTGGTAGAGAAAAACAAAGATTATGATAATTTGGGTTTAATAAGCATTCACACAAAAAAATGTATGCGTTGTAGCTACTTGATGCATTCTTTCGAATAAAACTGCTATTTTCAGATTAACACATAGTAAATACATTACAAAAAATTTAATTTGGATTATCTTTTTTACTATATACTTTTAAGTATATAGCCATGCGAATCAGTCAACTTAAGAACTGTTTAACAGCAACAAAATCATGGACCTCCTTTGCCCTCTTGTGGTGAAGCATACTTGCAATTTTCTCCATTCTCCCTATAAATGTCTTATTCACCATTTTTAATTTAAACTCCAACCTATTTTGGAATCTATAAGTGTTCTAGCAATGTTCCAGAGCATCTAATATCATATTATGTTATTATTATGATATTATACAGGAAAAAGGCTCTTTAAATTAACAGCCATTGTCTAATTTACTTTTCATTTCAAAATTAATACAGGCCACACACAAATTTAGGCCAAAAAAGGGTATGGCTGTGGTTGTTACTATTAAATTCAACAATTTTATAATAGTTTCAACCATTCCCACAACTATTTTATTTACATTAGCGCTGCAGGGTGGAGTGCAGTCAAAGCTCAGACTCATCTGAATCATCTGTAAGACTTTATCAGTGTTGGAAGATGATACTATGGTAATTAAAGTATATTTTCTCATTTTTTTTCCATTAATTGCTCTTTGGTAATTGTTATTGTCTCATTTTCCACTCCATATATTACCTTCTTTAAATAAAACACAGTAAGAAGAGTTGTGCTGAGAAGTGATTTGTAAACATGCAGTTAAATAGTAAAAAAATTGAATATATATTAAGCAATATATTATTACTTTGTTACTTTAGCCAGTATCACTTTTTCTTAAAAATAAAACATAATTCCCAGACTTTAAAGAAAATATATTTGCCAAATATTTAACTTCCAAATGTCATTCATATTATAATTTTAATTATATAGTTTCACCCTTCCATCAGAAATGACATGATTCAAATTTGCATTTACTTTAAAGACTGCATTTTTTAACATGTGTAGAGGTATTGGAACATAAATTTAAGATCACAAGTTTCTTTGTTCTGTAAAGGCCCCCTTGCTGCTGTAAATCTACGTACAATAGTGGTGCTTTGCTGTATCTTATAATATACACACACAGCAATTACACTGCTGCATGTACTTGGGACAAAGAATTTGAATATAAAGACAATTAACAATTTTATGTTTATTTGATTTCCCTCATGCTGTCATTATCTATCCTGAACAAAGCAGCAAGTCTGAACAAATGGCCACTACTTGTGCTAATTTAAACCAAAGCAAAGAGGAAATACATTTGTTTCCAAGCCATTACATAGTGTGCCATGCATTTGCTGGGTACAAATGGACACCATTCATTACAGTTAACAATGACATCCAATTCAGCCCAGCTAATGAACTTCAATACAATCATGTTTGGTATTAAGGAGTGATTTGTTGAGTCTAAGTGTATCATTTTGGAGGCTAATGTTGATGAATGTCTGGCTGTAGAGGGATGGAGACTCACATAGAGCTGATCCGCTCTAATCAGGCACCCTTCTACTAATACCACATCACCACCTAGTGGTCTCAAAATGGAAACACAAATTGCTACATTCTGTTGATTACATTTAGTAACATAGCTACTGAAATTGGAAAACAGATGAAACTCACCAATACCCGCATTGCCCCCAGTAATGACAACAACCCTGTCAGAGAGGTCCCGACCTTGCAGGATCTCCAGAGCAGCTGTGTTTCCATCATACCGTTTAGGCTTCACCACTACATCCTCTACCGTAAAAGCCTGGCGTGGGTCAAAGTATGTGGTTCGCTTGTTAATGTGACTGAAAAAGAGATATGATGTTATAATAGACCCATTATTGTAGAACTGTACAAACTACTACAGAAACATGTCTGCTACCTTGCTTAAGCAAGATATTATATCATCAATCTACTCACTCAACATAGATTATCTGTCCTTTTTCATCAGTTTCTTGCTCCCAACCATATGGTAAATCTGTAAGAAAAGACACACAATTTTTCATATGACAGCTAGAACAGACAGGAACAATATGTATGTCTTTGCCGCAGGTGAACTCTTAAATTGAGGAGTTTTCCCAAACCAAAATACTGAAAGCAAGAAAAAACATTAACAAGGAAACTGTCCACTCCTGTGATTGTAAAGGTAAGGTTTAAACACCATTAGAGGGCATACAAGGCCGCTAAAACCTTAAATATTTAAAAGAGAAGGATAACAGTCTGTATCATTTAGGCACACACGGAAATCTCTGTTCTGTTGTCATTTAAAAGATAAAACATTATAGTATAAGCCCTGGAAAAAATAAACAGTCTCTGAGCAGATAGAATACATGTAAAATTGTGAAAAACAAGTCAGTGAAGCAAACCTCCAGCACAACGTTTTTTCTTTCCAGTCTTAGGATGTTCCCACTGTGTCTTCATCTCATCGTGGCTGATGGCACAGAGACACAAATACAAGATTTTACTTATTTTATTAATTTATGTGGCCATGTACTTTGAACAGATATCGATAAAGGCAGATATCAAAACAAAGCATTATAAAGGACTACAACACATCGTGACACCACATAAGGTTATAAAAGACCAACTATAGTGAACACATGAGACAACTATTAATATACACATATAATATACCATAGTCCTATGGCATGCAAACCCATTTTGAGCATATTTGTCTAACCAATCATATCTGTCAATGAAATTCAACTACATAAGTGCAAGATATTAGATATCAGGTTGGATCTCTTGTTTTACTGTATGTCTGCCGTGAAGTTATACATCTCTTTTGACAACCTCTCAGTTGAAATACCTACTTCAGCTGCAATGTGGCAGCAAAGTATCAGCGTTTTTAAGATTCATCATGTGTGCAGCACCAATTGTGCAAAACCTGTCCTGAATGGATGGCACAGATAGTGGCATGGTCGCGATTCTTTGGGAGTGAACAGGGCTAAAGCTAAACTCATTGTACAGATGCTGGTGGCGACAGTAACGTTACAAGGAGCAACGTTGGACTTACTTTGCATAGTACACCCATCCATCTTTGGTAGATCTCTCTTCCCATCCCGGAGGTAACTCATCCTCACTGTCTGTGTCGTCCATACCTGCGTATTTTAGAGCTGCCATAACTAAAGTTTTCACGTAAATCACAAAAATCTGCTCTGAAGAATGACTGAGGCTGTCAAACTGGACGACAGAGAATCCGCACAACGATCAGCGACACTTCCGCAATAACACGCTGACGATTGCCGAATTGCCTTTTGGGAAATTGAGTCTGAAGAAAAAACGTTAGTCGACGCTTCGTAAACCTTATAATCCATCCATCTATTATCTTTAGCGTTAACCGCTTATTCTGTCATTTCATTTCACTCTGTGTGAAATGAGGGTCCTGTAGGTTAAACTTTATGATATTGATATGATGATATTGTGTGCCCCTGTAACAAACCAATGACCCTGTTTTTCACCCAATAACAGCTGGGATTGGCTCCAGCATCTCTGCCACCACGAGGATAATCAGTTAAGGGTAAAGGGCTGATCAGTGGATCAGTTTTTATTATTGTTAGATCACCTTATTATCTTAAATTGTCATAAAAGTTACACCTTAACATTTAATAACCGTATTTTGGTTGTATTAAACTTTTAACTTAATTAGCAGGCCTGATAAATCAATAATATTCTACCTGTCATTTGATAACTCCCAGCCAAAGACCTTGACAGCCATGTTACAATAGACATATGGCATAAAAAAATCTAGGCTAGTTGCCCATATTTGAGCTTAGCATGGATATAAACAGCAGTGAGGGCCACAGTTTGAAGCTTGCTACTTTCCTCCTAACAAATTATCAAGCATGACTGGCTGCATTGTTACATATTCAGGTGTAGTTTGTCTCCACACTTGGCTGTTTTGTTGAGCTCTACTTTTGCCACTCCTGTTGCTATTGTAGGCATTCAACTAATGCTTTAAAATGAGCATGTTCCCCTTCTAAAAGACAAGGAGAGCAGTCTGTATCCTAGCTATTTGATGGCTTCAAAAGAAAACAAGAAATATGAGACACTTGTCTGTGGCGCCATATGCTGGGTTTGAAGAATTTACTGACACAAAGGCCTGGCAACTATCTAGCATGCTTACTTTCGTTTTGCTTACTGCAATCAGACACCAGTTTGCCTTTCTAAGAAATGAAAATCAGCACCACTTGGCTACAAAATATAGAGCATTGTCCAAGCACTATATGAATACATGATAGTCTTATTTTATCCAGATGACCTCATAGTGCTGGGATGACAACATCACAGGGATCTCTAAGGGTCTTAGAAAATCAAAACGAATGTCCCAACATCATATCTAAGTGTAGAATGCAACTAGACAACTAAAATCCCACAAATAATTCACCACAGATAGAGGTATGTAAAGGTGCATCATCATTTGTGGATTGTTCATTCTGTATGCATGCCAATATGACTGATTTTATAATATCAACCAAGGCATTCCTTCAATTTTGGTCTGTCAATAGGTTAGATTGCAGGACATGGCAGTCAATCACAGCTTAGATTGTGAATGGGACAGGCTACAGGATCATTTGTTTTGTTCTGTGGTGAACAGAATAAATTCATTCACTGTCCCCAAAAGCTCAATTTTGGGAAAATATGATAGCAAACAGAAGCTGAAGGATCTGCACAGAGCCTCCACTGTCCGGTGCTGCGGATGAGAGGTGTTGTCCATCAGTGGCTAATAGTCTAAATTGTAAGTTGACATGAAATTTGTACAATAAATGTATCTTGAGGTTTTACATAAGGACTAACAACATTTGATGAAAAGTCTCCTTTCATGGACGTTGGTGAAACAGAATGTTTCTTAGATAGGATTATTTATCTGACTACAGATAGATAAAATGCCCACCAAAACAACAACAACTACTGCCCTTCTCTTGATTGTGGTTTTATGGGTCAATTTGGTGTGGCTGTGTGTCATATTGGTAGTTTCATTCTATATTTCTTTTGTGGTTGGATGGCATTTCTCTATTTAGTTTTCTTAATTTTATTGTATTTTTGTCTGTGTTTTGTGTCTCTCTGGGTTTTTATATCTGTATGTGGGGGGCTTGCATTTTTGTAGTCACTTTATGGTATTTACTTTATGTTGGTTGTTTTGCATCTTTTGCATCTTTTAATGTGATCTCTGTAATCATTATGTTTCACTTTTTAGTTCTGAGTGTCTGTGGTCATTTTGTCTTTTAACTCAGCCTTGTGAAGTTCAAAGAAGAATGAGCACTTTATAAACTTTTATAAATATAATTAATAACATAATTAATAATAGTTACGTTGACCCCTAATTATAACAAACTAAGCAGAATAATGACATTGGCTCCCTGCGAGGTGGCAGGTATTAATTACAGGACCTGACCTGTATTTTCACCCCGTTCAGTGCGCATGACTAGAGGGGAAAGGGGCGGGGCTAAGAGGTGGGCCGACCAACAGTATGCAAGTGTGTGTTTGCCTCAACGTAGCATGAAATGTATCTCCTTACAGCAAAGACACAGTCTAGTTAGTCGTGCTAGTTAACGGTCTTCTTTGTATTGAAAGTTTTGTTTTTGACGCCTTAAGATTGTTTAGATTTTATTCTCTGTATATTAAACATTCCGCTTGTAAAACGCAATATTTATTAGCCAAGAGCGCTGATTTCGTCTCTACTGAAGAGTGTCCGCTTCCCCTCTCCTCGATGAAGCGCTGCGATGCCCTCTGATTTTATATCCCTCCTTAGTTCGGATTTTGACCCTAATTCCCCCAAATCTCTATACTCAAAAGGTAAGATTTTACTAAATAAAGGTTTCTGTGACGACACTAACCCGTGGTGGTTTGCCTTAATTGGAAGTAACATGAATGTCTTTATAGCTCACGTTAAGCTGTTAGCTAGCCCTAGTTAGCTTCTTTTCTGCTGTTAGCCAGCCTAGCTAGCTTAGTTAGCAACAATTTCCTTGGCGACTACCTGACTAGTTAGCTGTCGATGTCATGCGTGCAAGATCGTGGTAGCTGTGGTATGATGTTGTTATTATGACATTTATTATCTGCGTGGTGTTTAATATTATGTTAAGTAAGCAATGTTGGCGAAGTACAGCTATGTAGGTCGCTTTTGTGCCTCCACATTGTTGATCGGTTTAACGTTAACGTTCTTAATTCTTAGTCGGCTTCTGCAAAGGGGTGTGTGTGTGGGTGCGCGCGCGAGCGGGCGTGCGCGCGACTCGCGAGAGAATCTCGAAAGTCTCACACGCGCGTGGTTTTGTTTATTCTCCGTGTTTAGCTGTACTGGAAGTGAGCCAGAGTTGCCCTCCATACATTTTCTGGTTCACAGATGAAATTGCTGGTATTCCCCAGTCAGGGCATGGAGTTCTGCATCCGCGCCGCCAGTACAAAATATGTATTTGGTCTGTAGTAGGCTTTGGACACGTGTCAGCCAACTGTGATGTTATTATTAGGAGGGTGTTGCTCCATCATCTAGGAACTGGAGCGTTAACGCTTGTTGTGGTCAGCTGGTTTAATTGGTGTGTAGTTGCTTCAAGCAATTAAAAATGAATCATCTTAACGTGTAAAGATCTGTCACTCAACTCAGCAGTTATTGCTCATTTATGACTTTTTGTGTCCTGTTTCCAAACCGGTACCTGTGATCTGAGATATATATTTTGAATTTTGATAGGACGCTGGTGGACAACATGCATTACTCTGCAAACTTTGGTGTTAATTTTAGTCTTTGCTTTGATTGCGTGTGGTTTGCGAACACTGCAGCAGGAATTCCTGATACCTTTTTTACTTGCCTGCTGTCACATCTATCTTCCTGTTGTCACATGGTTGCTATGTATATAATCCTTACTGTATGAGCCAGCAGAAAGGATTGCTTAGCTACCCTGACATGCTCATTTCAGCCATGGTGTATCACATGATGACATTTTGTGTCTATATTATGGTGTGTTTTCATGTTAGGGTAAAAGTAGCAGACTTGCTTATCAAAGACCTAGTCCAGAAACCATTGTATGTCAGACTGTAAGTGAGAGAAGGAACATATGGCCAAACCACATTTGGCTTTTTCAGAATAGGTTGCACAATTTACTTTGTCATTGTTTTTCTGGCTCAAATTGAGGTAAAAGTGAACTACTGAACTATCATGCTTTTGAGGTGGAAAATAAATATTTGTGCTGGTAAGGTTTTATGGCAGGTGCTTGAGTCACCATTTTGCCCACTGCAGCTCTTCAAAGCAGTCAAATGTATAATACCAAAAAACCCAGACCATTCATTATGTCTGCAGTATTTTTGCATCTCAAATATTGATTTTAATACTTTTCCCTGATATAACCATATTCACAGTAGAGGTATTGTTATTCATCGTTGTCAACTGATTTGTGAGAAAAAATAAAAAGCATGTTTGTTTTTTTTGTTTTTTTTTTTATTCCTTGGATGACGCATCTGTATTAAAAAGCACTGGAGGGATTACAGTCTCCATCAGAGCCTTTAGTTGTATTAGTTTTTTCTTGGGGATAATTTCTTCAGTAGTTTGAAAGTTTTAAACGTGCAGTCGGTATAGATGGTTTCTGGAAACAACACTTTAAGTGTTCTTGGAGCAAATCTCAGAGATGGATCTGCATGGCAACGTACATTTAGGGGTAAGGGGGTCGGGGTATGATATTTGCAATTATTTTTGTTATTTTTGTGGTTTTATTTATTGTATGCAAAGTTATGTAGCCATTCTTTAGGTTCTGTTTGCTGTCAAACATCTGAAACGTATGAGAAACAATTAAAGTCCTCCCTAGAAATAAAATTAAAAAGGCATATTTGCCTCATAGCTTTTTTTGAAACAGCCCCGTCTCTTTGCATTTTATCACTTCACCTTTGTAAGATCAAGCAATGGTTAACAGGTTATGCCCACATACATATGACATGCATTACTGTATCTTTGAGAGAAATTTAAATATAATGTACTGTCCAGCTATTCCTTGTCATGTTTCAGTTAGAAGTTAAACAGAGATCCTGCAAACAGCCAAAAATGTCATTCTTTGCAGTTTGAATGCAGTGACTAGCTTCTTTGTCTGTACTTTGGCTTCAGTATATCACTATGTGTTCAATAGTGTTATTAAAGCAGCCATTGTTTTGCACTGAGATACATTCTTGTTCTGCATATTTTTTTATTTGCAACAACAACATAGCCCTTGTGAATTTTCTATTCATCTGTTATCCCCCGTCTTAGCCCTAAGCCAGCTGCAAAGAATAAAAATGGACTAGTGGTCCTGCCATTTGGCAAAACCTTAAAGGCATGTGTAATGTGAGCACTACATAACTATGAGATGAGGTAATTTAATTGTTCTAAGTGTAGGTTAAAGTCAGTCTGCCCACTGGTTGTCTAGTGTGAGCAGTCTACTTTTTTGGGCATACTCTCACAGGCTTGCAGAGGTGTGCACATACATAAATTTACACAAATGTCATATGACTTCTATAAAAGCAAAGTGAGACTAACACCACAATCCACTCCAGGAATTTAATAAGCACCCACTATTTATATGGGGATATCATGGATTTAAACTCGTGCTTTTCAGCCAAGGTTTAGGAGTCAAGACTAGAATAATATTATTTACAAAGAAACTCCTCCTGAGACATGGCTCTTTTGAGTACATCATTAAGTTAACTCTTAATTGTATGGCAGTCTTCCCATTTACCAAATATTTATTTGGCATTCTGTAGTATACTGGAAGAATGTGTGATGGCTCATATGGAGCACCTTATTCTTTCAACTTCATAAGAAGGAAAATTTAGTTATTTTGTGTAACTAAGTAAAGTATATTATATTGTTTACCTTATTTATGTATATGTTTTAGTAAGAATTAATTTAGTATTCTCCACAACTTGAAGAAAAAACACCTTTTGCATATATAAGCCCTGTTTTGCGTACTGCTCACTCTCGGGGCTGTCTGTTACACAAATGCATTCAAAACAGAGTGAAATCAAGACTACATATAAAAGTCAAACACACTAAACACCAGTCTTGTGTTTTATTCTGCATTAAGCATGTATTTAAGATAATAAGATAAAATATTATACATGGTAATTGTAGCGGTATTTGTCCACGCAAAAACGAAGGCAGAGTCAGTATGTCACTGACTTTATGATTTTGTAATTCTAATGTGAGTTAATAATTTTTTTGTTTTGGGTTTTTTAGACATTGACTTGGCAAAATGATCTTGTACCAGTTACTTCCATAGGTTTCCCATTAAAGTAGTTTCTTAAAAATGTTTCATACCAGGGATTTTCAACTAGTGGCCCACTGGTAGTCAGTAAAGATATTGCTAGTGGTCCCTATTCATTCATTTCTGACCAACACCTCGTGCATATGTGTAATATACGGAAATTTGTTTACTTACCAGCATCTAAAAAGAGTTGGTACTAGATTTTTTTGTTGGGGGGGTTAAAGTTTGGGTATGTTAAAAAAAAAAACACACAAATGGAATGCTCAGTTTACAGTTTAGAATACTAGTCCCTGGATCACAAGTAGTGGATAACGTCTATTTTATTCCAACTAGAGCAACAATATAAACACAATTTTTGCAGTAAATCATTGTCTGTTTAAATAGCATTGTGGAAAATATATCTTATATAATAATATATCTTTTCCTGATACATAGACTGTTTTTTTTTTTTTTTAGGTTTAGTTCCATTGGCAACATGGCTGTAGTATTATTCTTATGAACTGCTTTATACATCAGTGCCTGTGTCTTAATGCACATCCCACAGAATCAGAACCTATAGATAATATATTGAAATATATATTCCAAATTTACTAAAAAAAGTGCTTGCTTCACTTTTCTGTGACTTGCAAATGCTTTGGAGAGAGAATGATTTATGCCCTATACACAGCTGCACAAGACATAGTTTGACCCACTGCTGACTCAGGTGGATCTTATGCACGGCAATCTACCTGGTTTTGTGGACCTTCCTTCAAGAGGTGGACACTAACCAGGTTTTCTGTTATCTTCATTCCCTTATGCAGTTTTGTTTGGGATGGATGTGTATGTGACAGCCTCCCGTTGCAGATGTAATGTGAGTGACAACAATGGCAGCATTTGTACATACTGTATGTGAACGCTATTTGTCGAATATTAATGGGTTCCGGGGAGGTTGAACACACATTTATTATAGACACAGCTTCTGTGTGAAAAGAGTAGTAATCAAGACTGAAGTAATTTTGGGTTGATGTGCACAAAGATGTTCCCTCTTCATATTGTGAATGAAGCCCAGCAGATGAACAGTGATTGTGAGGATCATGCCTGTTTTACTCTTTGGTTTAAGGCCGTAATAAATTTTCTATGAGGCATTGTTGAGGACTACTATTTTTGTATAAAGACTTTTTGTTTGGCGCACTTAATTAAAAGTTATACAATGACAGTTTTCTGGAGTACTTGAAGTGTTGACATCCACTCAAGAACATGGTTATGGGAAATCTGAATACCCACAGAAGAAGAGCAATCTGATTTCTCCTCCACCTTTGACCTGTTTTGCAAGCCTGGCACACAGATTTTAACTGTATAGTGACAGAAAATGGTGAAAGGGAAGATATCCAGTTGATCCACAACTATATTTTTGACTACTATGAGACACTTTGGGTTAGTTAAATGTTCTGTGTGAAACAGTTTTTAAAACTTAAGCGGCATCACCACCATTAATGACCTGTAATTTAATTCAGCATGTTCCTGTGTGCAGCCTTTTGTGACCCACGTGCGCAGTTTGTGACACCCAATTACAAACCTTGTTACCTGTATACTGGCAAAGAAATCTGCATTTTCCAACAGAAATATACCCTGGCGGGAAACCAGCGTTTCCATTTCCATGTCACTTCATAAATCAGTTTTTGCCAGAAAGCAGTCTTGACCTGGTTACTTAAATCCACTGACTTACTAACGTCACAGAAGTACAAGATCGTGTGTCTTGTCAGTTTCACCATTCTGCTAGTGCCAAGTCATAGCTGTGTATCAAATGACTACTACACATGCTGGATGCTGCCGATACACAGCTGAAGTATCCATGTCAGGGTGTTGATAGGTCCCTGTTTCTTAGCAACCAGACTACCTAATCATGTGTTTATCTGCCATCTAACATGGCTTATGCCAGTGTTGCTACAGTAGTTGTTTATAGTGTTCCAGGAATCACTATCAAATATCAAGGAATGCCTCTGTGGGTTTTATTACACTAAACCCCATGGTAGGCTAAATTTCTTTAGCATAAGATACCCCGTGTTGTGTTGGTGTTGATGGCAGAATGGTTTGTAGAAGATGGAGAAATGGTCAGACCCAGGTCTGCTCTCAGAATCAATAACCACATAAACGAGATATTTATTAGATGAAATGTGCTGCTGACAGCCAACTTTTTTAAGTACTGAAACTTAAGGCATTTAACACTTGCTTCAGTTTACATCCAAAACAATGACTATGTTGTGGGGAATACTTGAGCTTTAGTTTTAAAAAAGAAAGATACAAGTTTGGTTAAGGTTTGAAGGGGTTTGTAATCTTAACTCATGTTTGCTAGCTTTTTGAGTCTTATTAGAAACTTTTCACTTGAGAAGAATGGAAATTCTTCTTTAGTCCCTCATTTCTGTATAAACAATCATCAGATTTTTTGGTTTTCAGGAAATAATTTATCTTCTTCTCCTTATATTTTATGGCAGAGTCGGTATATGACCTCCTCCCCAAAGAGCTCCAGCTCCAGCCGTCACCCATCCATACCGACCCACCCACCATGAGCCAGAAGAGTGGGGGAGAGGCAGGACCTCCCCCCTCTGCAGCCTTGGCTTCAGGTGAGCTACCTGTTCAGGCTATGAAAACCATGATCTGGGATCAGTTTCCAATTGCCAAACTACTCCCCATGTCACTAGGGGTGAAGACACTAATGTGGCCTTATATCAGTGTCTGGGGGCAACTTCACCCTTTCATCAGTTTCTGAGACAATATTTGACTGTGAAGTTGTGGTGTGTTTGTATGTTTTGTCATAGCATTAGCATGGGAAGATGCACTGCTTACATTGACTCTGCAATAAATGCGCTTCACCAAGT
This sequence comes from Channa striata, assembly GCA_033026295.1. Lineage (NCBI taxonomy): Eukaryota > Metazoa > Chordata > Actinopteri > Anabantiformes > Channidae > Channa > Channa striata. Next base: position 12,769,757 of record CM065176.1, on the reverse strand, counting down.
CAGTGTACCTTATAAATCTGGTTGATATATTTTTTATAAGTGAATATACTGTGTTTTGTGTCAGCTTCCAAACTCGTTTGATATCTAAATAAGCTGTATCATGCTAGTGAGAATGACTGTTATACAGGTATCACAGTGGTAGTCATACAATGTCCTTTTTTCTTGGAAAACTTTACACTTAATAGAAGAACTGCTTCAAGAAATGTTGGGTTTGCATTAACAGCATGCTAAAAGAGCTTGTTCTTTCACTCATTTGTTTGGCAGCACGATTCTATCTGATGCTTGGGCTTTTTTTCAAGTCACTTGGCTTTTCTAACAGTTAAAAAAATATATTTTGGTGGATCAGCTTTAGGAATGGAACAAAACGCCATACACTATAACCCAGTTCTGTTACTGCAGATACTGTCCTTTTAATTTGTCGTCTGAGACATTTCTCATGTTTCGACTGTATTTTGTGTATTAGCACATTTGAATCAGTACTTCTCCCTAAAGTTCTCACTATAAATGGGTTGTATTTTAAAATGCCTTAGCAAGTGCCTATCACAGCCTATGCACATGTTAGTCACACATGCTCCAATACACACTCACACTCCATTACACAACAGAAGGTCATCTGATAATTTATTGAAGTTTCAAACTGAGTGTTGCTTCTAAATGTTTAATCTTCTCCCATGTTTGGAAGCAGCTGACATTTTCAGTAATTATGACGGTTCTGTCTCTTACGAAACAGTGAAGTTGCCCCTAGCAATTGTTTGTGTCTTTAAAATGTGTTTTAGAAAACAATAGGAATATTTTCTGATCTTGGATCATGGTTCAGGACTGTCGACATCAGATGTAACTGTAAAGAATTATAGCCTTGAGTTTCATTTAAAGAGCAAACTAACAGGTCAACAGTCATGTGAGAGAGCGCTTTTGTTAACGCTACGTTTCCACTATCCTGTCTGACCCAGCTGGCCCTAAGCAGTGCTGATCAAAAGCATGACTACAATAATGTCCTTCAGATCATCATTAACCAAAAACATGTGCTTCAAAATGACAATAAATTATTTACTTTATAAGTTACTCCATATGCGGAGTTTGCAGGGAGGCAGAAGGGGCAAGCCCCCAACCAAAATGGTTGAAATTTGTCACTACATTGAATCTAAAGTAGGGCTGGTAAAAAAACAAAATCTTTCTTGTAAACATATATTTATAAATGCAATAAAATGAAAGGATTATAAGAAACAGATTTAAAATCTATTTTAATTGTTTTTATAACAAATCACTTTTTAAGCACTTGTGACATGTGTTAGAATAGTATGTTTTTCAATCACATGACATTTAGATGGCGCATGGGAGGTAAAAAAAGCAGAAGGAAGGAGATCATAATATTAGATGTTATTATGGAGGAAAGGTATAGCCAGAACATCATTATGTTGGACATGATCCTTATGTTACAAACAGGAGCTTTTGTCCCTCGCCAAATTAACTGAAAGACTTGACTGCTGTTGAAGCCATAGATATAAGTAACTACTTTACCTTGTCCTGCAGAATTCCTTCTACTGAAGAAAACAAATGAAAGTGTTAGAAAGTATGTTACCCAGGTTCTCCATACTGACTGTCGTTTGGTTTTCCCCCGGGTGAGTGGCTTTTACTTTTATTGTCCTGTGGATTAACCTAGCAACAAACATTTTATAACATTGCGGTGCCCCTTAACGTTAAGCTGTATTCATGCTTAATGCGGATGGTGTTGCAAAACTCAATGTGCTCCACAATTGTGCAACCTACCCTATGCAAGGACCCCGTGTGGGCCCGGTGCATGTCAGTAATTGTTTTTGAACGTCCATGTCGCCTTAGCACGTACCTCCCTATTGATGATTCTCAGAGGGAGGGTGGGAGGGTTGTTGTCAGCCCTGATCAAACCACTCCCCTCTCCGCGTCCTTCAAAATGCGTATCGATAATACAATAACTAATGTGTTTCTAAAGACTAAAAACAAAAAAAGCAATTAGAATGCAGCACATGCATTGTACAATGTTTACATAGTGAAACTGTACATCTTTGACAAAGAACTGTAATGTTTGCTTTCTTCTTCTACAGCAGCCTCTTTTGAACTACTTTAAACACATTCACAGCAACAACTACAGTGTCTTGGATCAACAATACGAACGAAAGTGGGGCTTGCGCGAGTATGAATACATTGATTGTTTCAGACAAGGGGAACTGGTGTTCGATCCTCTGCAGAAAGCTATTTAGGTCCTTAATGTTACTGTTGCTCTTTGCACATAGTTTAATTTTGCTTTGGTTAATTCACACTGGTGGGACTGTTCCACTTTCCCACGTGTGTTTTCAGTTTCTAACCCATGTTTTTCTAATACCTTTAGTCTAGACAGGTTTTAATTCCGTAGCTAATTGGGGTGTTTTTGTGCCCCTCATCATAAATGTCAAACTCCGCCTATGAGTTACTCCTTTCAGTATAATAACTCATCCAATTTACTGATTGACAGAAGTTAAGTCTTGAATGATCAGCTCTCTTGTTGCTCATTGGCTGTCTCGTTTTTATTGCAGGAAGTTCCCTCTGAGGCAGGGAGTGTCTGCATATAAAATGGTCTGCAGTTCACTGCTCCATAGGTCAGAGGCTTGTTTATTCTGTCTCCATGGCTACGCTCAGTCCCAACCAAATCCTCCAATTGGCATGCGCAAAATACTGTTTACTACTGAATGCACATTGCACAAACTGTATTGTAACACTGGCAACTTTGGCATATTTAATTTGGTGCCACATTACCAGCTTGCAAATTTGGCTGTACAAGAAAGTTTACCCAGATTTTGTTATGTTTCTTTCTGGCAATGTGTATGTAACAATTTGTAGCTTGCTTTTGTTTTTGTAAACAAAGCATGTCAGTTTTGTCACATTGATTTTAATTGAGAGAGGTTTTGTAGGAATCAAAACATTGTGGGACCTATAGTACCCTTCTCAACTTTAACTTCACAATATTTGGTCAATGCTTGAAAGCTCTCGCATGCACAGTGAGAGCATGTAACCTACAACATTCTATTGAAATTAGAGTTGGGAAGAGGGGAAATCAATACAAATCATGCACAAATTCAGCTGCTTGAATGGGACTGCTAGCCTGCTCTGTGCTGAACATCTGTATTAACTTGTTTATCTGTATATGCTACTACAGATGCCACCTCTTGCACATCCAGCCCCTCTGCCACTTCCTCCCTGGCCACAGGAGGCCCCTCCACCGGCCCCTCTACTTCATCCTCAGACCACCTCAAGGTTCCCCAGCATCTCCACTCCACTGGAGGGGATGCAGCTGGAGCTACAGAGATGCAAGGTATGGAGGGGGCTGTATCTGCCCCCAGCAGAAGCAACAGTGGAGCAAACACTGGAGAAATAGGGTCAGGAGTATTGTCAGGGCTAGGGGTCCAGCAGCTTCAGAATACCCCTTCAAAACGGAGACCTGTCTTAAGTATATCCCCACCACCTGAGGACCTATTTGATGACAGCCAAATGTCTTGCCAAGAGGACCCCACTGTATCTGGTCCACCAGGTCCAGACTCAGAACATAGCAGCAGCATGTGGGCTGATGACTCCGTCTCCAACTTCAGTTTGATCAGCCCTATCTCCTACAACGATAACACTGAGGTGCCTCGCAAATCTAGAAAACGGACTCCTCGCCAGCGACCTGGTTCCAAACCTGCTCCCCCGGAGGACAGCATGGATGTGTTTGATGCTGACAGTGCCAAGGCTCCTCACTTTGTCCTTTCCCAGCTGGGCACAGACAAGACTGGTTCCATGGCCAGGTGGGGTGATTTTTAACTTGAATAATGTAATTTAAAAAATTATTTTACATTTATGTATTTATATATAAATATAATATTTGTGTGTGTATTAAAAAAGGATACATAATGATAATTTATTTTTTTTTTTTGCTTTGCAGCTCTCTTGAGACAGGGACTACCATGAAGGGTGGGTCACTGTCTACTCAGTTTCCCCAGAGGAGTGATGGGAAGGAGCTAAAGATCCTAGTGCAGCCAGAGACCCAGCACAGAGCGCGCTATCTGACTGAGGGCAGCAGAGGTTCTGTCAAAGACCGCACACAACAGGGATTCCCTACTGTCAAGGTTTGACAAAGAAGGCCACCAGCTGCTTCTTGGCACAAGAAAAATATTAACACCTAAGTTGGAACTGACTGAATAAGGCCAGAAATACATGGAGGGCATGGAGTGTGAGGCACTGTGCACCAAATGAGAATAGCAGTACAAATGCATTAGATTTAGTGCTTCTAATGATTGCTTTTTCAGTCATGAGCGTGTTTGTTTTCACGTTTCAAAAGCTTGACTTATTATGAGTAACCTGCTGTATTTTGTGTGGCGGTTTTGTTGATGCATCAACAACAAACCCAATATTTAGACACCAAACAGTTGAATACCAAGTCATCCTAGAGTAACTTTATGCTGTTACTGACAAATCTGGGCATGGAAGTCAAGGAGTAGCACCTGCGCTTTATTTAGTATATTGATTTGCATGTTGAACAATTCATCGTTGCAAATATGAAGATGCTAGGACGTGTCTTTTACAACAAGTCCTCCTTTTTACTTTTTGTCCCAGAAGTGCTGTTCAGGGGTAACAGGACTTGCTTATAGCTGGTGAAGCTGTTTCATTGCTCATCCTCAAGGCTTCTTCAGTTCTGACCAACTGGCTACATTCTACATTGCTCTGATTATGTCTGTGTGTTTTGTCCTTGGAGTGACTCAGCATGTTGCTGGATTTGAAATTTACAGGAATGTGGTGTTTGGTAAAAATGTTTTGTTTCTCGGATACTCCAGCAACATATGGAATGAAAGCGTTGTTCAATTTGTTGTTCTTCCTTCTTTTGCCTGTTCTGGATGTACTCCTACTGGATCTTTTTGTGGATTTGACAAAGGCCTGGTTTGTGTAGCCGCAGGTTTTGAGTGCTTCCTTGATGCAATTGTGTTCTTTGTCCTTTTCCCTCCACCTTTGTCAGCACACTCTGTGCTTGGTGATGTAGGGTTCTGATCACTCTGTTTGTGCTCCAGAGGGCGGTGAGAGTCAAAGAGTACATATTGATCTGTGTGTGTGTGGGTTGTCTATATACTTCAATGTTAAGGCAAGTGCTGCACAATCCAAGAAGGACTGACCATTCCCTGCGACACCCTGCTGTGTAAACTTGATGTTTTTGTCAACTGCATTGAGGTGTTAGGTAAAAGTTTCCATCATTTTAGCAAGTGTGGCAGCTACTTTCATTCTGAGTTGCTCAGCCTCTCCTTTAACCACTTTGTTCCTGATGGCTGGCTCTGTGGCTGTGATCTACCACTAGCTCTAGCTGTGCTGTCCCTTGCTTTAAACACTTTATTGGTTGTGTAACCTCTGTTAGACTTTTATTTATTTTTTTTGTTTTTACTCCAGATCAGGCGTTCTGTTGTAGATGTATTGTTGAACGATTTGAACATTTGTAATTTCTCAGTTAGTCGTTCTTGGTCTTGGAGTGTTCTGTGTTGTGATAGTTGTGCCTTTTCCACTATTTGAGACACTCCCTTTATGTCATAAGAAACGTGATTTTACTGCTGAAACTAAGTGGTCAATTTTTCCTTCTAATGCGTCAGTTGTGAAACAAATCTGTCTCATGCTTTGATAAGGAAGCTCACAATGGTGATTTTGTAAGATCCTTTTTCTCCTCTGTGACCTTTCATATTGGTGCTCAGGTGCACGCTCTTTGGGACAAGCATGTGTTTGCATCTCAAGTTGAAGACAAGGTGGTTCCTGTTGTTTTGAATGTCACCTTAAGGAATCGATTTATGTCAAGACTAGAATGACCCTCTCTCCACATTGAGATGGCATTTGACACAACTTATCATACGCTTATAATGCCGTACTTTTATCACTACTTTGGCAGTTCCCTAGTCCTTCACATGCTAAACATGACTCCAACGACATACATGAAAGTGGGGCAGAACAACAATCCCTTGGTGATATCATCAAAGTAACTGACCTAACAACTCAACAGTCGGCCTGCCCCTCTAGCCAGTTGGTCAGAAGTATTTTGAATGAGGGGTTAAAGGTCATCAGGAACTACAAGCAAGCCTAGTTGCCATTGAAACGGTGCTTATAAGGCCTGGATGACTGAGAATCTTCACAAGTTCTTTTGTGATTTAATTTTTACAACATATATGTTTTTGAGGTTTATGCAAGCATACAAAAATTACAGTATGTGTTCATTCTTACATTATCTGACAGGGTGGGTTTCACAATGAAACTGCATACAGTGCTTTCAAAAAGTTTTCAGACCTCATTCATTTTTTTCACTTTGGTTATGTTGTAGCCTGATACTAAAATCATTTAAAATATTATTTATTCCCTCAGTACCCCATAATGACAAAGAAAAAACATAATTTCAGAAATGTCTGCAAATATATACACACACACACACACACACACACACACATATATACACTTAAACATTACATGTACATTCAGACCATTGCTCAGGACTTTTTTAAGCACCTTTAACAGCAGTTACAGCCTTCAGTGTTTTTGGCATACACAGCATATACACTGCAAGCTTTGCACACCTGCAATTGGAGATTTTCTGTCAATGTTCTTTGGAAATCCTCTGAAGGTCAGTCAGGTTGGATGGGCATTTGCCGGCTGACAGCCATTTTCAGGTTTCTCCATAGATGTTAAACGGTGTTTATGTCAGGGCTCTGTCTGAACCACAGAGATTCACAGCCTTGTCCTGAAGTCACTTCTGTGTTTTCTCAGCCACTTATTTAAGATTGTTGTCATGTTGAACAGTGAACCTTCAGCCCAGTCTGAGGTCCTGAGCACTATGGAACAGGTTTTTATTAAGGATGTCTGTGTACTTTACTGCATTCAGCTTCTTCTCAACCCCAACCAGTCTCCCGTTGTGATCCTGCCACCACCACCATGCCATGGGCAGGTGATGAGCAGTGCCTGGTTTCCTCAAGACATAATCTGTTTAATCTTAATTTCACCAGAGAATCTTGTTACTCACAGTGTGAGAGTACTTTGTGTTGGTTTGTTTGTTTGGTACTAAGGGCAATTTTCTGTCTAGCCACTCTGGCCAGATTGGCAAAGAGCTGCAGTGATGGTTGTCCTTCTGGAACTTTGTCCCATCTCCCTGCTGGATCTCTCTCTCAAGCTCAGTCATAGTGGGCAACTGCTGGTAGTTCCTTCAAGCTTTGTGATACAGTATACATTCTCAGCTGTGAGGCCTTCTTATGAGAGTGGTGTGCCTTTCCAAATCATGTTCAATCAATATAATTTACCACAGGTGGACTTCAGTCAAAGTGTACAAACAAAAGAGAAACGGAAGGCATCTACACTGAATTTTAAGTGTTGTTGCAAAGTGTCTGAATACTTGTCTACAGCTTTTAATTTGAATAAATATACAGACAGTTCTAAAATTCAGGTTTCACATTGTCATCATGTGGTACTGAGTGTAGTTTAATGAGGGAGGAAAATGAATTAAGATGACTGTAGTATCAGGCTGCAAGATGGTCTGAAAACTTTCTGAATGCACTGTCTCATGAATACTCCATTCAGCAGCTTAATTCTGTTTTATTTTTCAACTTTTTTATCTTTCTAGTGAAGGTCAATTTTAGTTATTTACCTTGATTCCTTTTTGTCCTCAGCTGGAGGGTGTGAGTGAGCCAGTTGTGCTGCAGGTATTTGTAGCCAATGATGCTGGCAGAGTAAAACCTCATGGCTTCTATCAGGCATGCAGAGTGACAGGACGAAACACCACAGCCTGCAAGGAGGTGGACATAGAGGGTACCACTGTTATTGAAATCCCTCTGGAGCCTAGCACTGACATGACACTTGCGTAAGGGTTATTTATTTCTGGGTAATTCCGATTCTCTTATGCCTACACTGTGTTGAACTATTTTATGTTTTTGTTATGTATATATTTCCCTTATTGTGCTGCTTCTACAGCGTGGACTGTGTAGGAATTTTAAAGCTGCGTAATGCAGACGTGGAGGCTCGTATTGGTGTTGCAGGATCCAAGAAGAAGAGCACTCGTGCCAGACTGGCCTTCAGAGTAAACATCCCCCAACCTGATGGGTCTTTCCTCACTCTACAGGTTCCTTCATCACCTATCCTCTGCAGTAAGTATTCCAGGCACAACTTAAACTTAAAAAAAACACAAAGGCTGGAGCCAGGATGAGTTTTAAGGTTTTTTTCATCACACATAGACCTTCGTTTGGGTCTCCCTACTTTCTTATAAACTCTTGATTATTCATTCTCCAGCCCAGCCAGCAGGTGTGCCAGAGATCCTGAAGAAGAGTCTTCACAGCTGCTCAGTAAAAGGAGGAGAGGAGGTCTTTATTATTGGAAAGAACTTCCTGAAAGGAACCAAAGTTATTTTTCAGGAGAACATTACAGGTGCTTTTACAAACTCTGCATTGGTACACAGTAGGGACATATAAAATTCTTGTGGTTGGAAGAAAAAAATTTGTTTTGTTTTTAAGATGAGAATTCCTGGCAGGCTGAGGCAAAGATTGATATGGACCTTTTCCATCAGGTAAATGCAACTGAATGCAAAGTACACTCTTTTCCTTTCTAATGAAAAAATACTGGTTGCTGTATCAAACCTGCCCTTGTTTAACCATACTCATTTGTGTCCACTAATGCTTTCCAGAACCATTTGATAGTGACAGTTCCTCCGTTCCATAACCAGTCAGTCACTTCTCCAGTTTCTGTAGGAATTTTTGTGATGACCAATGCTGGTAGATCACATGATGCCCAGCCCTTCACCTACACGCCAGACTCAGGTACAGCCATTAGCTCAAGTGTGGAGGTCACCTGGTTTATAACCTTCAAGCCACATAGAAAAAAGGAAATAGTGGCCTCTTTTGAGGTAGATGTAGATATGTGTCTGCATTGCTTAAATGTTAAACACTCCATATACAGTTTAAGCTAGTCGTACCACGAAACTCTACATCGCTCTATTCTGCTCTGCTGCGGCCTTTCCTCTCCATTCTATGAAACAGCACTGCTTGGCTCTTAAGAGTCCACCACACTCTGCATAGCCTTTCAGATAGTTGTCCTTACAAAATTGAAAATAGAAAAAAGAAATCAAGCACTACTTTTTAAAATTCCCTGATTAGTCTGAAATGGGAGCCTCACACCATAAAATTTTATCTCAGAACTTCTTCTGTAATTCTTGAGTGAAAGGAGGCTAAAGTGTGAAGCATATTTTTTACAAAACAATTGTTCTAAAGAGATTCTACACTGTTCTAAAGAGATTCTACACTGTGGCTTGAACTAAAAATATTGATTTCAGAAATTGAGGTTGTTGTCTTATCTTTTAGTTTGATAGTGTTTTCACAAATGTAAAACTTTTTTCCCCACTTTTATGCCAAGGTGATAAATCAAATGTTCGGACAATAAAAACAGAGGGACCCTCACTGGTCGAGACGTGTGTATTTGATGGCCCGATCAAAACGATGTCCTCTGAGCAAACTGACTGCTCTGGTCAGCCTTCTAAACGTCAAGAAGACACACCAATGGAAGTGTCTAGCAATCCACCACCCACAGATGTCTTCAAAGTAAGATACCATTTATTTTAATAAAATTCCTTAAGGAATATATATTTGAACATCTGTACTAATCTGTATTCGATATTTGAAAGAAATATCTGCTTCAAAATTACAGTTATTAACCTTTTGTTTCTTCTCTACTCATAGCCATCCACCGACCCTCTTGTTTCAGTGCAGCAGACCCTGGAGCTCAGCTCCAGTCCTCATCCAGGTGGAGATTCCTTTCAAAACCCAATGCCCCTACAACCTGAAGATGTGGAGCTTTCTCAGGCACCCTCTGTCTTCCCAGGTCTAGAGTCTCTCAGTACCATACAAAAGCAAGACATTGCTCCTACAACCTCCTTCCCAGTATCTGGAGATACCACAATCCCCCCTGTTACACCAGAAGTCCCTCAACAATTTCTCAGAGACCCTCAGGAGAATATGCCACCAGAGAGTTCTAACAGTAGTGGTGGAGTTGTGGTCTTGGCTATCCCTCAAATAGCAACCTCTCAGACCCAGCCACAACAGTCACAAGTTCCCCTGTTCCCCCAGGAAGGGGTCGCCCAGCTAGAGAGGGCAGTAAGAGAGTTACAGGCTGGAGGTAACACTACATTCCAACAGGTGTTGGAGGCAGCTGTAGCCCAGCAACAACTAAACTCAGTGCTTTACAGCCCAACACCCTCTGCAGACTCCCTTCAGCAGCATGTCCAGGAGAACATGAACAGCCTTAGATTGGGAACCACAGATAACTCGCTGTCTACACAGCAACAGATACAAATACAACAGCAATTGCAACAACAACAACAACAACAGCAGCAGCAGCAGCAACAACAACAACAACAACAAATGCAGCAACAGTTTCAACAACAACAAATTCTTGGTAACCTTCAACAACAGCAGCAAGTACTTAGCAACTTGCAGATGCAACAGCAACTGATGCTACAACCACAAGACCAACAGCAACTGCAGCAGCAGCAACTCATGGAGAATATTCAACAGCAGCAACAGTTGCAACAAAATCAACAACCACATGTTCTTAACAACATTCAGCTTCAGGATCCACAACAACAAAATCAAATTCTTACCAATTTACAACAGCATCAACTACAACAACAGCAGCAACAGCAGCAGCAAAAAGTCAAACATTGAGCAACCTGCAACAACAACAGCAACAACAATTGCAGGAGCAGCAGGTTTTGGAGAAATTGCAGCAGCAACTTCAGGTGGAGTTGCTTCAGCCCCAGATCCACTCCTCCCCCCAAGTACAGCAGCCAGTTTCACTGCTTCAACAAGCTGGAGAGCTGCTCACCATTCAGACCAGCTTCCCAACACAGCCACCATCCCACACATCTCCCCCACAACAGCTCTTCCAATCACCCAGGCCTCTAGCTGAGGCCCAGAGCTCCCAACAGCAAGTCCAGGCTACCTTGCTCCAGAACACACTGAATGTTCTGGCCAGTGGCAGTCTAAACTCAGAGCAGCAGTCCTCAGGGTCAGCTCTCTATCTGTCCCAAAATCCTCAACCCCAGCAGCAACAGCAGCTGGCATTCATCTCCTCTATGGAAACCTCTTCCAACCAGCCCCAAACGGTTGCAATTTTTCAGAACCAACCCCAAGCTCAGCTTTCCCAAATGCAGCAACAGAGCACTCCCATGGAGCAGCAGCAATCTTCACAGCAGAACCAACAACAGCCACAACAGCTTCCAATTGGACAGCAGGGCTCTTTGTTCCAAAGTATCCCCAACCACTCCCAAGCTAACCCTGTCCCCCAGAGCCAGCTCTCCCAACCCCAGCAGACAGGCTTGCTTCTCTGTACTACAGATCTCAACCCCCAGGCTATACCCCCAACACTTCTCTTCAGCACTCAGACCCAAGGGCCTTCCCCTATGGGGAGCATTAGCGTTGGAATCCCCCAGCAAGAGCCCGCTGAACCCATGTCTTTCCAAGACCAGACCTCCTCAGGCAGCAACTCTGCATCCACTGAAAACCAACAGCAGAGCTTATTCCAAGAACAGCAACCAATGCAAGTGGGCCCAAGCTCTGGGAGCATCCCAAACAGTCAACCTGTGGAGCTGTTTCTGCCACAGACATCTCTGTCCAGCCTTCAGAATACTGTTGCTACACAGGAGCTGGGCAGCCAGACTCCCACTGCTGGCACAACTATATTTGTTGTGCAGGGTAGTGTGGGTGTGGTAACCAACCCTGGCCAGCAGCCCCCACAGCAGCTTTTCCAGACAACTGTGGGGGGAAATGTGGCGCCACAAGGACAGGCCAACCTGTTTGTGTTTGGCATCCAAAACGGTAAGATTTTTTTGTCTTCACCTCAGAATACTATAAATCCCTGCAACTAAAGTAACTGTGCTGAATTGTTGTTTTCCTGGTACTTGTATGCACTTGAGTCCCTCTTACCACCGTCCATGCTGACTGTGCATTAGTATGTTTCCTCAGTTTCTCCAGTGCCACAGTATTAATCTTTCTGTTGTTTAATTATAACGACTACTATACCGTTTTTGCCTTCCTTGCAGACACACCCCAGTTGCTCAATTCCTCTGGACCTTCTCTGCAAGCTCAGAGCCAGCCTCAAAACACCAGTCACCTGCAGCCCCTGTTGGATCAGCCAATGGGCCAATCTGCGTCCACAATGTCGGCCACCATCCACAACAGCTTGCAGAGCACCCTTCAGGCACAAATGCAGACCAACCTTCAAAATGCACTGCAGACAAACACACAAACAGCTCTGCAGTCCAGTTTACAGGCAACCATAGAAACAAGCCTGCCAACTCCAATGCAGACCAACCTGCAGACACAGATACAGAGCAGCTTACAGAATCAGTTGCAAGCATCAATGTCTGCATCATCCAACATGGATAAAATTGAGGACCTACTGGAAAGTCTACAGAAGCAGTGATAAATACTTGGACCATGTGGTTACTACGGAGAGCAAGTGATATGTAGCTGTGAGTTATACATCTTAACATTAACAAATACAATGGTGGTGCGTCGTGTTTTGTGCCGATGCCACAAAAATTTTAAATACTTAAAGAAATTTCCCTTTTTATTAAAAGCCCAAATTATGAGCTCATGTAACTCCTCGTTTTATCAAATATCTATCATTTAATTATAGAATTTGTGCACCAATTGTCTTTGGATTTATTAATTTGCTTTTGTTATTACTCCTCTTGCAGGATCAGAGAGGCCTGTAATAGCTACTTTATTCATCGCTCTAAATAACAATAACACTCTGTTTTATTGAGTATCTTAGAATTGTCAGCCTAAGAGATGTTGATGATGAAAAAAAACCTGCCAGGGTTGACGGAAAAACTGGAAAAGGAACAAAGAAGGTTGGCTACAGAAAAACACTTACATGATGGAGGCTGTAAGAGCAGGCAGAGTAGAAGAAACAGCCAGCAGTGAATATCGGATTGCACATAAGTGTCAGATATAGGCTGAGTCTCATTTTGTATGTGTAAGCCCCAAGCTTTCACTTTCCACAGAGAGGCGTGAGGCTGAGTGTTTTTTTTTTTTTCTTTTCTTTTAAATATCTGTCCATCGTGTGGAGTGACAGTAGAAACAGGGACATCATCTGGCATAAAACGGGGATGAAATTTAAATTTACCAGGCCATTGACAACATAAGCTCTTTTGCAATTAATCATAGCTTGTTTTTGCATATGCCAAAAATGTGAATAAATTATACTCTAAGAGTAGAGACGATCAAATTATGTGTATGTTTATAATGTTATGCACCCCCACCAGCTTTGCTGGCATGGCTGAAGTGTTTCAGCACATTTTATTAGGGGTACTACTGTTAAATGTTTATCAGCTCTACTCCACAAAGCATAATGAACTTGTTCAACTAAATTGGGTATCAGTACATTTTGGTGTTGCAGGGGATTTCCCCATGTGCAGGAGGACTCTCACGAATGAGATTCAACCTGATGAATAATGTGACTTGGCCTTTCGTTTGGCATCTACCAGTGTTTTCGTATGTTTAGGCATCATCACTGGGTTTGCAGAAGCTTTCTTAGTGAGATTTTAAGAAGCACTCAACTATGTAGTGTGTATACTTTTTTTTTTTTTTGAAGAACTTGGTAACCTTTACTAATTTAATGTGGATAGAAAATTTCCACTAGTGAAAATCGAGTGTTGTGTGGTTTTATAAACATTTTATCTCAAGCACTTTATAACCTCTTTTGTGTAACCAGCTAATCCTTATAGCCGTCCACAGCTCTCTACTGACCCAGCTGAATTTGTACTCAAAAGCATCCAGTAAAAACAAACAATAAAAACGACAGCAGTTGTCTTTGTTAACGGTTAATACATCTTTGACGAGCATTTTTACATTTTCTCATGTTAAATAATTTTTGAGGTATAGGACAACAATTGTATAGATTGTCTGCTCATTGTTAAATCCCTCTTTGTATTCAGTCTCAGTGGTCCAGTCAAGTCTGTCAAAAACAGCCATTCCCACAAAAGCATTGTTATTTTACAGTGTTGCAGTTGTAGGTAGGCCTTTGTGTTTTACACATCGACAGAACGCCTAAAAGTCAGACTGTGTGTGCATTGAAATGAAGGATTTTATTTGTTATGCTATTTGTAATATTTACTGTTCGACCTTGTCACTTAAGACTGTTTTAACCTTGTTGTTGTGTTAGATATTTAAGTTTTTGTCTCAGTGTTGGTACAGTGTGCAGGCTGGCGCCGTCTGAAGTTGGCACCCAGTACCTGTCCCATGTGTTGTGAACAGGGACTCACTGGTTAATGAAATCTCTGTTACATAGAGGCCGCCATTTTGATTCTCTGGTGCTATGTACAGGAGTGATGGGCACTTCTGATGTGATGTTAGTATTTAACAGTTTATACTTATATCAATAGCACTGACATTAATTGATATTTTGAAGCAGAGTTAAGAGAGCTGGCTGTTGTGGGGTCAGACTGGAGTGCACCCAGGCATACCAAAGCTCCTGTTGTGAATCGCTGTCATCTTGTCTCATACTTGTCCTCTGAAATGCCCTCATAATGTTTACTCATTTTTACTTACTCATTTTAAATTATGCAGCTTTTTCTGTACATGGATAGCAATCCAGCATATTGATTTTTAATAGATATGCATAGGTACTTTGTTTTATGGATCAGTTTATTTCACATTTCCATCAATTTGATACTCATCACATTACTCTATTTTCTGATGCAAAACTGCTGTACTTTCCATTTCTAAATGGTAGCCAATTTGGCATAATCAACAAGCCAATTTTTGAGAATAATTTTGAACATTAGAATAGCATTACTCACTCGCATCGTTTACATTTTCATAGTGATACTATTTTGTCCTGCAGCTGTTAGTGATCCATTTTAAAGGTAACTTATCTTTTTTAGAATTTTGTATCCATGTATCAAAATGTAGAGTATTTTTGTAAACTAAAGTTTTTGGTTCATGCTCATAGCACAGAATATTATTGTTGATATGTTTTCCTGAAATGAAGCATAGGTTGATTGTGAAGTGTGAATGAAATTAGAAATTAAGTGAACATTGAGCAGATGTGTTAAAACTTAATTCTACTATTTTGACATTGACTCTACCCAACTTGTTTAATACATACATGGACTAAGGTTTTTTTTTTTTGTTGTTGTTTTTTGCATTGGTTTGTTTTTCTTTTTTGGACATCCATCTCAAATGGCACTTTGACTCATTAACTGTACATCAGGTTAGAGCGCAGTAGTGGTGTTTCCAAGCATTCCATCCCACTTGGTTTTAAGAGTTTTAAGAGCACATGATGTTGCGGAGGACGTGAGGAACAGTGATGCCTCTTAAAGCCATACTAACACAGAAAGCCAACCTGTGACTTTCAGTTTCATGAATGTAAATTTTACCTCATGGTGTGGACATAGAGCTTGCTCTACATCTAACATCGGACCAATTACAGTTTCAGAGAACATATATTGTGGGGCAGAGGGGATGGGTAGGGTGGCACCAACTGTCATTTGTGTCACAGTGCACCTGTCATGGTTTAAATCTGTTTTTTCACATCCACTCGTTTTTATTTTGAGCAATCCAGGATGCTCAGTCTGACTCTTCAAATAGCAACTTCCACCTGAAAAATACTATGTGAAGCATTGATTTAATGTTGGTGATAATAGCACACAGTTCTCTAAACAATATTGGTTTTGTCCTACAGTCATGTAAATGAATATCCATGTATATTTAAATGTGAAACATACTGCAGGGGTATCTTGAATTTCAGTTGTAATGCTTTCAACAGAACTTTGTGTGCCTTGATAACTTAAGGGTCAATATTGCTACAAAGTGTCTTTGCAATTACATAATCCCCCCAAAAAAGTGACCTTAAATTTAAAAACAATTTTATTAGATCTTAAGCTGTTAAAAATGCATGTGGGTGAAGCTACAGCACTTTTTACAAAATAACTGCAAGCAAAACAATGTATGAGCATATTCCAAAATGTGTCCACCCTGTGAAGGATAAATACCAAGTAGAGTAAAGAGTTGGAGTAAGAGTTACTTTTCTCAGTGACATGTATTAGTTGATGGGGAAATATTGAGGTAAATTACTCTAGAGCAGTGCAAACACTTTCATGTAAATACAACTTTTTGGAAGTGGTGAGCACTTTGTGTATTCTTGACATTTGCAAAAATTCTGCCTCAGCTAAGAGTACTTTCAGGTCAGGTACAACCCAGCAACTATCATGGCAGAGGTGTCAAGTGTTACAGTCAAGCAAGTTTTGCATTGCCATGGAGTGAAAGGCTGACATCCAAGAACGAAGCTCCTGCTCTAAAATCTACTCCAAGCTCAACTTAACTTTTATTAGCTGACTACATGGAAATTTATAGTCAGATGATTAGTCACAATGACAAGAGGTGTGTTTGGGGAAGTGAAGGTGAGACATTCAAGCCCAACAATACTGTACTTACTGTTTAGCGCACATGTTGTAGCATCCTGCTTTGAGGCTGTTCTGCTGCCAGGGGACCTGAAAGTAACAAACTGGAAGTAATAGTGAAGGAGTTTTTAAGCTTAGCATCAGACTACCAGTGAAATGGTAGAAACTTCAAACGCACAGGACAATGACCTCAAACAGACAACACTGGTTGTAGAGTAAATTAAGCAGGCTAGCACTTTTTTAAATGAATAGAATTTCTATAAGTGCCCTAGTAAAAGTATGTAGACTGTGCTTAAATTCAGATTTGTGCTAAAAGCCAACGCATTTAATTAAAATCCACCATTTCTACAAAGACAAAGGTGGTCAAATGTCCTACCCGAAAGCTTGTTTTATAGCCACCAAAAGTGTTTTCTAAAGGTGAACCCTGCTAAAAGACATTCAGCTGAATACTGTTTGCTACATGCATATTTTGTGAAGTACAGTTAATCTGTTTTATTAGAATTAATAAAAGGGTGGACATTTTTCTGACAAAATTCCTATTTAATGAGAGCATGTGTAGAGCATATATACCCACACACACAAACACACACAGCGATCCAGCACAACATTAGGACCACCTGTAAAATTTCATGCAAACTTATAAAAGTAGAATTCATGTATTGACTGCAAGTGGCTATAATATGCATGAATGATATGAGCAAAAATTTCTTGTTTTATAAAAACTTGATGGGGACAGTAAGGGCAAAGAAGTAGTATTTAAATTTTCTCACTGTGGTTTGGAATTGCATGCATTCAATCAAAGGCAAAAAGCATATGGGGGAAACACATTTCAGGAGACCTATCATTGTGTTGATGTGTATGTTGGGTCCTTTGAAATAAAAGCTCAAAATTTCATTATTTTGCAGTAACTGTTTCTCATGGGGACCCCAAAGGCATTCTGTGGTGATACTGACCCTTGATTGTTACTCTGCTGTGTTTACTGGTGTCCATTTTGTGTCATCACATATTGTCTCCTTGTCCTTTTTTTGTCTAGGACTGTTTTAACATCAGGACATTTTTCATTAAATGGATTTTTATTTCCACAACACAAGCATAACCATAGCCCAAACCAATATAGTTTAATGTAAATGTTCTTGCAAGATATCAGTGATTACTCTCAACATAATACTGTGCAGCTTAACCAGTGAACTGTCAACTTTGTTAATTTGTTTAGTTTTTTTTATTCATGCCTCATGAGATTTTTACATGTGAGGTAAAAGGGACAAGACAATGGAGATTGTTTTATGGAGAGCTTTCTTGTGTTGATGTGCTTTTCAACATTACTATTGTTGCTGTGAAGTGCTTGATCAAAAGGAGCAACCATGATAAATTAACTGTTAACTGCCAATAGTGTGAGCTGTATCTTGTGTGTTATCAGTTTGCTCACTTTTCCTAGTCTGCTTTCAACTTCACATTCTTCAACAGTTCTGTTGTATCTGTTCTGTGTAGCTTGAGCTTTAGTATCTAGCCTTAAGACCCTGCAGTACGGATAAAGGTCAACCCCAGTGTGTTATCATACATCTTAACTATTATTAACATGTACTTTGCCTTGGTCTGG
The DNA here is from genome assembly GCA_033026295.1 of Channa striata. Lineage (NCBI taxonomy): Eukaryota > Metazoa > Chordata > Actinopteri > Anabantiformes > Channidae > Channa > Channa striata. The sequence goes on along the minus strand of CM065176.1, from coordinate 12,751,713 downwards.
ACATTTGTATACTCTTCTGTTTATATCTGTAATCCTGCTGCTACATTAAATGAATTAATAAAATTATAAACCTCTAGAGTTGGTTCTTCCTTATCCCACTAACACTATAATACACTCTTAAAGGGTAAGGAGAAAATATTCTGTTTTTTATATCAATGTATTCATATGATGTGTACAAATATACAAAGGTTTGCTATGAATCTCCTAAATTTACTGCAGTAAAATTATTTGTAAACAATCTGGCTTCAGGTACTGGGTACTAGAATCATAGTTTACTAATTCTTTTCTGTAGAACCTGTTGGAAGAAGGATGATGGGTCCTCTGAGTCAAAACCAACACTAAATTCAGGTTTTTTCCTTAGGGCGAGGACAGCCACCATTATGGCCAACATGGCGGTCAGACCCCAGATGTGATATTGTGTTCCAGAATCAGGGTCCACAAAGTAAAATGAGTGCAACGGTCCCATCATCCCAGCAGCACCATGGGCAGCATAATGATCCTTCTCACTAGTGAAGAAGTCCAGGGGGACCGTGAACACAGCACTGACCTCAGCTGGGTTTGGACAGGGACAAAAATGCTCTTCTATGAAGCCAACCACAGGGGTCACCAGTAATCCACTCTGTAAAAAAAAAAAAAAGAACGTTTGAGGGAGTAACCTGAAAGAGAAGACCTTATGCAGTCGACAGGGAATAATTTTTTCATTGTGCTACCTTATTAATGATTGGGAAAAGTCTGCAAACGACACGGACAGCATCAGCTGGGAGACCGATCTCCTCCTGCGCCTCCCTCAGAGCTGTGTCAACATCATCTTGGTCGCTGGGGTCCCTCTTCCCCCTGGGAAACACACCTCACCGGCGCTGGTCCTCAGCTACAAACACACACACGTTAAGGTAAAGCACAGCGGCACCATTAGTTCTTTACTCGTCCGTCTTTCGCGCAGGCAGGTCACCTCCTTCGAACGCAGGGTCATCAGTGTGTGCAGCTCTCCGTTCTTCACGAACAGAGGGATCAGCACGGAGGCTTTGGGCAGCATCGGCAGATAAGAAAACTTGTTCCCAATGTCAAACTGCTTTAAAATAGCTGCTGTCTCTTCTTCTCTGGTGTGCATGGTAGCTGCTGGTAGCTGCTGGTAGCTGCTAGTTGCTAAGAGTTAGCACACAGCGGGAATCCAATGGGAAGAAAAGCCGAACTGGACACGGACGCATGCAAAACATAAATCACGAGTTAAATGTAACGTTACCGTACATGCGGAAACTGTTTTCCCACATTCGATTTCTAAATATTGCTCGTTTTCAACAAAGCCACATTGTGAATTAGTTATTTTATATTTTACCTATTAATTAGCTCAGCGCACCTGTCTAAGGAGATATTAGGTGAGACGAAGAGCTGAGTCAACGTTAGCATAACCCAACTGCTACCGTAAGTCCACACGGTCGATAAACCTGCCGCTCAACTGTGTGTCCATCAAGCTAAACTCAACCAGACTGTGTTTTTGTGCTAAGCTCCATTCATGTCGAGTTCAAATCGAAGTAAACTTAGCAAAACTAATTAGACCAAAAGCTAGGCTAGCATTAGCGTTAGCTACAGAAGTCCCAAGCTTCCCCGATGTGTGACGTCATCCACTTCAGACACGGTTAACCGGTCCCGTGCTGGGCTGTCTACCTCCCAGAATTAGCGATGAAAAGGCCGAAGGATTAATATTTTCTGGGCAGGACCCCCTTTAGTGTAAATATAACAATATCAGGAATGAATTATTAAGACTACATGGCAGCTACTGTTACTCCTTTTCCCGAGAAAACTGAAGAAATGCAACAGAAAAAACGACTCAAGGTGACAACGTGATTTGTATTGCTGTAAACAGGTCCTCGATGAAAACATCAGAAATTAAAAGAAAACATACAGTACATTCCAAGTTAATCATCTTATGACACGAATGAATATCTCAGCATTAATCATTTAAAACAAAAAAAGTAGAAATGTACTAATATCTCACTGAACATAAAGCTTGAGACCTGTTAGTTATGACCCAGAGCAAATAACTGCATTCTTTACTATCTCCAAGATAAAACTGCAATTTACAGCTAGTCTATACACATAAATAAAAATGAACACAATTAACTTAACAACCAAAATATTCATAATATGCACCACTTATCCCTCTTGTTCAGCTGGAGCTGAGGAGAAATGTCCTTTTTATGTTTACTACCCTTAAGTCACTTTCTGTAGATTCTTCTGTAGAAAAATAAATAAGATTCCAAACACAGTAAAGCTATGGAGGGTCGTCACAGTGGTCCTAGTCTTCACTGATTCAGTTGTCGACCCAGCAGCACCTCATCTGGTCACACTCGGTACTTCTCCTTGGCTTGATCATTCAGTATGCAGATGTGCTGAAAAAGCAGCACATCAGAGGATGGTGAATTCAGGTTCTACTCATGTCTATTCTCTGTTTAAAAGTCCACACTGCCAGCTAGTACTACTACCTTGTAATCATGTCTGTTTGTTTAGTTTCTGGAATTTTATTGGCCTGAGGGGGTGTTTACATTTTCCACGTACACACAAGTTTTATATGATGACAAATGTGGAGCAAAGGAAGTGCCATTATCAGATGTCATCCATCTAATCCATGCTCTCGGGAGTGAAATATTAAAATAAATGCAAATAAGAACAGAACACAATAACAAAATGTAGTACATCTTTTGAAACTGCTTGATTCCCCTTGGTGAAGATTCATTTTACGTATGACAGCTTAAGTGATGTATAAATAATATATAAAAAATGCGCTACTGCTTTTAGTTTACTAGCAAAACCAGTGTAATATATTTAATGAAGCTAATGTTTCAGAGGATGTCTATAGCAAACTTACACTGAGATCTCTGAAGTACTCATTGTAGTCCAAAGCATAGCCCACCAGAAAGGCATCTGGTACCTCAAAGCCAATGTCTGAAATAAAAATACAAGTGCCCTTTACACGAGCAAGGTAAAGAAAACACAAAACTGCTTGTAATTGCTGAGGAAATGGAACCCTTAGGCTAATCTGAGATGAGATTCGGTCACTTTGACTGCAATCAGAGATTATGTATGTTGCTCTTTTACTGTCTGTTTGAGGTTATACTTAGCTGCCAGGGCTGTTTTATTAATAATTAAAATGCTTACAGTGACAGCTGTTTGAGAGGGACAATCTTAAAGAGATTATTCAACTCAAACTTGAAAGCATTACATAATCAGACATTATGAGCAGGAGGTTATCAGACATGCATGAAAGCATAACTACCCAGCTTGACTATATTTGGAGTAGATTTAGTAGACAAAAATGATTGTTAATCCTGTATGAAAAACACAGCCTTTATCAAATAATACATTACCAGCCCTTCCAAACCATACACACCGTCCCACACTGGGATAAGCACAAGTATACACAGAATACCGTATTTTCCGGACTATAAGCCGCTACTTTTTTCCGACGTTTTGAACCATGCGGCTTTTACAGAGATGCGGCTTTTTTATGAATTTTTCTGCAGCCCTCAGATGAGCGCTGTAGATGGAAGTCAGTGCAAACAAAAAAGCGCCAGTTTTTATTCTTAGCACATGCAACCCAAGACACAGAACAGCAAACATCAGCACTTTTACTGCCGTGTTACAGGCACCATTCAGGTTCAGGTGTATGAATAAACACTTATGGTACAAAATCTTTCTATGTAAATATCTTATTTCTCAGCCTGGATATTGGCGGCTTATAGTCCGATGCGGTTTATATGTGACAAAATATATATTTCTTTTAAATTTTAGCGGGTGCGGCTTAAATTTAGGTGCGCTCTATAGTCCGGAAAATACGGTACACGTTTGTTGCATAAAGTGAGTAAAGAGGTACTCACAGTCTGGTCTGTACCCAGAACTCCTTGGGGTCCTCTTCACCAGAAGGCTGGAATGACAAACGAGCAAAATTCTGAATATAAGAAACTAATTCCTTCAACATGAAAAAGAGAAACAATTTGCGCCACCCAAAACCTTCTCAGCAACATTTTATTTATCCAAAATAAACTCAGTTGTCTCCATCTACTCTTTTGTAATATAAAACTGATTCTAAGGCTGACTTATCCTGGGTTAAAGCTGCTTTAAGGTCTTTAAATGTCTTTTCTTTAGTGCACTGTGTGACAGAACTGAGTACCTTGGCCTTTTACTTTAAATCATCTTGTATTTAACTTGATAGGTAGAATGTAGAATAGTAGAAGCCTGGCAAGAGCCATATTGACAAAAAATGATTACACTGATGGCATAAAATGACCTTGCTCATATACATTAGACCAAAAGCAAACCAAAGGTCTATCTTTAATGCAATCATCAGGGGAAATCCACATTATTTCAACGCATTTCTCATTTCAACCAGCTTTCATTAATACAAAGAAATGGCCTCTACCTCCACAGTGCAGTTAACAGTAGAGCAGATTGACTCGTAAGCTGCTCCCCGCCTCTGTCACATTATATCTCTAAGAGTCTTGAAGGAGAGTGGCAATTAGCTAAGAGCACTCCCTCTGCAGACATGCCAGCCAGTTAGAGTGGAGGTCTCTTATTCATTTCAGACGTGTAAGCACATGTGATGGTGCTTACCTCACAACTTTTACCATCTTGGGATGGCAGCCACTCAGCAGGGACAGTAGCGTCTGCATCGTCCTTCCTGTCTCCACAATATCCTTTTTACAGCAATGCAGCACACAGGGTTATAAGGAGGGGACACAAACCACAGCTAAAGAATAAAGTGTCCCGTGACCCTAATGGTTGCTGCTCGTTTTTGTCGCTTTAGACAAAAGCATCCTCTAAATGACTAATTGTAATTTTTATCCAAATCTTGTGAAATGACATCACATTAGTTTTGTATTATCAGACTGCTTGGCTTTGAAGAAATATTTCCAATATTGGAACTTTATATGATTTCTACATCAGTCTATCTAGGTACTTTCAGGTAAGGTATTAAATTAGCCTAAATGCATGTCTGGTTACCATATTAATAAATAGTTCCTCTTCATCATATTTCATATTATTCAGGATGTACAGCAAAAAATAAACATCACATTTTGTCCCCTTAACCCAGAATTAAAAGGAAAAAGATCTTACCTCAACAATCAAAACATTCTGCAAAAAAAGCAAACACCAATTAACTACACATCTAAACAAGACAATGGACAAAGGACTGTGCAAGACAAAATACAGGACAAACCTTGCCTGCGAGATTGGACAGCTCATCCCCTCCGATGACTTTGACATTGTTTGTTGACTTGTCATTCTAGGAGACACAGAGAGGCAAGGACATTATCTCAGCGTAATCACAACGGAAATTTGGATTCACCTTTTCTTGTATGTTCTGTCCAAATCACAAATAAAATTTACATTCAATTTTCATATTTTCACTCTGCACTGCATTTTGAATCTCCACACGGTGAATGCTGCTGTTTTCCCTTTCCAAAGTTCTCAATTTGTGCATTACCAAGCCCACATCAGTCACCTTACATCAGCACAAGGGCTTCCTGGGAATGAAATGAGAAAATGCAGCTTACACAGTAACTCTTCACCCTAATGAAATCCACTGTCAGCGGGACTGATTTATCGCTGTTCTGGTTCAGCGCTTTAATGTAGTCCAGGAGGTCTGCAAAGAACTTGTATCCTCCTTTTAGCACACACAGAGCTACGATGTGGTGTCCTCCCATGTCCCGGATAATGTCACGAGCCAGTCGCTCTGTCCTGGACACAAAGTGGAGAGGCGCATCATAAATTACAGTGCAGAGTAAACACAGATGTTGAAGCAGTGCAAGTACACACACTCAACACTCAAGTAAAAGTGCAAATTGTGCTCTAAAAATGATACAAATTCTTTTAGTCAAATGGAAGTACAAAAATACATGCTCTGAAAGTACTTTACTGCAAAAACAACAACGTATGATGAACAGTATTGCATGGGATAGGATGCTAAGAACATGAATTTTGGAATCTGAACCAGATTTATGTAAAAATTCTCCAAAAGGTAAAAATTATGACACAAAACAATTATGGCAATTAATGAAAAATAACAGCCAACATTACTCAGCAACTTTGTGGTGAACATAAATGACCCAAGCTGATAATGACTGAGCAGATTTTAACCACTTTGTGTACTGACAGGAGGTTCCTTTAAGAACAACAAGTAATTACTGACTAAGACTGTAAAATAAATGTAATAGAGCAAAATGCAATATTCTCCCCTGATTTTTTGTGGAGAAAAAATAGCCTATATTTCAAATACACCAGTTAAGTACAAGTACTGCAAAATGGTACTTGTGTATGATACTTGCAGCCCTAACCCACCCTCATAGTAAATGCAGTTATTGCAGCACAACTCACATGGCCAGTGTGAACATCTTTGTGTGATTTCACAGCTCTGAACTGGGCATTTACCTCCTCCCTTCTAAATCCACATTCAAATTCTCTGCCAGTATGTGAGCCGCAATGATTTGTCAGGTAAATAGAGTTTATTGTGTGTGTAGGGGCAGGGACACAGAAAGAGCCAGACTGCGTGTGTCACAGTAAACAGTAACTGGAGAGTCTGAGGCTGCTGCTGTTTGCTTTACCTGTCCATGATGAGTCCGTGGGGGATGATCACCTTGTCCAAATCTTTCTCGTAATGTCTGGGGACACAGAAGAGGTCCAGCTTGTGGCCTTTCTCGTCATCAGCGATCTGGGATATGAAGAAGGACAAGTCATCTGTTCAACAGCAGCCAGCGACAGATAAACAGCATTTAATCCAAGTGCAGCTCCCCCATTGTGGAAACCACCTGTTTGTCCCTGCACACACACACACACACGACTGAGGGGAAACGCCGGGGGTAAAATGGGATCACACCGCTGAAAGAGTGAAATGCCCGTTCGAAATCTACCACTGGTGTGTGAAAGCAGGCCTGCAGCAGGCGGCGCACGGCCACACCCTGAGCAAGTTCACGGCGAACGTTAGCGGACAAACCCTCACCTGCAGGTACGAGGCCATGTTCCGTCCGACGCCTTCAGTGCTGGAGAAACGAGTGAGCGCTCATGGTCGGATCCTGGGGGAGAGGAGGGCTTTTATCGACCGAGGCTCGGACTGCTGCTCTCCGCTTCCACACTGCAGCTGACAGAGCCGCCGCACATGCGATGCTGCTCCTGCCGGGGTTTAAGCCCTTTACATCAGAATCCAGTTTACTCCCGATAATCTGATTTGCCACAGACAAGCTGCGCTCGAACTGCTCTGCTGCTTCCCGCCCGCTGCTGCCGCCGCCGCTGCTGCTGCTGCTCACACTCCCTGTGGCAACGATGTTCTCGCTGCAGATGACGCACTTTTTAAATATAATAGGAAACAGATCCCGGTCTCTCTTCACGGTAACACACTGTTCCCGTTTTGTAATAGGGTCAAGTGGTTCGCCTCCGCACCGTCAAGTAAATCGCCCCTGGTTTTCAGGTGCGCAACTCATCAAAGGTTTACCGTAATCCGTCCGCGAGGATCCAGAGTTTTCCGTCAAAAATAGGAATGCGTCAGAATCGGACCAGTGTCACAACAAACGGCAGTTACTCAACGTCGTGAACAGTTTCCTAGATGCGCTTTGACAAATAAACAGTAAAGTTACAGCAAATCTCAGCATACGGCATTCTGCTTCCGCTAGTAAAGTAAAGGATGAGTTGGCTTCACGTTTTGATAAACACAGTTACATTGAGGTACAGAAAAAAACCTTTGTGGACGCAATAAAAGACATTTATGATTGTTGTGATATTAGTTTTTGAAATGCACATATTCACTTTCTTACTTTTATTGTATTTTTGTATTATAGTCTTCGTGTAAATATTGTAATTTTTCAAATTTGTTTTGTGCCAAGACAAATTCCTAGTACTGTTAAGTGTTCTTAACTGTGTCTGGCAATAAACATATACAAACATATATTATATGTTTAACAGTTACATTTCAAACAATTCCATCCAAGAGGTGGGTTCATCCTGGACCTGGACCGGTCACCAGTCTGTTTAAGACCAACACAGAGACACAGACAGACCGTTTCAAAGGAACTACCGTAAATAGGACATGAATTGCGCACTTCAACTGCACTGACTGTTGGCTGAACCCTTTACAGAACGGGGGTCAACTCGACCGCATCAGACTGATTGCGCACGTTGCACCTGTTGGGAGGCTGAAACTAAATAACTCATCTCTATTGCATCCGTTTTAGTGGTTTTCCATTTGCAGCTGCTAAAAACATGAGATTTTCTCCAACTCTATTTACTAACTGTCCCAGGGCTTTCAGATATAGCACATGGTTATCACCCAATAGTTTAACTTTTCGTAGAAATGTTCATATTTCCATGATTAATTTTTCTGGCACATAAACTACTGCAACTCACGTTGGCCTAAAGCTTTGGAAAGTAACACCCAACTCTGAGCAACCTAGGTTAAAAGAGTTTGTTATTGCATCTCTTTAGCTCTAGTGACCAAATAAGTGTTTTCTTTAATGTTCAGAAGCTGCTACATCAATTATGTTACTGCAGAGTGACTCCAGTCTGGCAATAAGTATATATGTGTCAACAGGATAACTACTGAAATCAAAGATACCAGTTTCCATTACATCAGCCAGAAGGTAATGCAGAGGACCTTGTGTGACACCAGAAAAATAGAGAATATAAAATTCTGATTGTACTACAAAATCAAACCTTTTTCAAAATGAGAATGTTGTGATCAACTGTATCACTCATATTCATACACGTGACCTCGTTTTATCTTCGATCCTGTACTTTGAGAGCACAAGGGCAGTAGTTTGATTTAAACACTGCCAGAAATTCCTCCAAAATATTTTTCCTACCTAAGAAGCTGCTGGTCTGTAAGCCAGTTTTGCTGTTTATGTAATTCAATTATAAGTTTAATTTTGTTAGTATTTGAGCTATATCACTTTCGACACACAGACATCTCTCTGTACTTGTGAGGTCACTCCCTGACATAATGAAAACCCTAGCCCCTTACCCCAACCATCACAACTGAATGCCTAACCCTTTCCCTAACTCAATTCTAACCCCGACCCTAAAATCCAGTCTTGATCCTCCAAAAGCCCTGAGGTTGTGTGAACCGGTCAAAATGTCCTCACAACACCAGTCAGTTTATCTGCCCGTCTGTTCTGCCAACAATCTGTTTTAAACTCAGAAAGGTAAAACAGAACACTGAAAATTGCAAAAAACAACTTTAAGTATGATCCCAATTTAATAAGTGACGCAGAGACAAAACATTTTTCTCCATCTTACAAAAAGAGCAGCACCAGGTGCGGTAAAACATCAGGAGCATGACAACCATGAAAACAGAATAAACATGTTTTCATAGATCAAAACACTAACGAAGCAAACATCATAATCATCCCTGTACAAACAGTCTCTATGAGTGCCACTGACCAGGAGGACAAATCTCAAATGACACCATTCCCCATATAGAGTTCTACTTTTAGCCTGAGACCCACATACAGAACTGTGACTGTGGGCAAAAAGCAGAACACAATCCAGATAAAGATGGCATGATTTGAGAGAAGACCTCAAGACCAGAAGAGAGAAAAAAAAAAAAAAAAAAAACACACTCATTTTTTCTTCTTTTCATCTTTCTTTGCTCCATCCCCCTTTTCTTTGTCTTTGTCCTTGTCATCTTTTCTCTCCTTGTCCTCCTTTTTCTCTTTCTTGCCTTCCTCCTTTTCTTGTCCTTCCTTCTTTTCTGCATCTCGGTTGGAGATCTTGTTGTTGATCAGGTTGTGCAGAGCCACCACAGAGCGTATGAGTGAGGCGAGGTAGACCACCAGCATCTGGTCATTGGTCTTCAGGTAGAAGGCTTTAGTGAACTCCTGCAAAGACAAAAACACATTAAATTAAGCAACACAAAAGCAAGCAATGCAAAAAACATCCAGTATACCATACGAAATCACTAACTTTGTAGCTAAGTATTTAACATTAAGAAATGAAATATGATTTGAGCAGTTAAGTTTTATGCAGTGGGGCAACTAAATTTTTTAAACAAATACAAAATCAAAGGTGAGATCAAACACAAAACCGTATTTGATTAACTCTGCTGCAAAAAGTTTGTACCACAGGTGTATAATGATTATGCTAAAATTACTTTACTGTAGTCACTGAGTATTAATAGATTGGGTTTTCTAAATGTCTGTAAAATGTTACTAATGTTAATTTTAAGTTTTTATTTGTCAAGTTTACAACAAGAAATAATGGTCTTACCCTTAATAAAATGGCAATTAGTTTTGTTTGTTTTTATTAGAAACTACACTGCATGTCATACTGTCAATATTTGTGCACGAGTAATATTTATCCAACTAAACATGACTCAATTTCCCCTCCAGTGAATAAATGAGGTACAGATTAAAGACATACAGACAGGTCTTTACTTGTCTTTGGTTCACCCCTGCCTTAATTAGTTAGGAAAAGAAAATGGAGCACAGTACAAAATTCAATATGTTTGTACAAAACAGGCAGTTTTGGAGTCTGTAAAGCCACTTCTCTATTTATAACAAAAGTGACTGTATGACTGGGGACAAAATAAATTCTGCACTTTTAAATCTGTTAAAAAAAAAAACAACTACTACTATACTAGACGTAAACTTAAACATACAAAAAGTGTAAGAGTCACTTCAAATCATTTGAACTGTGATTCACTAAAAATCCAGATACGCTGTTTGATTACAGTGACTTTAGTGAAAAGAAATCAAACAGAAATAACTTACTAGTAGATTGACATCCGGCAGCAGGTTGAACACGTCCTGCAGCTGGTAGATAATCTGGTGGTTGATAGGAAGTTTGCCTGCTGCCACCCTTTCTAGGTAAGAGTGGATGTCCAACAACTTTGAGTTGAGTCCCTTTAGACCATGAACCTGGTTTGTGATGCGTTGCGACAGAGTGCCCACTGTGGTATCTTTGATGTCTCTGTGGTCAGGATATAGTGGAGTTTGAGCCACAAGATTACAAATGGTGGTTCTAATACTGTCATGGAGGAAAGTGGTCAGCATGGCCAGTCTGAGCCGTCTGCAGCTATACAGCCCCATTCACAGCAAAATGTGATACACTGTGTTTCTACCACGTCTGCGTTGTTGGCCTAAAACAATTCACTACTACTAAGTACTAGTTCAAATATTTTACAAAGGTAATTTTAATTTTACTTAACAGATTATTTAGAGTTAACCATAAGTACAAGATGAATTATCAGTACTTGTCTGATAAGTTCAGACAAGTCAGTTCTAATCCATATTTGGTTTCACTGTGAGGAATTTAAGCAAATTAAAGCTCTGAACACATCTCTGGACACAAAAGTCACCAAAGTCAACACACAGCAGCAAGTGAAAAGTCAGCTTAAGACAAAAGAAGAGGAAGAGGAAATTCAAATTCAACTTTTGGGATATTGTTTATGATTTGCGAGTGTCAGAGAAATGCTTCTAATTGCAAGTGAATACAAACTTCTTTCACGAGGGTCAGTAACTAGCTCTTTTCTGTGGATCAAAATGTTAATTTTCGCTGTTTAATTACATTTATAGCACTAAGATGCTACCTACTAAATAATAATTTAAAAAAATAGGTAGAAGATGACGTTCAGGAGAGGCTCTTTTCTTAACATGGCAGGACATTTTAAATATGCATTACGAGCTTATTCAGACCAACATGAAGACACAACTGAACAACATGCAGCAGGATGTGCAGGTTAGTTGGAAAAGCAGAACAATGATCATCATAGGTCAGTGTGGGAAATCTTTAGCTAGCAGCTTATTGTTATTATGGTTTATAGTATTATTATGGTTTCAGTTTTATTAATAACTGGAATCAGTGTCAGCTGAGACATAATACTACAGGTATCATGCCAGTGTCTGATCGAAAGAATGTGGATCAGGACATCCCAAATTTTTACATTAAAGCACCAGGAGGTATTAATGATGTGGCTGATGTGGGCATTTACATTATTTTTGTGACTCAAGTAAAAAAAGATTATTTCTGCCTATTTATACTAAACTTAACCCAGAGTTGCATAATGTATGCTCTATCATCTCAATTATTAATTGTGAATTATTCTATAATATAATTGAATTGAAGATTTGTCTAGTACCTGAGCAGATGCTCCACTCCCACTTCTTCGGCTTCCTCTGCTCCAATCTCACTGGTGACATGTTCAAATGTCTTGGATGTTGGAGTTCCATCCTACAAAAATAAATCACCCATATAAACAAAAGTTCAAACTCCTATCTATCTTCACAAAGTAGGAAGTTAACCTCTTAAGGAGACAATTACACTTTGGAGTTAATCTGTGTAGTGTCTGGATTAACGACAAGTATTTTTCCTAAGATGTAGCAGCATTATAGCCCCAAAAATCTAAAACGGTAGGAGATTATACTTGTTAATGTAAATTGTAAATTATATGAGATACATGTAGGAAACATTTAATGCTTGATCACTGATACAAATCAAATTTTACTATTTGTGATTTTGAATTCAATGGGAAGCATACAGTAGAAATTCTGTTTTTCTTGTAGACAAGCAGGTATTGTATATCTGCCTCATTACATTCCATAATGCACTTACATCATGTATTTCCTCTACAGAGATGTATGCTTCTGTAGGTAAACCAAGATCTTTGGGCTTCACATCTATAATCACCAACACCTGGCAGGAGGCATATGAAAAAGTTAGTCAACATTAATTAGGTACAACACTTCATTAGGTACACCCATACAATCTAATGCAATTTTAAACTTCAACAATGAGAAATTAATGAGAAATTACAACATTGTAAAAAAGGAGATCATGGCAGAGCTGCTGTATTGGATTGCATTAGTGATATGCCTAGAACAAATGTTGCCTAGTCAAAACCAAATTAAATATCAAGAAAAAAGTAAAGCAATAACATACCGAGTTGGTGCAATACTGCTTGATGAGCTCATTGATGGCAATGTCATTCTTATGTAATTTTGGTCCCGTGTGGTACCATCCAACTATTCTTTCTCGAGCTGAAAAAAAAGAAAAAAAAAGTAGGCCCCAGGTATAAAATTACAAACAACACAAATTCTGTAAATGTGGGCAACCCCTTACCATTAACTTTCTTGAACATGCCGTACATGTTTTCCAAGTAATCATGGTCCAAGAACCACACTGAATCATCTCTGTCATCTTCATCAAATGGCACTGAAATGAAACATTGATAATGACTTAAAAGGAGACACAGACTGTGGCAGATTTATCATACCATAAAAACCCCAAAGAACATACACTAGTTTTACAAATAATCTGTGTATGGTCTATGAAAATGTTTCTACAATGTTTGCGCTGGCTATTGAGATAAATGAGTTGAAGCTGTTTTAGCTTTATGAAACTATGCTTTTTCTGATTTATTTCTAAAATACTTGTCACTGTGTAACAATGCAGTAACAGCCTAACAAAAAACTTATGTAACTTCAAGAATAAAACACTGATACACCTTTTATAAAATGTCCAAAAAGCTAGAAATAAAATAAGGACACCCATAATTAAAGAGCGACAGAAATCCCTAGCCCAATTTTAATATTTTGCAACTGATTTAATTCAAGTAAACACTTCGTAGTAACGCAGACACTGACATAGTTCTCGGTGTAGTAACAACAAAGACCCTTTGGTTTGCATTTACATCTCCCCTTTCTGCGGATGAGAGGTATAGGCAAGGCCAAGTTCTAGATAAGAAAACATATGGAGCATTGGTAATTTACGGTTTAAGCCACTTTGACATGGCAGAGTCAATTACAGACTGCATTCAATGATCCCCATTTGACAGTGTGGTTTATGATAAAGTGGTTTATGATAAAATAAGTACTTTGATTGTATTGTGTAACACAACTTTGATTAGAAATGTAATGGGGTAAAAGTCAAAGTAGCCATAGTTAAATCTACTTAAGTAAAGTAGAGCTACGTAGAAGATATATTAAAGTACAGTCACAAACCACTTACATTTTCCACCATTGAAAACTGTTGCGATACGTTTTAAAGAAAGGGTCAATTAAAGATCCTATTTAGTTGGATTATGAGAAATCAAGGTTCAGATTTTTAGGAACTTGTCCCATACTAGTCATTAAACCTAATCCTGTGCTTTGTGCCATTTTCTCATTTTTACTATTTGAAATCCCTCAACAGTCTCAGTGACACTCACCTGCAAAACTATTTGACACATCAAGAACTTTTTTCTGCCACGAGCCCAAAAGGACACCAACCACTCGTTTCTGATTGCCAACTTTTCCTATCCTGTAGATGGAAAAGTCAAGCGGACATTAATACAAATAAGTTCTTATTATACGACAGATTTGTCATGACTGAACCGTGACTCAGAAACACAGACTGAGCTGTTGGTTAGAGGTTAGCTTACTCAATGTTAAGCTAACGTCAAGATCTTTATGTACATGAAATCAATGGCAAAATCATGTCACTAGAGGATAGGTAACTAGCTCTACTAGTCAATCATAACTTGTTACTGATTAATATTTCAATACACACTGTTTGCTAACATGTTAAGGTAACGAAATAAACCGTTTTCATTGAGCTAAGAAGCCTGCTCATGGCTGCAGTCACTTTCATAGGGACTCTGACTCAGCAGGGCTAGCGTTAGCTTAGCCTAGCCTAGCCTAGCCTGGCCTGGAACAGCGTTATTTCTGGGCATTTTAATAGTCATCACTGATGAAGAGTAATCACTAATATTTAACTTACTGACCTGTTAAAATGATCAACCACGCTGAGCAACACCAGGGGATGAACGACCACGTTTTCCACCGCTAACTCCGGCATCTTTGCAGTGAAGATAAACAGCGAACGACCCACCTCCACACAAAAAACGGCTGCACGCTACTTCCGTTTGCGCCTGACGTCTCTTCCGTTTCCCTTGGTAACAGAGAGACGCGCAGAAGTGGGAAGAATCCTTGTCACAGACGGACGTTCACAGATAAAATGGTACGGCGTCCTAATTTCACTGTATCATGTTATTTTTTTTAATAAGCTATAAAATAATATTGTAGCTGGGCATTTTAGGAAATGTGTTTGATTTCCTTTGTCGTGTAGGCAGAAGTGGAGGAAACCCTGAAGCGGATCGAATCCCATAAAGGTGTAATTGGAACAATAGTCGTCAATGCAGAAGGTAAACGGGAAAGTGAAATTATCCTCCAAATTACGTTTACCTCATACAACGAGAAGTCTGACTGCAGACAGGGAATGATTTGTATGTGCAGGTATTCCCATCAGAACAACGTTAGATAACTCCACAACAGTTCAGTATGCAGGACTTCTTCGCCACCTCACCATGAAGGCCAGAAACACTGTCAGAGACATCGACCCTCAGAATGATCTCACCTTCCTCCGCATCCGCTCCAAGAAACACGAGATCATGGTTGCACCAGGTGAGTAGTTACGATGGTTCTGTTGATCTGATGACCACTGAAACAAACATAAAAACAGCTGCAGCTTAGTGGAGGAATAATTTTGGCTCTACATTTTCACTTCATTTGCACCCTCCCCCTTCACTTCCCTTATGTTTTTGCAGAGAATGAGTTTCTGTTGATCGTCATCCAGAACCCATGTGAATAGCTTCCAGACATTCCCACAAAAATCAGCCTTTGTTTTGTTGCATGATGATGCCCCACCAAGGCAATAAATGTTATGTTTGTCTATGTCTTACATAAATCCTCTTTTTATAATTGGAATACAGGTATGTCACCTTAAACTGTATGATGCTTTGTATATCTCATAAGTTTTAATTTATGTATTTGCAATAAAGCTTCTTTTTGTGCAGTACTTATTCAGTTAATATACAAACACATGGCAAGTCAGGAATAATTAGGATGGCACAAAGAAAACATTGTTTCATGGAAAGAGAGACACAAAGAGCTCATTATCAAACTACATGTAACAAGAGTTTCAGTCACAGTTGTTCATCAGCTTTAGTAGAATTGTGAAAAAGTGAAAACTATATTTTACTGTGTGGACCCAACACAAGCCTGAATGTTTGAACCACATACAACGTCAAGTGGCTCTGTATTTTAGGTTACACTTCATTCTCCTGGAGCCAATTTTAGGGAAGAGTCCATGAAAATCAAAGTACAAAGTAAATGTGAGTGACACATTATATCTTGCAGCAGAAGTATTTTGTAACTTTTAAAGCAGTAAAAACACTAATTTAATGCTCTCCTTTACAAATAGTACACTGGTGATATCAGTATTATTTTAAAAATACTAATAATGGTAATTATGCCAAACATGTACAGCAATTAATAAAAAAATAAGGGTCAGTGACCACTTATGGTGAAGGGGGAGCTTCACCAATCTGTGTATGAGAGTGGTGTTTGTAAATGTAATGGAAGTTCCACTGAAAGGAAAAACGTCTGTAAAAAACATATTTGTATGTTACATCAGTAATGTATGCAACAAAATAACATGTAAGCTGGTCCATACCGTCCAATTCATTAAAGTTTTACCTCACGCAGCACTAGTGGTTCCTCTGTTACAATGCTTTCATGGAGGTGAAATGGAAAGTAATGAAAGCTAAACTGATTTTCATTTCACCTTTACTGAATGAATGAATGAATGAATGAAGCAAAGCAACAGACAAAAGAACAAGGCGGACTGGATAGATAAATAAATAAATAAATAAACAAATTTAATTTCCATTTACCAACAGAGAAGGTTTTAGAATCAGATAGAAATGCTGGTAATCTTTTAAAATAATATGCAGAGGTGGTAAATAACTCAGTACCTTCAGTTATGTATTCTACTTAAGGGCAGTTTTGCAGTACTCGTACTTTACTGGATTATTTCTATTTTTGACTGGTTTTATTTTTCCCCACTGCAATTCAGTGGTATAATGTACTTCATTTCATAATCTACTACAATAATTTTACAGCTTTTGTTACTAGTTACTTTGTGCATATGAAGATTCTTGCAAGTTTTAATTAATAATAACTATCCATTATTATGGATTAACCATTTTTCAATATATACAGCAATTTGGCCAATCTCAAGTTGCCAGGAAACTTTGGTTCCTACTTTTCATAAGTTTTTATAACTTTTTTGTAATTTTCATATTTTACAGTTTGACAAATAAATCTAGACTCTACTTGTAAATTCATGTAATTAACAAGATCAAATTCACTTTTGTGTGAAATATATTCCTTTCTTAAACATATTTTAGAGCATGTCCTTATGTACTTCCACTTGAGCAAAGAATTTGATAGTAGGTAGAATTTGTGATATTTCTACATATAGCTGAATATAGTTTAGTTTAAATACTTGAACTTTTACAGGAGTATTGAGGCTGTGTACGCCTTCCACCTCTGACAAAACGTATCAAAAGACTCATGAAGTTTAAGTTGCCGTGTATCTTTACCAGCATAATTACAAACACAGTCCAAAGCTAAATTTCTGCTGCAGGTGAACACAGACTCTCTTCAAAAAGACAGTCACAAATAAGACATTTTACAAATATTTTTATGTAAATTTCCATCAGAATGTACAGCAATATATGTTAATAAATAATTCATTGCAGTTATATAGCCCAAATCATTCATTACATAACAAGTGACTGAAGAACAACTGAGGAAACCGAAGAGGTGATGCGGGGGTCATGTGATTTGGGGCAATTGCTACTGTAGTTTGTGTTTGCCGGAAAGAGAGGCAGGGATTACTAGTATTCAGAGGTGAAGAGGCAGAAATCATCAATTTGTTTTATCTGCCTTAGAATAAATGTCATCCACACTAGAGAAGTTAAGTTTGTTATTCAACGAGGGATAGTTTCTTATGTCATTCAATAACACATTGTTTTTGTTTTGAAATTTGTTAGAAATTCTTAAAGAATATCAAGAGAAAAGATACTGTTTATTAGTTTTGACAGTCTTGAAATGGAACTGAACAATTGTCATCTAAGGCTTTTAAACTTTTCAAAATAATATCATAGGTACACATTCTGGTGTCAGGATGGACAATATGCCTCACTCAAATGATGCCAATTATCTAACATTTATATAGATTTTTTGCAATAGGTCTTCAAAAATCATAGTTTTTTTCTCTTCTCATTTTATCAACATTACATGCATGTGAAGGACATAGGAGACAGACTGTAGGATAAACCATTTAAATAAGCGAAATAATGACATGATGACGTTATGAGACAAAGACTGACATTTGCAACAGTGTCTTCAAATCTCTTTACCCAACTTAACATCCTTCATTTTTATATTCTGACCAGCAGCAATTCAACCAAAACATATGGCTTCCCAGAAGAACATGGTTAAAACAATAAAACATAGAAAAGTCTTAATCTATCGTAAGTGACATTACCAGTGGAAAATTCATTAAACCTCAAAAATGTCATTATCCATTTTATAGATATTAGCCTATCTTTTAGATGTTTCATATCCCCTGTAAAACCTTTACCAGTACACAAACTGCCTAATCTCTCAGACAAAATACTCAGTAGACACTACATTATTACCACACAGAGGAAGGTCAAGTATTTCTTTCAATTCCATTTCAAGTGCATCCTATCAAGTTTAAGGCCTGAGGTGTGCTTTGATTCCTTCACTCAATTTTCATTGTCTGAGTTTTGTCCAAGTGAGCACTGCTTACTCCTCTTGTCACTGCTGTCCAGAGAGGCTACAGATGTGTGCCGTGTGATACATCACTTTAGCGTGGGTAAAGACAGTTTGTGCACAAACTGTTATGATGTGGGCTAAATGGTAGAGAGTCCTTAAAGCCAACTGGGGGACTAGTGGGAGTGGTTAGAGTTTCATCAACACAGTGTTGTTACAGTTCAGAACAGGAGTGAGTGGAAATGCCCAAACTACATTGTCACCATGGATAACTGTTGCCATGGTAAACACGGCAGGTAATCAATTGGATCGATGGGAATGGCTTCTTCAAGTGCTTCAAGTGCAGAGAGTGGTCTGGCTCCAGTCCGCCTTGTTCTTTTGTCTGTTGCTTTGCTGAATCAGATGAAGACTCACGAGAGAGTCTGTGTGTCAGGTCACCTGGGCGTGTGCCCGTTGACTTGCCCCCTGCCCCAGTGAATGTTAGGTAGTGTCAAACACCTCCTGAAGTGCTCGAGCTGGGCCTGCAGTCGCTCTCTCTCCTCCCTCACGTTCTGCCTCTGACTCGCCAGCTCCTGAAAGATGAAGGACAACATGACCGTCTTTACAGATCTTCAGGCTTCATCACTTACAGACAGCAGTACAAACAGGCGACATTAAAATAAGAATGCACAAAAGTCAGACATGAAGATACTTACCCCCATGGCAAGAGAGAGCTGCTCTGCCGTTCTGGTCAGGTTATAATTCTGTGCTTCAAGTCTTTTACACTGACTGTGAAGAACCTGCCTCTCTACACTCCACTCTGTCCAGACAGAAACATACAGAAACAACATACAAACATAACATGCTTTTTACATATCATACAAATACAATCTATAATAGAGTTCTCACTATCTCCAAAAAAGTAATGAAAGAAATAGAAATGTCTCACTGCCCTATAAATCCTGTTACTGAGAGCTATTTCACTAGGTCACCTTAACAGTGACCTTACAGTTAGGAAATACATTTTTTAACTGTAAATTTGTGTTTGGCATCGAAAAAGTACATATGCTCTTTGATACCCAAATATAAGTACTCATTCCTACAGATGTTTATGTCTGTATGTTACAAAATGAACATCAGCCAATATGTCATTGGCATGTCATGAGTCAGTCTTATAATTGTTTTTCAACATTTTAAGATAACACTTAAATGGTATTTCTACCTTCCTGATATACATTATCAACTTTGCACATTAACAATAAAAAGCAATGTCTAGAGCATCTAAATGATTTATATTTCAAAGAGTAAACCCTCTAAAGATATACATAAACTAGACTTGACTCGGACTCACCATCCATATACCCGTGGTAGGCCTCAAAAACAGCTTCAATACCCTGCCACTTCCTTGGAGCTTCCTCTGTCTCCTCCTCATCGTCCTCCTCTTGAGCAGATTCTTCCTCGTCTTCATCAGATAGGTTTTCTTGTGGTGCTGCAGTGTCCCGACAGGCTACGGGGGAAGTGAAGTGATGGCCGTTTACGTGTGCACACTGAGAGGCATGGTTATGGTTTGAGCTTTTCAGCTGAGAGATGTTGTGAGGCAGTGAGCGGTGGGTCTTCATGCTGGTCTCAGGGACGCAATTCAAGATCCCTTAGAAGAAAAGAGTGAGACAATAAGACACGTCAGTCTTTGTAGCAATTTTTAGCTCCTCACGTGAAGCCTTTAAACTCAATTTGGAGCAGTAGAGCTATAAAAATAGTGCACATATACACCACCAGATGGCAGACCATTGTCATTTTATAATTCATAATCAAGTCTAGGAGAGGGTGGCTAACCTTTGTTCTGTAATGTGCTGTGTGTGGACTGCAGCACAGCCTGATGGAAGTGCTGAGCAAAGGCCTCAGGTGTGATCTTCTCCCAGGGCCGATTCCTTACATTCTGCACTGGACTGGATTCCTTTTCCTGGGGAGAAGCAACAGTGCCATTCTGGAGGCTCCCGAGCCTCCTGTTTTGCTGAGACTCCACGATTTCAGCCTTTTCATGATGGGGGCCAAGGGTGGAGGGATGCGGGACAGCTGGGAGTCCATGGAGGGTTTGAACGTGTCATTATGGAGGTGCTTAGGCCGGTGTGAGGAAGGCGGTGAGTGGCCCGGGGACTCTGCGTATACATGTCCGTTTGACCGACACGACGGGGCGGCTGAGGAGGAATCACCTAAAAATAAAAGTGCACAAATCATTAGAAAGTGTTTGTGTGAGAGAGTGTGTGTGTGTGTGTGTGTGTGTGTGTGTGTATGTTACCAGTTGGGGGAGCAGGAGAACTGCTGCATGGAGGTAAAGGTTTATATCTCAGAGTGTCTAATGTCACAGTCTTCCTCTGAATGGCTCTGAGTAGCTCCTCTGTTCTCTCCCTATCTACTCAGACAAAGACAGAATGAGAACATCTGTCATTCATATTTGAAAATGGAAGAATTTAAAGAGTCGACTGGCACTTGGAACTAATTGGAATAGGCCAGCAAGGGGGTAATCCAGCCTGATACAAACAGACTTTAACTGCAAAAATTACAGGTGATTTTTCTCACTTTTCACCAAAACGTGTTGGATTGATTTAGACCTTTTTTATCCAGAGGCCATTAGCCACATTACCTCTTTTAATATTGACATTACAATGTTTGCTTTACAAAACAGTAACAGTAACAGAAAAGGTATGAGCCATGAACAGAGAGTTTTTGTAGAAATGGGGAGTAACTGTAATATTATTACTGAAATGTTATTTGTAACTTTTTTTGATACAGGGAAAAGTTATATTACTGCAGCAAGTTTTACAGCCCGATTATGCTTTTCACAGCCAGTCATTTTAAGCCTAAAATAAAGGATGTTGCTGAGCCCCATGTCACAGTCATACAGGTAACATCTGAATATTGTTTAACTATTGTTTTTAAATCCATCCAATATTGAAATTTTTTATATTTTTAATACACTGGTTTAAATACTTTTTAAAGGAATACACAAACTAACTTCTTTTGATAGATGGTTGAATGAAATCTAAAGTATAAAATCCTACTCTAGCCTTCTTAACTTTATTTTCTTCTCACCCTCCTACATTCTTGGTAAATAATAACACTGCTGTATGTTTCCACGAGGAATCACCAGAACAACTGTGAAGAGAGTAGAATGTAGGATGTGTGGATACTAAACAGGAGTTACCTCTCTTCTGCTGTGGGCTAACATGGGAGAGGCTAAACATAAGGAGAAAGTCTTTTTTCTCCTCCAGCTCGGGGGTGCTGTCCATCTGCTCAGCAGAGTACGGGGTACTTAAGGGAGCTGTAGGTGTTGAAGGTGAATAGGCCTTTCTCTTGCCTCGCATGGCCGGGGGAGAGAGGCTGCGTTCTCTCAACATCCTCCTCCTCTTCCTCCTCTTCTGTGCCAGAAGCTCATTGCGATGGGCCAGTGTTGTGAGACCACACAGTTGTAAAAAATCCACTTTCTTTACAGGAAGAGAGATTTGGGCAGGTGAATATATCACTCAAACTAAACATTTTAAAATGTAGACCCTGTGTTTTATGTTAAATGAGAGTGTGTCTGTGTTTGTGCACCTCAGAGGATGTGTCCAGTTTGAGTGGGGGCTGTTCTGTCACTCTTCTCAAATGGGCTTTCACCTCTTCCTCGTCACTCTCATCATATGAATCGTCCAAGTCATAATAATAACCTGGTAAGAGCAGAGCGGAAACTGTCTTTTATTAGATAAAATAACAGACCTATCATCTGGTATGTAATTGCACAAGCATTTTAAATAATCATCTATTTTTTCCGTCAGTGTCCCCTCCTCCTCATAAATCCTCTCTCTGTATCTCTATTTATCCATCAACTTGCTCACCTCCCTCTCTGGCCTCCCTCCTCCTCTTCTCCTCCAGGTCGAGCTTGCTGAGCAGCCGGCGGTGCTGCTGGAGAACCTCATCATACATCAGCATGCTGTCGGGCGCCTGACTTGGTCGCTCCCTCACTGGAGATGGAGAGGAGGCCTGGCACTGACCCCCTAGGTCAGTGCAAGTACCCGGGACAAACAGAGACATACTGGATTTTTGGAGGAAGGTATTAATGTGATGCCGCTGGTAGAGGTTCTGAATAGCTCTGTCCTGCTCCACCTTGTTCCAGGGCTCCTGTAAACTAGCTGCTCGCAGTGAAGCAGCATCTGCCCTCCTCCTGCCTCCCTCCTCCATCTTCTCCCCCCAGCTCTGTGGGGCTCTGTCAACTCGGGTCACTCCCAGAGGTGGTCGGCTCGGCACTGTTGAGGGGTTGAGTTTTCGACGTGCATCTGCAGGTGGGTCAACAATGGAGGCTGGGTTCCACAGTGCAGTTGGAGGAGTCACAGCAGTAAGATGATGGGCAGTTTTTGGTGAGATGAGGGGAGGTGGAGCACCAAGGGATGGGGGTACATCTTTGTTGCCTGTGTGATGATTGACCGAATTGGTTCTGCAAGCAAAACACAACTCTATTTAGATCCATATGCTGCATGACATTTCTGAAGTAGTACAAATCACTACAGAAAATGCATTTGACATTCATACCTGTGGCTGTCTCTCCGTGGCTCTGCCACTTTCCCAGGAGATCTGATGCCCAGCTCCAGCGGACCCTCTCTCTCCTGCGCTTGTCCTCTTTGCCTTGTTAACCATGCCTCCTCGTTGGTCCTCTGAGGCATCATGGTGGCTGCGAGAGATCCATGGATGCCGCCACTAGCAGCGTGATGCTTCCCCAGGTGAGATGGCACCAGGCTGGGCACTGGGTGTGGGATAGAACCTCTGGAGGAGTGAAGGCTGGGCTGCAAAGGCATAGGTTTTGGTGCTGGGAAACATGGAAGCTCTGAATCCTTAGGTTTATCTGGAGAAACAGAACAGATTTCTTGAACAGTTGTACGTCTCTGTAGATACAAAAAGAGACATTTTTGTAATATGCCAACATTTCTTCAGACGTTATTGGACATCTAACATTGTTGTTTTGACAAATTTACTACAAATATTATAAAAGCACATGCAGTGCTGTTTAGGTTGTTTTAAAATAATAGTAAGACAAAAGTATATGTACTTGTTGTAAGACATATATCTACCCAAGCTCAATATCTGAAGTTTTAAATATGCCCCTTTTGTATGCAGTGTTCATGACAACCTACAATATCAAAACAATAATACACTGAGAAATTTTTATTGTAAGCTGTATTAAAATGTTCTTTTTTGGTTGTGATAATAAATACAATATGACATCTCACAGCAGCTGCATTTAGATTAGGTTATGGGATATTGTGAGCACAGTTGGTATTTAGAACTGAGTTAAACTCATGGAGGGAATAAAATACAAAGTGCTAATTTACACATCAATCTGTTATTTTTTCATATTTCCTGTTTAGAAATAGACATTTTGGAAGGATGTTTTCACTAGAGGAGAGATCAGGGACTCAAAAAATCATTATGAACTGTCCTTTGGGGACTATAAATACCAAATACCATACCAAATTTTAAAGCAATCTGCTCAGCATATGCAATGCTATCTGACAGCAGCAGAACAAACAGTGTAGGATTTACAACTATGAAAAATAGGCTGCTAAAAATGCAAAGCATTGTAATCATATGAGTTTGTCT
Source organism: Channa striata (assembly GCA_033026295.1). NCBI lineage: Eukaryota > Metazoa > Chordata > Actinopteri > Anabantiformes > Channidae > Channa > Channa striata. Next base: position 12,727,507 of record CM065176.1, on the reverse strand, counting down.
CTTTTCCTTTTATTGTCAGTAATATTTATGTAATAAATAATTATTGGTATGTTTACTGTTATAGTAGTTATATTATTTGAGTTACAGGGCTGTATTACAAGTGGTTTCTTTAACTGTCCATGTACATCATACGTGAGTGTGCGTGTGTTCATGTGTGTTTATGGGCATGTGTGTGTTCATCTGTATGTGTGTGTTGGTGCATGTTTGTGTGTATCTACCCAGTCTGTTTGGGGTCAGCCTCTCTCCTGGCCTGGTCCTGTCCTCTGGTGGTGCCCTCCGAGCCTGCAACTCAGCCAGGTATTGGCTCTCCACCGCTCTGACCATCTGCTGCTGTCGCTCCCTCTGCCTCTCCTTCTGTCTGTCCAGCTCTCTCTCCCTCTCCTCTTCCCTCTCTCTCTCTCTCTCCCTCTCTCGCTCCAGCCCGGCCTTGCGCTCCCTTTCTTTCTCTCGTTCATGCTCTTGCTCTCTCTCTCGTTGGCGAAGCTCATTCTCCATCTGTAGCCTATGGGGGAGGTTGACAAGAATGTGCACGCATGCGCGCACACACACACACACACACACACACACACACACAAACCACACAAACACACAGGGGGAGAAGGTGAGAGATGCAACACCCAACGTGAGGCAGATATTAACCACACACTGGTGAACTTCACACAAACATTTCTCATCAAACACACACACACACTTGCAGAAACACACACAAACATGAACGCACATACTCCATTTAACCATGAGGAAAATAATCCATACACAGCATGACTGAATAAGAGCAGATGAACACTTAATAGGTATCCACAGGAAAAGTACATACACACACACACACACACACACAAAACACATTCACAAGGAATCAATAGCACACAAACAAACCTATAAGATATGCAGGTGCCATTACAGAACAGACAATAAATATCATCCATTTCCAACCCAAACATTTCCTTTGTGCATTATGCCACAGGAAAACAATGTGTACAGTGAAACTCACTAAGGAGCACAAAGCCAGAGAGAGCAGGTATGTGCGAGGGTTTTTATGTATATACTGGCTTGCATATGCATGTGTATTGTGCAGTGAATGTGTGTGAAGGGCAGTTTGTGTGATGAGTGTACTATATAGGAGGCACTGTGGGGTGTATGCTAAAAATATCACACACTCAGCAACCTGGGCCTACCCTGCAGAGAGTGATTACACAGCCCTGCAGACAGAAAGAGGAGCGCAGAAAAAAAGAAAAAAGGAAAGAAAGACAGACAGAAAGAACGAAAGAACAAACTAACCAAATTCAGGAGAAATTGTGCACACTTGTGTATGTGTGATACCTCTCAGCCAGGGCTGTGTTCAGTTCACTGGGGTAGCGGCCTCCAGGCAGGTGCAAGTGGAGGGCAGAGGGGTGGAGAGGAGGAAAGGCACCACCTGCAGGCACCGAGTAGAACTGTGATCGCAGAGCAGATAGACAGAGAGACTCGTCCATCCTGCAAGAGAGGGAAACCAGTCAGACTATGTACCTGCACAGGCCAGGTGTGAAAAAAGGTGGCAGATTGTCTTATATTACATTTACGTTATGTTATATGGAAATAAACAGCTAGAGAAGTTTTATATTTGTTTAACCCGAGCTACAATATCCCACTTACGAACTAGCATGGCAATCCAATGCAAAATTTTCCCTTAAACATTTGGTTAGAAAAAAACAACATAAACATAAGTGATGTACTCGATTTGGTTGTTTCAGAACATCTTATACGCTCCAAGTGAGAAAATAATGAAGAGGTCATGTCCACATAAAAAGGTACCGAAGAGTTTAAGGTAGCTGTTACCTAGGTAAGGACAGTGGGTGGTGCAGGTAGGCAGGATGATAGTAAGCAGCAGCGGCGGCATGGGCAGCAGCAGCAGGGTCGAGACTCAGGGGTAGAGAGGTCAGTCGGAGGTCATCTGAGGTGGCAAAGGGCCGAAGTGCTCTCAGGTATTCTTCTGGGATGGCACCTGAGGGAACCACAGGATGGATCTGCCCAGGCAAACTGCAAAATAGAAACAAGACACAGTATTAGGCTGAAAAGTATCCTCTGTGTTTTTAGTCTCAACTACAAGTGTGTGTCATACTCACTTGAGGCTCTGTATTCTAGGGTCTTGCATGATAGAGCTGGGGGTGAGTCCAAAGGTGTGAGCCAGTGGGTGAGGTGATGGTATGGGAGGAGTCCTCTTATCTTGCTGTGGCTGGGTGTTCTGATCACTCACCCTCTCCCTGAGTCCCTGAACACCTGGATCAACCTAACAGTGGCAGAGCAGGCATTACTGTGTGTATCTGTGGAGTTTGAGTGTGTGCTAGATTGTAACTGAGCAGTTCAGGCAAAGACGAAAGGGAAATGAGAAGAGGCGATTGGGTAAAACCCCCGAGCTGCACCCAGAGGCTCAGCGGAGTGGAAAAGTGGGTCTGATACGTCACAACAGGTCAAGATCAAAGCCGAAAGATGATCCTAATGTCTAGCCAACTGCTCTCTCCTTCATCGCTCACTTTGTCTCTCAAACAGCTCCCCACTCAGAGGATTTAGATGGCACGACATTGCATTTGATCTTTGATTGCTAATAGTAAACATCCAACTCTCAGATGACCACCGAGACAAAAATAGTGATGGAAAAAACCCAAAGTATAAAAAAGGATGTTTATCAAACATGGCATTTTCTAAACCAAAGTGGTTAAAAAATGCAGAACTGTTGATTATAGAAAACTAGATTCTTCAATTTGCACCAACCGACCATTCAACTGACCAATAAACTGGCACCACCATCAATCGAGCCACCATGCCAGTGTGACTAAATCTTCAACATTGTCTTTTAACACTGACACCAGGACACACACAGTGGAGAAAATCATTGTGCAGATTGATGTCTCCAGCATAAAGAAGAAACAGCTGCTACGGCATGTTAATGAGAAGAAGACATATTTCCACTAATGTGTCAAATGTTGTTGCTCCAGCAACAGACAATAATACAGCTCCGACAGACCACAAACAAATGATTTCTCCGAGCAACACCCGATCTGCTACCTTAGTTCCGTTCAACACTTGACCTGCATTGAAATATCTGTACTTTGAATATGTTTGAATAGTTTTGAATGTGTCACTCATGGAAAGCAGATTCAAACCAGTAATGAGCCACCTCTGTCTCTATCATTCAGCAGTCTACACTGGTTCAAACTGAGAAAGAGACACAAAACACACAGGGTCTGGAGAGCAGCCACCACATTCCTTGACCTTTAACCCCGCAGACAGCCAACAGTCTACACAGATGGAGCAATAAACACACACAAACAGTCTGTGTCTTTTGCTTAAATTGTCCTGTGCTCCGTCTTTCTCTGTACTGGGAGAAGCTGCGAAACAGAAAGGACAAATAGTGAATTTACCCAAAGCTTTAGAGCCCACACTCCTCTCTCTGTCACTCTCCTGCTCATTCGTACTCTGCCTCCTCCTTTCTTAACATCCTATTCTGTGTTTTCCTGCCTCCCTCCCTTCTTCTTTCTCTCTGAACGTCTGAATGGGAGCCCCAAGCAGGCAGAGCCACAGAGTGGTCTTTGTGAAGGGGGAGAAAGGCAGCTCTGATCCAGGGGGAAGTGGCTACTGTGGGGGCTAACCCCTGCATTGTGTGAGGGGCCTGGTTCCTCGCCCTGGCTTAAATTCACTCACACATCAATAGACACACACACCCACACAAACACACACACACACAGACGTAAATATGCAGGTTCCTCTTTACATCCTTGGCCCATTTTTGGTAAAGGGTCAAGTACATACACACACACATGCACACACACACAAACACTGCAGGAAACTGAACACAATAGGTGCCAGTCTCTGCAGCCTCCAGTGTTTCTTTACAAACCCCTCATGTGTTGTTGAAAAAGACATGGAGTAATTAGGGAGAGGAAGAGGGAGAAAGGCAGAGGAGTGAAAGAATGAGACAGGACAGAGAAAGAGGGGAAAGGGGAAAGAAAGGAAGAAACAGGGGGTGTCTGGTTCTGACAGTTTGATGTTGACAAGCACTGGGACTATTTCTTTAATGGTAGGAGCAGCAGCAGAACAGATAAAGGAGACAGAAAGAGACAAACGACTCATCTGTGCTGAGAGAAAGGACTAGAGAAAGAGAGAAGAGAAACAGAGAAACTAGCAGGACAGGGGAACAGAAACTACACATAGATGGTGAGAGAGCAGCAGAAGTCGTGGCTGAAACACGCGTGGAACAGCAGCAGGTACAACAGAACCTCTTACCTGTCGTCCGTTGGCCCTCCACAGGCCGTTGCTGGTCTTTGTGGGGGCAATGGTGACTACAGGTGGGGTGCTAGGAACACCGTGGCCTCTGCTCTGGCCCAGGAGGGGCCCTAATGAGCCCCGTTTAGGGGTGGTGACTGGCGAGCTGTGGCTGGTGGCCGGGGAAGACACTGGAGATGACTCACTGCTGAGGGCAGAACCTGAGAAGGGAAGAGAGAGGGTGGCAGAGTCAGAAATAAAAATGCAGCTATCAGACAGCTGATCAGACTAAACAGATTTCAGGATCAAACAATCCCCGTGTGACATAATACAGATGGTACACAAAAAACGAACTTTTTTGCCAGTGAACTGGCCAAAAAAGTTCTGGTGAAATGTGACATAAAATTAAAAGCAAGTGTAAACAGACACAGGAGGTAGAAGGAATACAAAAGGTATGACATAAAAGTGTGTACATGTGACAGTTATGTGCGTGTGTGTCTGTGTGTTGATGAAAAGCGACAAAAATCAGATATAGAGAGAACAAAAGAAAGATGTCATAAATGAAGGTGTCAAAAAGAGGCTGTAGTGTGACGCTGTGAAGGAGGAGGTGTAAAATGTGATGGAGAGTATGTAAGTGTTTCCTTTAACATTCACGCCACCATTGCTCTATTACTGTAACACTCACTAATCACTAGTATACACACACACAGAGAGAGAGAGAGAGAGGGAGAGAGAGAGAGAGAGAGACACACACACAAACATATTCACAGACAAGTAAGAAGGAGGAACTAATGAGACTGAGAGGAGGTGGCAACAAATGAGCTCATGGAGAGCCTTAAGGTAGAAAAAGAGCTGCAGACAGAGCAAGGGAAAAAATGAGATGGAGAAAGAGTGTGTGTGTGTGTGTGTGTGTGTGTGTGAGAGAGAAAGAGAGAGAGAGCTTGTTATAATTGGCGGTAATTGCATTCTCATTATTCGGAGATGAATGGAAATGGGTGAAGGAAGAGACAGAGAAGGGGAGGTCAGAATAGGTCAGCTCTTATCCAACACCTTCATTAGGACACACACACACACACACACACACAGCCAAAGACCAGGAATCTGTTGCAATAGCACTTTTGTCTGTATTGCAAATATAAAGCTACCTCCAGCAGCAGTTCAGCACAAAGACTGGAAAGAGATGGAAACAGTTTGCTTGATCTGCCACCCAGCATCTCTAAAAAACTCAGTAATAAACCAACAGGTTAAAAAAACAATCAGGTAAAATAGCCAGAGCATTCTATACGAAAGGGAAATATTTTCTTAATTACTTCCTTTAATTCTGTTTCCACAGCTCAGTTTCCTGGTTTTGGGGTTAAAACGCAGGTACATCATACCACAATGAATAAACCTAACAGCTGCGATAGAGAGGTTGTTTTTGGGTGTGACCAACAAAGAAGTGTCTGTTCTACTCATGTTTGTGTGTGTTCAGCTCTCCAGGGCCTGGAACCACTGGAGATCTGGGTTTTTAAGGAGGTTAGATCACTGCTCACCTCTGGGATCCTCAGCCTGTTTAGCCAGTTTACGCAGGGCAGCAGCAAATCCAGAGTTTGTAGATTGGGCAACTGCGCTCCCATTGGTCAGTGGGCTGAGGGGACTGACAGTAGCAGTGGTGCGAGTTGCTGCGGAGATCATTCCTGATGATGGTGATTTATTAGGTTCATGGTTCATACCTGAGGAAGAAAGATTTTGGAATGATTTGAGATTTCTCTAAATAAAACCTGGAAAATCGGGTTTGAAAAGTCATTCAATGCATTTGTCAACTGAGGAATTCGAATTACCACCTTTTTCTCAGAGAAGATAATTTCTCATGGAATCATTTTGTACAAAAAAAATCCCACAATGTCACACAGTTGGTATTTTATTTATCTTCAATAAATAAAACTTGTCAAACGCAAGTGTTTATTTACAAGTGTGTGTGTGTGTGTGTGTTGCTGCCTTTGTCTGGACATCATACTGACTGTACAGACATAGGTCAGCTCCACTAGAGACTGAGTGGAGGGAGTAGAGCTGTGCCAAATAGAGCTGTGACCCTAATAGCAAATCACACACATGGGTGCACACATGTCCGTTTCCTCAAGGGAGCCAGCCAACACATCTTAAGACCTCTGGAGTGTCTACACGCAAACATTATTATGAGTGATCACTGCATTTTTACAGCCTCAAAGGTGCAGTCACACACACGCACACAAACAAGTAAACACACACTGCCACACACAGATAACCAGCAGGCCCACAGATCTATGAATAGTGGACACACTTAGGAGTAAATGTGGTTAGTGTAACCTTTGTCTTCACCCTGCACCCTTTTACTGACCCACTAATGTTAATTACAGCAGGAATTAGCCAGCAGCCCCCCTGCCTGCCATAGCAATGACCTCATTACCACCACTACACACACAACCACTTTTAAGGACACACACACACACACACACACACACACACAATGTGAACAACAAACAAACAGGAAAAGCGGTAAACACACTCGTAAAAAATCATTGGTGCACACTGAACACCATTAGTAAATGTTCTACTCATTACATGAATGATGAAAAAAAGAGTGAAAATCCAGCTACAGTCATATCTCAGAGTTTATGAAAGTGTCATGATTCTCGCCTATGTTGGATTAGATGTCTGTTTGTCTTCTACCTGCCAGACTTCACACATGAGGACAGACATGCACAGAAAGCTGTAGAGTGCTCAACTGGATGAGAGGAGATGCATGAAGGGCAGCTTGAGGGAAACACAGGGTTGTGAAAAAAAAGGAAAGAAAAGAGACAAATCTGAAAATTAAGAACTGCTGGTACATGAAACCACCAGAGAACTGTATCTTTGACCACTGCAGATGCACTTCCTCTGCACATGTCCAAAATATACGACAAACCACTAGAAATAGAAGTTTTAAAAGACTGAGCTGGGTTTTATGACCTCGCCTGCTGATGAAAAGCTTCATTTCCTCAGTCTGTAACCAGCCACCACAAAGCAACACAGATAACAGCCCATCAAATTGTATTTATCTGCACTGAATGTGTAATGTAATAAAATGTGTAATACAACTTACAAGCGGCTTCTCACACAGTCTACCTGCACATGAGAAGACCACAGTGTGCACACTTTGTTAAAGATTTTCTGTTAATGTTTACTCCTCTTCTTTGTTCACTATTTTCTCTTACTTCTCTGGCCTCACTTTTATATTTACATGTTCTGCCAAAAAGGCAAATTGAAACTGAAACTGAAGCAGGCAGACAGAAAGGGAAAGACAAATGAAGAGAGTTGAAGCTCAGATCCTGACAAGCTGTGTGAGTGTGTCTGTGTGCGCCTCTGTCTCTGCTGAGCCCAGCAGTCAAGGGAGAGATGATAAGACAGTTTCTATCGACTGTTTCTCTCCCTCCTCTCTACTCACTCACTCACTCTTTCCTTCCCATCCACCCCCCCTCCTCCTCCTCCTTTATCTCAGCATACTGGAGCTTATTTAACAAAAGCTAACACACATAATCTCCTCTCTGTGTCTTGCTTTCTTTCATCCTTCTTTCTACAATCTTTTCATACGGGCTATTCCTCTGATATGTATCCACACACACAAACACACACACACACACACACACACACACTCACCTACCATATGCATGTGCACATAATTCAAACATGCAAACAGACATACTCACCCTCCTGCTTACTGTCCACCTCCTGCTCGTCGTCTTTCAGCTCCTCTGCGAGAGTCTTTCTCTCTCTCCCTCTCAGCCTTGCAGCTGCTACGTGGTCACGTGACCTCCTTTCTATCTACTTCCCCCCACCTCCTACACTCCAACAACCGCCCCCTCCTCCTTCCCCCTTCCTCGACATCTATCAACCTCTTCGTCCTGCCTCCTCACCCTTCTTTCTTCTCTCTCTCTCACTCCTTTTATCTGTCCATTCTCTATTTAGCTGTCCCTTCTCTCTCTGTCTCTCTCAAACTGTGCTCACTGTCATTTTTCTTTCCTCTCTTCATTCTTCATCCTTCCTTCCTTTGGCTCACACTCTAGGGAGAGTAGAGGGTGGCGGTGGTTGGGGGAGGGCGTGAGTAGGAGGAGGAGGGTTTAGGCTGATGACAGGGAGGGTGGGTGTGTTTGAGCTGTGTGTGTATGTGTGCTACAGAGGTAATTCGCCATCCATCACTCTGTCTTTCTGCTTGGCAGAGATGTCTGCTCTGCGGACAGGGGTGGGGGCCCTTCACATCTGACCTCTGACAGCAGAGGGCTGAAAGATGATGAACCTCCGTAAATACAAACTCAGACATTCATGTCTCTTTTTTTCAGAGGTGGTGACTAACAAAATAAAATGACTTCAAGGCAATGCTAGCAGAGTGCTTGTACAAGGTAAAATTAATCTATGATAATCGAATTGCATATTGGATAATGTGCAGCAGCCCCATGAGGCTGTGATGCTCACTGTACAGAACAGAATTATTAGACGGATAAAAAGTGCTGAGTTTTATAGGCATTCCGTCATGAACTGGGCTGTTGCACAAGTGTAAAATCTGACCTGTTGTTGGCACAGCAGTACAAGTCAGGGATCAACAAACTTATTAGTGTGTGCGACACTGCTGTCTGCACAAGAACTTCTGTGCAATCCATCCATTTTTCTTGTCTTTACACCAAGGTGTTAAACACGCCGACCATTGATCCATCGACCAAGTGACATTCCCTGAACTAGAGCCCTGTGGCTATTATGGCTTAAACATCACAAACTAGTAAAACTACCCCCAGCTTTGCCAAAATGGAAATTACATCTGGGTGTGACTCCATTCATCCATGCACAAACACACACCTACATACACACAACCATACAACTACTCAGCACGATGTAAGTGATACATGACATTTTGAGGCCTTTGTCCTTAACACGTTTTTTTTAATGTCTCTCATTCTCTCTTGGACTTACTCTCTCTCTCTTTCACACACTCAGACACACACATACACAAACAAACACCTACAGTACTGCGTGGGAGACTGTGAGGACAGCAGGGGGACCTGCACTGCCCTGTCAGCTCATTAAAAAAGCCCTATGTCTGTGCATGTGTGTGTTTGAGCAAAGATAGGTTATTACGACGGCATTAGAGGTTGCAACACAGTGTGTGTGTTCCTGTATCAGCTACTATGCTAAATCCATTAAAATGACTATCCCTATTTGTGTCTACAAACAGTTACCTACCATTAGACTAATAATGAGTGTGCACACAATCACACACACACACACACGAACACAGTGTCTTAAGACAAAATACACTCCATTTAAGTTTTAACACACTATTATTTTGGCTGCCACAGCTGATAATAATCGCAATAACAGCTACTGTTGCGGTTACAATAACTGGCAGACATTTTTAAATTCCTCTGACAAGCACACACACAGACACACACACACAAAGAAGGAGAGAGAGCAAGAGAGGCAGAGGAAAAGCAGCCAAATGTTTTACAGCCTCTTAAACTTGTCTGTAATAGCAGTCAGAGCGGCGTCAACACAGCAGTCTCCAGGGTTACTCCAGGGGCTGCTAAATGGCTTTACTAGCTCCAGTCACTCTGCAGCTCGCACAGAAACACTTAACACTTCCTTACAATCCATAAACAACGAACACACTCTCCCACTCCTGCATGAAGCAGCTAAAGAAGGTAGTATAGGCACGCAAATTAACATAGACATCAAGAAAATGACACAACGGCATCAACAAAATGACAATGCCCAGAACAAGGGCGTCTGTGTAAATGCAAACAAAAATAGGTACATTTACAATTAGCTGACTCATTTTTCAAGCACTGTGCGTCACAAAACGTATGCATGTGACCCCAAGGGACCAAACAGCCAGCATGCATTTATGGGCCTGGAATAAATGGAGCAGAAAAACCACATACTGTAATAACCAACACCTCCAGCAAAAAAACAAAACAAAAAAGAAACAGGGAACACATCCAAAGACAATCTGCAGCAGAGAATAAATAGCACAAAGCAGCAAAAGAAAAACAATGGAGAAAGTATGGAAAGTGTAAATGTCATTACCCTGTTTTATATTATACAGCGTATCCGCCAGAGCAGAGCCATGTTTACCGTGCCATCATAACAGAGTTGAGATGTTAGTAAAAGGTCTATAAATTATCACTACAACAGCTTAGTGCAGAAATGTGGCATGTCAGCAAAGATAGGATCTCTTCTCCCCCTTTCCTTAAAGTCAGGTCTTCACTCCCACCTCTTCCTGGCTGCAGGGCACTTTCATCTTTGAGTGACCCCTTCTTGTTTTCTCTAATCAGTGTATTGGACTCGACTTGTCACTGTGCGCGAGATGAAGAAGATATAAATAGCCGCTGCTTTGGGATGCCTTACACTCTTCTGTACCTATCTGTGTTATCATTTCTTTACCTTGTCATTTCCTCCTCACTATCTCTTTTTCCATCTCCTACCACTCACTCGACACTCTCTCCCATCACGTCGGCTACATTTTTGTTTGTCCCTTCCGTGTCATTGATTGCTACTGCACCGTGTGGCTCGGTCTCGCCTCCTTCTGATATGGAGATGAAGCAAAAACATAAAACGATCAGAGGAAATCTACTCTTACTCCATCTCAGGTGGTTTTAGTGCATGGCACAATCTTCCTCCCACTTGTATTTTTTTATTTTTATGTGTGTTGAGCATTGGTGGTGGTGTACACAGAGGGTGGTGTCAGACGGTTGACAGCCACAGTTCCTCCTCCTCTGGCCTGAGGCCGGCTCACCTCCCCAGGTGCTGACACCGCTGTGGCTAGACCTCAAGCATCTGAACAAACATGGGGGGGGGGGTGTGGGGGATACAACCACAGACACACTCTCACTGCACAAAGGCCTATGAAGACACACAAACTGATGCACACAGACTGGCCAGTCAGGCAGGTGTTGGGTAAGTATAAAGTGCAGGGTGTAATTGCATCCTGCAAAGCAACTATCTCTGTGGAGAACAAAGCTGGTTGGTTTGGAAAAGGTACATCTGGGGTGCACATAGGGTCAGCAAATCAGAGCAGAGCTGATACTCTGGGAGATAATTAAGTTAACGGATTTTATGGATTATTTCCTCATGTTATCACTCTACAAATTCAGCCAGAGCAATGAGGAAATCAGCCAGTTCACTTATTACCTCGACTCTCTGTGTCGATTAGTTCACCTGCTTGTTTCTGTAAGTGTGATGTTGATTCCTATGACTGAATTTGGAGTTTGTTATTGCTGTGAGAGAATCATTTCTCAAGTGCCTCCTGAGTGTGGTTTAGCTCTAAAACTAATAATTTATCAATTAGTCTGTTCAGTAATTTCTGTATTATTTATTAGGAAAAAATTAAAAAAGAAGAAAATTGTGAACACTTTCTATTATGTACCTCAAAGGTGACTTCAAATATATAGTTTTGTCCAACTGAGAGACCAAATCAAAACACTTTATTATTAGAAAAGAAAAAAAGCAGCTTTGGACCCAAAGATGAAGCTTTTGGCATTTTTGGTTGATTTTCACTTATTGATCTTAAACAATTTAAATTTACCATTAGCCCTAAAGCAACAATATGCAACTTAAGGTAGCCCTTCAAAGCTCTGCCACACTATGTGCAGCCATTAAGGTATTATTAATTAGCATAATACAATAAAGGAGAATGCGCCAAAGAAGTTACAAAGGCAAGCCTTGCTCAGCAGCACCTCTCCATGTTATGATACGATTTTCTCTAATTCAAAAGGGCTTAGTGACTGACCTATATGATGACAATTACGGTAAAAACTTAAAGTATCAGCATAATATAGTTATTTGTGATCTTTCCTAACAAATCGGTCTATTTAAAATAGAAAAATGAAAGCAAAAGCAAAGTGAATTTTTTTTCTTTTATTAGTTTTGTCAATTTTTTTTTGTGGGAGGATACCAACGATTTTATCAACTTCATATATTTAATAATCTATGTCCTGTTTTGTCCCAACAATCACAATTGAAAAACAATAAAGTAGATATTTACAGTATTTACAACGACACAAACCAGAGGAAAGCAGCTGATCCTCCTGTATGATAAAGATTGGTACTAGAAAATTGTTATTTGTTTGGTAAATGACCTTGTGTTTTCAGTGATTATTTGATTTATGTCCAAAAGTTTTAGTTCTACTTAAAGTACAGGAGCTGGAAACTACCAGTAGCAATACTATAATTAAAGATGTTTCGGCAGTTTTTGAATTAACTAGTCTTAAGTGTAACATAGTTGTGAGATAAAAACTCCGAGCTCATCGTGAAGACACGAAGGTGCAGGATCGGTGGAGCCTGTCTGTGAGAGGAGGTAATTAAAGAGATTGGAGGTTTACTCTGTAACTCCTGCTGAGCAGCTGCTCTACGGCAGGTCACGAGCAGCACATGGTGCACGGAGCGTCTGGGTGTGTGTGTGTGGGTGTGTGGGTGTGTGTGTGTGGGTGTGTGCTGAACTCCACCTGCGGGCTGGACGTGATCCACTTGACTGCTGCTAACACGCCCGGCGGCACCTATCTCTGCCGAACAATGCGGCCGCTGTTAGGGGTCCCGGATTAAAGGGCGACTCCCGGACTCCCGTGGCTTCTGTCAGACAAATGCTCACAGGTAAAGTGGGTGACGCGCACCGCAGAGCGGCAGCTCTGTCCTCATGTCCGTTAAGAGCTCGGCCTCCAACGGGAGCAGTGTTTGATCACCGACAAGTTTGACAGGACGGACAACACGACAAGAAACCGCACGCACACACACCGCGCTGTTAAAACAGGAAGGGCACCGTGTAACTTCAAAATAAGAGCACACACACGTGTCCTCTATGAAGATGTCTTGGCGTGTCACTTTATGAGATCAAACCTATCGGGGTTCTTGTAGTCGAACTCCCCTCACAGTCCTACTTTGGTCCGATTATAAGACATCAGGTCACCGTGACGTTTTACTTTTGGCAACCGGAAGTCAGTTTCTCGTTGTCCTTAACGCATCCGCGGTCTTCACACTGTCCGTCAAGCTCAACCAGTTTGGTTCTGAGGTCGACTGACTCAAACTCTATTTTCCAGCTCATCTAAAAGTCGCTTTTAGCCAAAATGAAACTTCACTTACTCCAACTGACCGTTTGAATTGAACGATTTTACAAAAAACCTAAACGAGGATGTGAGTCAATCAAGGTCGAAACTAAACGATTACGGACGAAAAAAAGGAACTACTAAAAATAAGATATTGTAAAGGCTTAAAAAGAAACAAGAATTCACAGATATTTAAGCAGTTCCGCCCCGCGTAAACGTCAAAAGCAGCGGGCTGGGAAAATGAGACGGTTTCACTCCAGCCGAGCCTGAAACAGTTTGTTGGCAAACTCACCGGCTCACGAAACACACGAGGATCCACGATTCTGACGCATCCCTGTGCAAACACATTACAACCGTGGAGCCCGGGAACCGACACACGGACGTGAAGATGTGAGATGGAGAAAGACAACACTGTCCTCAGGGAGAGACAGAGGAGGAGGAGGAGAGAGGAGGAGGAGGAGGAGGAGGAGGAGGAGGAGGGGGCGAGCACCTGCTCCACCGATGCTCCCTGGAGAGATGGAGGGGATGCAGAGAGGGAAGATGTGGCCCCAGACTGCTGATACCTCAAAGCCCTGGGCATGTTTACTGTCCACCAGAGACAATCAGATCTGTTCAAGTCAGCTCGTCCTGCTGCCGAGCTGCACACAGAGCCACTAATATGTTAATTCAACTCATCATTGTTGTACTGACCCCACACTGAAGTAAATCATTAGTGGGAATTACTGTATTTCCCGTCTTTGCTTTTTATTTGACCTTGTTAGCATGTTTAACATATCTTCATCTAAATCAGTAAAACTGATGCTGATGTGGGGAGAAACTCATTGGTGTGCTCTAAAGTTTGGCTACTTTGCAGCAGTGAAGGAAGGTGAAATATTAGCACCTGAACTTGTCTGCAAACTGCTGCCTATTTACACATCCAGTGAGAACACAGTGACACAGCAGAGTAACATTTACTTGTGTGTCAGGCCTGAACTGAAAGGCTGCACAAATCTCCACAGAGATTCTGATCTCAGCCTCTTTGTCGCTACAAGTGACACCTTTTACTTTCACAATTACGGGATCTGTAGTTAATGTATGCACAGCTTTGAACGTAGAGTTATTATGATCATTTAAAATTTTATACGATGAAACCTCTCCAAATACCTTGTCTCTTGAGTATTTATTGTCCTGTTTGCAAGATCAGGTCATAAACATGTTATTCATCTGTCATCATGTGCTATAAGCTCACGCAGGCTGCTTCATTTAATCTAATATTTCAACATCTCCCTTGGGCCTCTCTCTGTCTTTCTGTCTGTCTCTTTCCTGATCGTTCATCCCTTCATCTCCCTCGTCTCCCAAGCAGCTGCTCCACTTTGCAGCTATTTAACAGCTGTTTTGCATCGATTTGCGCTTCCGAGTGCAGATTTCTACCTTGTCCATCTTTCTCCTCCCGCACACTTTTTATTTCTCCCCCTGTCTTTCCTGTCTTCCTCCTGCATTTCTAAGAAGCCAGATACACAGTAACACCAAACAGCTTTGATGTTTCCCTCAATGAATAGACAGTCTCCTTCAAGTCTTTCCCTGAGATCCATTCACTGATGAAAGACACGCTCACACAAACACACACTGGCATGCATACAGTCTAATAGACATATATTTATATGCGTGTACAAACACACACACATACACACACACAGATTAGCACCCCCCTACTTCCCTATTTTTTTTCTCTGTGGAAACAACAAGTACTGAAGGAGGCAACGGAAAGGAGAAGAAAAAAGTGAGGCTCCTCTGTAATCCCCAAATCCTTCTCTCTTGTACTCAAACCTACACAAGAGAAAAGAAGGAGGGTGAATGAGAATTGTATGTGTCCGTGCGTGTGTGTGTGCATGTGTGTGTGTGTCTGCAGAGACTAGTGCAGCTTGACATGATTTATGGTTTGGCTGTGCACTGCAGGCAAACACTCTCAGTTTTCTCCAAGGTGGGTGTCTCACCTCCATCCTTTGTGACCTATACAGGTTGTGTGTTCTGTGTGTGTGTGTGTTTGAGAGAGAGAGAAGAGAAGAGAGAGAGAGAGGGAAGGGGGGGAAATAAACACTAAAATGCACACAGGTGCATGTGTATAAAACTGCAGGTGCATGAAAGAGAAGATAAACCTACTGATCGAACATGTGCTGCTCTGTATGTTTTTGTGCGTGCGTTTGTGTGCGGTGTTGGGGTCAAAGCGCACAGCAGTGTGTATTCTCCAGGTGCGGTACTCTTGGACTGGACTGCAGGATCCCCCCATTAAGCAGCGTGTAAAAGAGCCCAAGCACAGAGGCCATTATGAACTCTGGCAGTAATAGCTCCAGGAATCTTACTGCCTCTGGAGACCTGGTCATTAGCCTATTCCTCTCTCATAAAGCCCTCTATCCATCACCCACGCAAGCATACACACATTTATATGCAGACGCAGCCACACACAAACACACAAGCACGTGCACTGTTTGTCCCCTGCTCTCCTTGTCTTGTCTGTTCATCTCTGGTGAAGAGACTATAGAGCTGGGGATAGTACAGCACTAGAACAGTCCACCAAGACATCCACAGATGTCTTTGAAGACAGATGCACTTGCTCACACATGAACACACACACACTCTCTATTTGTACACACACACACAGATGCTCATTTACAAAAGCAGCGAGGCATAATATCAGCCATGAACCCAAACCCCTGATTATTTAAATGTATTCCTCCTTCCCCTTCTAGTGAAAGTGAACCACTGTGGCAGCCTGTTAGCTTGGTCAGGTAGGAGATTACAAACAGAAACACTGTCGCACACAATGGGGTTACGTGGCTGGACAAGCATCATTATGGCAACTAACCCCACCTTCAGAGCATTTACACAAACACACACACACACAGACAAACAGGTGTATATGTGCATACACCCACTGTGTAGCAAGATTTATTGACAATTCAGACACTAAAGGCAAACTGCAGAGGCAACAAGGAGGCCAGTACAAACATTCTCCTCAGGCAGCTGCACACACTCTGTACAGTTGTGTTCACAATCAACATGTAAAACAGCTTGCACACACACACACACACACACACACACACACACAAGCAGGACAGATTCACTAATGTGTCACTAAACACACTTTGTTTTTACATGTATTTACTTTCAGTTCTGTACACACACACAGAACTCACACCCTAAAAGTACACAGTCTTTAGCCACAGGAGCATGCACGTCGGCCCCGCCTCACACACACACACACACACACACACACACACACACACACACACACACACATATATATACACATATAGAGTACATTGTGTACCAGCACATACAAAGCAGAGTGAGCCCAGAGAGTGGAGATACCTGGGGATGGAGACACATTGGTAAAGGTAATGCTAGAGACAGTCACTTTGTCCTCATAGGCAAAGTGTGCATGCAAACACACACACACACACACACACACACACACACACACACACACACAGTGCTGTAAAGATAAGGACTAATCCTCTTTATTACCTCCTCCCTCCCTGCACTCTCTCTCTCTCTCTGTTTTTCATTTTATCTTTCTCATTTTCTCCCTCTCTCCCCTCTTCTCTTATTTTTCCTGTCTCTCTTCCTCAAGCCTATTTTAGCAGTGTGCACACCACACCACACACACGCAGACAATGTCAGTTTGCTCCTGTGATGTTTGCTGGCCTGGGGCTGAGATGAGGAAACGGGGAGGGTAGTGTTGATGTGGGCTGCTCTTTTCCAGCTCGAGCTCTGTTCACGTCGTGCAGAGAGAATTACCTTCCTTTTGTCTGTGTGAAGGGGCTGCTGCCTTTACCATCTGCGCAACGGATACAGTGGCAGAGCTGTGTGTGTGTGTGTATGTGGCTATATAATCTTCAAAATAAAGACGTGACAACATCTGATGTCTTTAAGGAGAATATTAGAGAATATAATGATGATTTCTGATTTAGAGACAGTTTTAATAATGTAAACAAATCAAATATTCGCAGTGCCATCGTCAGAATTGTTCACTTTTATTTTTAAAAGATATGAACAGTTTCTTGCCATTGAAAACAGCAGTTCAAATACACTTTTAATAGATTTATTAGCACAGCTTTTATCATTCGATTATGATGTATAGTAGGTCCCATATTTGTTCTGCTAAATGTTAAATAATGATGTGCTCATTTTGTTTCGCTATACAATCATCTGTGTAATCACATGATGTAATTCCTCTTTATCACGCCTGTGATATGTTTGTAGATGTAAAATGTTCTCCTCCTTAATTCACTGTAGTTTATGTCTGAATAAAGTTTGAATGTTTGAATCAAGTTTGTATGACGTTTAAAAGATGAGGCTAATAAATTTCAGACTTGTATCTTGCTCATAATGCCAACAAATATCACAAAAACGTAATAACAGCAGTCAGGCTCTCAGAGTTTTACTAATTACTGTGCTTTGCAGGCTTTGACAAATGTTACTTAAACAGGAGGAAACAGTGTTTTGTTTGGACTAGTTTTAAAGGGAAGATTAATACTCATTAAGTGAACATGACAAGTCTTTGCCAGACTGGTTCAAAGTAACCTCCAACGCCCACTTTTCTGTTAATGAAGAAACATGGTGCTCATGATGCTCACAGATGATTTCTTATAGTTGTTTTCTTCTTCTTTTTATTTTTCCTCTTTTCTCTAATTCACCTTTTCATCATCATCTTCTCAGCCATCACTTTTTCCATATGTTTTTATCTCACTCTGTACTCATTTCCTCAACCCTCTTTTCCTTCTCACCCCTCCCCTTATATTCTCCTCTTTACTCTTTTTCTCACCTCTTTCTCGCCTCTGTGTGGGTTTTCTCTCTCTCTCTCTCTTTCTCTTCTCTCCTTCCTCCTCCTCCTCCTCTCTCTTTCTCCAGATGGGTGGCAAAGAGCAGCAGCTTGCTGTGGTCAGGCCAATTATTTACATAATTATGATCTCCCACTTAACCACATGATCCTTTACCTGGGTGTGGGCAATTAAAGCCAGCATCATTATGCAGATTATGCAAATACACACAGAAGCGAAACAGTGTGGCAAGAGATCACACATGAGCAAACACGTGCCCTGTAACCATGTGTATATGTATATATGTGTGTGTCTGTGTGTATATGCTGGTGGTGTGTGTGTGAGTGTCACATGCAGAATCTGAGGACATTTGTGACTATTGACCGTGATTTGTTAATTATATGTTTTTTCTTTTCTGTCACATGACAAATACAAAACATCTATATTTACAAAGCCTCCCAATCTTTTGTAGTATGATAGCGTGCACATCATTTGTTCAAAGAAGACAAATGAGGTGCAATAATTAAACAAATGTTTACTATTTGGTGGCAAAAGTATTCAGATGCGGCTATGATGCTTTTACTTCTTCATCACCACACAGGAGCAACTTACTTACATTACAAACTGGAAATATCTGCATGGCTATGTATCACTAGAGATAAGTGAGACTTTTTAGATTTCAGGGCATGAACCTTTAAAATCACTCTATAATTGTGATGCCAGCAGATGGAATTAGATACTGAGAGCTGAGAGGGGTTAATGAGTCAGAGCAGAGAGGGCGGCCATGTGTGTGCGGGTTTGTGTGTAAAACTCTTTCTTTAACTGTGTGGAAATGTTTTGTTCACTACTATTATTGTGAGGACATTTTAGCCAGTCTGAAGCTAGGGATTGCATCATGGCAGTGAGTAAATGCCAAAATGTGTGCAGTGTGTGTGTGTGTGTGTGTGTGTGTGCATACATGTATCTGCATGTAGTCACATGTGCAGGTCCAATGAGAACCTGCTAACATGATGCGGCCAGGTGGCAGGCAGAGCCCTGCCCATGGGTAATCAACAGGTACTTCAGTACAGGAACATCATTGATTGTATGTGTGTGTGTGTGTGCGCGCGTGCATTTGTGCGTGCATGCATGAATTATCCCTGCCAGAGGCATTTGTAAACATAACCGCATTATGGAGCACAAATGCCTTGTTTGATGGTGTAACTGCCATCCAACTGCAGTTAACCACATCTTTGTTAAAGCCCCTTCCACACACACGCGACTTTTTTCCTTCTATACTTGTGAGGATGTAACACAATCCCTAACCCTAACCAGTATACCTAATTCTAACCCTGACCCTAAAACCCAGTCTTGACCATCAAAAAAGCCTTTTGAAGTTGTGTGGACAGGTAATATTTCCTCACAACAGCAAAATGTCCTCACAACAATAGCGTTGAAGCTAAATTTGTCCACAGAAGGCTGTAAAGACGTGCCCACATACACACACACATACACACAGAAATTCACTAGACACATAGACATTTGTCCACGCTGACACATTCAATCAATTATGTTTTGACATGGTTCATGAACATCCAGATGGTGCAGGACCAGCGGGGACAGAGTAGTAAGTATCTCGGTACTCTCTCTCTCTCTCTCTCTTTTACTTCTGGAGACGTGTTTGCCTTTGTGTGTCAAACAGCCCACCTTTCTTTAAAAGATATTAATGCCGCAAATTTTAGCTGCTGTATTTTCATTTGTCTAATCCTCCTGCCATCTGCTCTTCATCATACACCAAGCTGCTTATTACAGTTTTACTCTGCATGCTGGTGTGTGTTTGTGTGTGTCAGTGAGTGAGCTCCCAGAAGTTGTCGTTATCACCTCGGGTCAAAATCTGTTGGCATTTATTCCAATCTCACCAGCTCAGTGAGCACACGGCTGCAGTGTGTGTGTGTGTTTGTATTTGTGTGTGTGTGTGTGTGTACATGTTCTCACATCAAAGCTTCCTGCTTGTTCTAAATGAATGTAAACATCATAGCCCAGGCATGTTTGCCTATGTAAGTGTGTGTGTTAGTGTGTGCTGCTGCATCTACTTGTGCTTTAAATGAATCCTCTGTTAATTAAAAGCTCATTAGTGACACCAGCTCTTTGACCAATTAGAATGGCTTGCTTTCTTGCTCACTTGTTTGTTTTCTGTTTCAGACACGTTGCCTTAGTCATTCCCTTTCTACGGGTTTATTTTCACTGTCTCTGGAGGATAGAAAACATAAAAAATAGATTATGGTTGTTTTTGCAGTTTTATTTTCTTGGTGAGGGGAAATTGCGCAGCTCCTACATGACATTTGTGTGTATGTGTGCATTTTTATCTCAGCGTTATCAAGCTGTTGTCATGGTCTTTTATTCATCTCATTAATAACAGTGCCCTTGAGGTGGAGCACCGTGACCCTGTTTTCATCAGCAAACGCTAGTGAGAGCAGATACACACGCAGTTGCACACAAAGATGCAGACACACACACATGCACACAATTAACAGCACTGGAGAGTCTGACAGCAGCTTCCTTTGAGGCAGCACCCTTCTCCGCTTTATGCATGAATGCACAAAGTCTTCCACGCACATTCACAGAATAGAAACATTGCCAGGAAAAAGTCACATGTGTGTGCACCAGCAGATTCTCCACCCACTAAGACATATATACAGTATAAATCAACACATATCTTGTGTCCTACTTAAAATAAAGACAGAGATTGAATTCTGGCTCCAACACCGAACCTCTCACACAAGGCAGAGCCCACCTGGTATCAGGGAGGTAAGAAATGCAAGGGAGGCAAGCAAGGATCAGAACTCAGACACACACACAAAAAGAGGATGTCGGGCCTGCACCACTAAATACAGGTTAAGCTTAAGAGGTGTGTTCATTTTTATGCTTTTATTTAATTTCTATCAGGGATATTTTGCTCAGTTCTACTTTGCCAACTCTTAGGATGAAAGACAGCTCCTCTCACAACGTTCACAATGTATTTCGTAAGACATGTCTCATCTGCAGCCTAACATAATATTAATGTGTGTATGTAGAACTGCCATTGTAGTTTATGGCAAGCAAGAGATTCAGAGTGAAGTTATCAAATGCCACACTCACAATGTTGAGTATGTGTGTGTACTTTCATGTGACATCTGCCATAAATCACAAGCCACAGTGTCCTTGTAGCTCTAACACATATCATGGAAATCAATGCAGAGGTCAAGTCGAACAGAGCTACCCAGCCCCCGAAAATACCACAGCAGCCAATAAATATGGCAGGCTAATACACACATCAACAATCCTGGCTTTCTCACCCTATCGACTCACAAGGGATAATGTGTGTGTGTGTGTGCGCGTGAGTGATTGCATACACGGACAGAAACACAAATGTCACAGGCTCGTGCCCATTCTTCATGTAGACATTTGAGCTGGGATTGAGCTGGTGAAATTCTAAGAACTTGAGATGAATCATCTTCTTCTAATAAGATTAAAGGATACATGTAGTCATATTCTTTGTTTTTTTTGTTTCCTGTAAATCATATAAAAAGAGCAAGTACTAAACAGGATTGTCAAAGCCTGAAATACTAATTCCTTTGTCCAATTAGCTCCACTTTCATTTGAACGTTATTGGAAACACAACAACGAGCAACATTATTAATATGAATGGATTCTGTCCTACAAATAGTTACTAAAGAACCAAATATGCAGCTAACATTAGTCCCTTAAATATAATTTACTGTTAACATTTTTTTAATCTATAATGCCTGGGGGATTCAGTAAAAGATTTACACTACACAGTTGAAAAGTACTGAGCAAATATCACCAGCTCTATAGTGTATTTAAAATAGAATAGTTTTGTTTATTTCATGAATTGCAAACTCTCAGCAGCCTTCATGCTCTTTCTCCTGGGAATACAATTTGCTAAAAAAAACCCCAAAACAACAACTTCTGAAAAGACATTTGGATAGCGATCAACAGACAAGTCACTGAGGGAAAACAGTGAACTGCTGTGTAGCGTATATTACCGGGGGTCCGGAGTGTGGGAGATAGCAGAATGCCACTTTCTTTTTCTTATGATTCTGCGTTAAGGTCACGGTTTGCTCTGGGTGAATGTAGCAAAGACATACACACATCTACTCTCACTCTCTCTCATGCCTTCTATCACACGCTTTTTCCTTATTCTGATTTTATGAAATATTTCCACGTAGATAATGTGTGTCATTAACCTGATTTCCTATTGTTGCCTTTAATCTCCATTCATCTCTCATCCTTACTCTGCTTCTCTCCTTCTACCCTGACTAATCACACAGTAATCACTTCACATTGCACACGCACAAACACACACACGTTTGTCTTTCTATACTTGTTAGGACTCTCATTGACGTAATACAATTCCTAGCCCCTTCCTGCCTAACCCTAATCATCACCTCAACCCTAACCAAAACCTAATTTTAACCCTGACTCCAAAACCCAGTCTTGACCCTCAAAAAGCCTTTTGAAGTTGTGTGGACCAGCCAAAATGTCCTTACAACAATGGTATTAATACAAGATTTGTCCACAGACGGCTATAAAGACATGCCCACACACACACACACTCGCACACACACAGCCTTTACCCCTCACCCCCAACATTGTCAAATGATCATTGAGGAGCGAGCGTGTGGCTGACACTGTCTCCACAGCAACGGCAGTTAGGACCAGGAGGGGGGCTGGGGCATCTTCCACTGTGTGAAGGATGATAGCGTGCGCACACACACACACACACAAACAAACACAAAAACAGACACACAGAACCAGCAGGTGCACACAACCACACACACACTCACACTTATAAAGGTGCCAGCTATGACAAAAACCCATTTACACACATGTACAGCCAGGTTCACACACACACACACACACACTCAAAAGTACACACACACTAAACAGACATTAAGTGAGACCTAGGAAACTGAAAAAAGGATGAAAGCAAGAGTGTAGGGGAGGAGGAGGTTGTTGCTTCCTGGAAAGATTTTCTTCTTCTTTATTTGTTATCCATATGCACAAACAGATAGAGAACACACACACGCTTGCTGAAATATACAAACAATGACAAAGCACCACATTATCACTGGGATTCAATCATTTATGAAAGCAGATGTATAATTTAAAAACCATCATGAAACATTAACAAGGCAAAGAACACTGTTTAATCTGCCCTCCACCCTCTAATTCCCCCTATCAGTCCCTCCTTTCCTCCCTGCTTCTCTCTCTTGTATCATCACACCCCTTCTCTCGCTCTCTCTCACACACACACACACAACCTTTTAGAGTTTTTAATCTGTGACCACAGTCTCATCCTAAATACCGAGAGGTCAAAGATCAGGTTCAAAGGCCAGGGGGGAAAACACATCGGGCTGCCTTCATCCCAACAGTTTCCTGTTTTAAACAACACGTAATTTTCTACATCTTCAATTAACAACATCCCAGTCTGCCTACATATCTTTCCTTTCCTCCTTACCTTGTATTTTACACCCTTCATTAATGCCTCCTCTTTTCTTTTTTCAGTGTTATCCTGTTATTTTTAAGCATTTTTGTCAGGCAACCTCACACCTGTCTGCACTGACACTGGCACATCACACCACACACAGTAAACAGACTGCCACATTAAGAGATATGTCACTAAGGTATTGCAAAAAAAAGTTTGTTATTTGGGCAGAGCAAAAAAAAGAAAAAAGTCAAGTTAATACTCAAAAGAAAAAGGGAAAGCCTGTGCTTGACTGAGAGGTGTTTTTTATTTAAATGTATGTTTAATTATTATTAATTAATAATTATTAATGATAAATCATTACCAAACTATGTTTTTGCTTCTATGCAGAATTCAGTATGTTTTATAGAAAACATCCGTTATACACAAAACCTTCACAACAGTTGCAAATTAAAATACACCAACTACAGCAATGAAGTACATTAACATCAGTCAGTCAAAACAACGAGCAAGTGTTATTTTCACCGCGGATATATCAGCAATAACAGCTTCTGGTCTGTCTGAAAATGGCTTAATTAGTAAAAAAATATATTATTTACCATGATGGCTGCTGTATCCATGACTATTACAAGAGCACTCTCTCTCCCTTCTTGGCAAAAGACAGTAAATCAATGTGACATCACTCAAACTATTAATTATGCCTTCAAGGAATGATTGAATGAAAGGGAAATTCACTCTCTGCCGCCATGTGACCAGCCCACAATTTGATACAGTTTAACACAAGAAAGAAAAGCAGCACAGAGCAGTCCACAGAAAACAGAAAATTCAGAATAAAAGTGTTCTTACCTGGGACGTAGAAGTGCGGAGACTTTAATCCAAACATGTTCCTGGATTACTTCTCCACTGACTTGGAGAATAAGTCTATGCGTTAGAGGAGGTAGGGAGGGGGTGGTCAGGGGGATGAGGCTGTGGTAGGCCAGGTTAAGGGGCTTGTTGGTGTAAGTCATCAGCCAGCTCCAAGCTCTGTGAGCGCGGCGGATGCGAGGAAGGAGGAGGGGAGAGGTCAGCCTCTGTCTACCTCCCACTCCTCCTCTTCACAGAGATGAAGAAAAAGAGAAGAAGAGAACAAGACAGAGAGGAGGAAGAATGCTCCACAAGCTGAGTATTAGTGACAGTCTGCTCATGCCATCTTTTTTTTTCTGAGGAGGTCGTCTGGGAGGGGGCGAGAGAGTTAGAAGGGTGACAAAAAGAATAGAAACAGGGAGGAAGCAGTGAGAGACAGAGAGAAGGAGAGTAGAGAGTCTTCAGCTGGCGTCCTCTCCGTTTTTTGGTCCTGCGCTGTGTAATCCCTTCCTTGTTATTCATTCATTCAGCAGCCTCTTGCTCATTTTCTCGTATAATGATCTGTTTTTCTCTGCCTCTGTTCTCTTTTCTGTCTATTCTTGTTTTATCCTTCCTCCTTTGCTTCAGTCCCACCACTGACTGGTTTGCTCAGCGAGCACAGAGGAGGAGGGAGCAGGGAGGAGGGAGGGAAGCAGGGAGGAGGGAGGGAAGAAGGGAGGGAGGGAGGGAGGGAAAAAGAGCAGAGGAGAATCATAAGACGGATGAGTGAGGGAGAGATAAATGAGTTTATGTGAGTGAGGCACACACGTGTCTGTGTGTGTGTGTCTGTGTGAAATATGAAGAGAGGAGGAAGGATGGTGTGTGTGGGTGTATGTTCCTGTAGATACTACTTAGTGAGGACCAGGTTTCGTTTTTAACAACAGAGTGAGGACATTTTTGGGAAGTGAGGACATTTTGGCCTGTCCTCAGAGTTAGAATTAGGTTTTGGTTAGGGTTAGGGATTCAGTTGTGATGGTTAGGGTTAGGGGAAGGGGCTAGGAATTGTATTATGTCAATGAGTGTCCTCACAAGTGTAGAAAGACAAACGTGTGTGTGTGTGTGTGCGTGTGTGAATAAAAAGAGATTGAGAGAAAGAGAAAGAGGGAGGAAGAGAGGGTGTTGATGCAGTTCTCATTATCAGTAGATTGGACTGGTGCCTGAGTGACAGCTGATTCATCATGGGAGAGATAGGAAGGGAGAGTGAAGGGGAGGAATGAGTGTGTGTATGTGTGTGTGTGTGTGTGTGTGTGTGTGTGTGTGTAGTGTAGGGTTAAAACCTGCCCTTAAGCATCTGCTTCATTCAGATCTTCTCTTCATCTTCTCCTTCCTTCTCTCTTCTTTTCCAGCCTCCAGTCCTGAAAATCAACAGTCTGCTGCTTAGGATCACAGACACGCTAGTGTGTACCGTGATGTGACCAGCATAACTGTATCATACACGCACACACAAACACACACACACACAGCCCCCAAACTGGTCACAGGCTTCCATTGATTAGATAGGCCTCATATGTCTGACACATCACATTAGCTGGCCTTTCCATCAATTACTGTCCACTCTGGGCGAGCTCGCGTCCCATCTACTGTCACTGAGACCCAGTTCTATCACAGCCATGTCGGAGCCAGAAACCACTGCCCACACACACACACATACACACACACCATCAAACCAAGCTGCATCACAAGGGAATGACGTGCCATTTTCAGCAATTATTTGAGGTTGTTCTGCTTTATGGTGGAATAATGTCAGTGGCGCCGTTTTAGTGCGTCTTTTTTCACCACCTTTGGTTTCAGTCTGTGTATCCACAGCAGCCTGGAGGAACCTGGCTGCTCTATCACTATCACTATCACTCATCTCAACACAGAAGCCTTTATTTCTCTCTGTCACTTCCTCTCTCACACATCGTGCCACATAACCACGCAGAGTTTGCGTCACTGCATGGACAAGTACGAGAATATAGACGAGCACAACATGTTACCGTAATTTAATGCTGTATTTCAGCGGCTCAGTTATCTTAGTCCCCTCTCATCTCCTCTTCATTTCTGCCTTTTTGTCTCCAGTCTGTATATATCTTTTTTTTTCCGCTGTGTGTGAGATGTGAAGAGGAAGCCTGCGGGTGATTGACTGATCATCTCAATGAGCTATCTATAACCCCGTCTGTCACAGCTGAATCAATGAAGAAAGGCCGCTGTAAGACACACTGTATATAGTGAACACACAACTATAAACACTTAACTTTGTGTAAACACACATAAGTATGTAGATTAGTCGTGCAAGCAGACATGCAAACCAGCCACACAGACTGATCAACAGCTGTGAGAGCAGTTGTGAAACATCAGCCAACCACAAACTGACAGTGGGGGAAGACTGGGGAGAAGAGATAAAGTATACTAAGGAAACAGAAAAGAGGATGGAGAGGTGGGAGGGGGGGTTGAGGGGAGGAATGTGATGTGAGAGGATGGTTGTCAGAGAAAAACTATTTTTGGTCACTTTTTTGCATTTAGATTTAAATCAAACTTACTTGTCTACTGTAACACATACACACAAACACTCTGTAAACACCCCTAATCTCTGGGTCAGGACAGGGAAGACCCTTTGGCTCCCGGGGTCACGCTGTGTTGTACATAGCAGGGTCAGCAAGGTCAAGAGAGACCTTTGGGAGGAGGGGGCAACAAACACGATCAATGATGATTACAGACAGCAGCCAATAACGAGCATCCACCTCTGACCTCATTGGTGAGAAAATGCAGGGGGAATGCCTGTCACAGAGGGAGCAGTACAACTCAATCAATCACTGAGTAGAGACGGGGGCACAGGGACAGAAAAAAGGATGTGAAGGCGATGAGGGAAATAGTTTAGCAGTGTGGTCAATAAAATACCAGCCTCATCCATCCCTTGGCACCTCCTCTGTCCTCACTGAAGGTGTTGTTCTGTCTTCAACACAGACACCAGAAGCAGACCCCCCCCCCTTCTCTTCTCCTCACTTCTCATCCCTGGCTCTTTCTCTATCATTTGCCTGTCAGATGCATGCTGTGGGAGAATAAAAGCTGACACCCCAGTCCCGGCAGCAACCAGGGGCTGCCATCAGCACTTAAACATTTTCTCTGTGTGCTCCCTCCCTCCACTCTCCCCTGTGTCCATGCAGCACTCTAACCGCTGACAGGGAACACAGAGAAGATGACAAATAAAGGGAGAAGGATGATGGAAAAATGAGAGAAAACCATCCACCATCTTGCTATTATTCCTGCTTTCCCCTTCCCCTCTTGTTTTCTTTACCTCCCCCCCATCACCACCACCACACACACACACACACAGCCCTCCCTTATGGTGAGGTCAGTGACCCAAACTGAGTGAGCCTCATTACACAGTCACTCTGTATCCACTCACATATCAAAGGGGAGGGGGGATCTGCATGTGTATGCATTTACATCAGGGATAGTAAATATATTTGTCACTGCTGAAGTCACTCACGCAGTTTCACTAAAGACATTTAAAGAGACAACAGAGGACGGACATCTCTGCAGAGGGGAGCGAGAAGATGAAAAGAAGAACGAATCAGGAATGGAGGATAAAGTGGTGTGAAAATGAGCGGATGGGTGGTGGGGAAGTGGGGGGAGGAGGTGGGGGGGCTTGCGTTAGATCAAAGATAATTGTGAGCAGCAGTCATTATGCACGTATTGTATAGAGAAATCCAAGGAGGTTTCTTTGAACTGATCCTTCTCATCGTTCCTTCTCTCCCCTCTTCATCAGCCCTTGCATGTCTTCTATACCATCAGGGATTTAATTGGACACTGATGGGCTCACTGTAACCTCAAGTGAGAGTGAAAAAATAAGCTAAGCTTGCAGGGATTGTTGCGACATGAAACTGAATCCACACCATCATCAGCATTAGTCGGTTATAGAAACACTTAGTAGAAGGCAGCACAGCCAACAGGACTGTGTCTTCTCTTCCAAACTTGTGGCACAGCCTCAGACATTCAGTAATGACACCCTAAACTGCAAGCTTATTGAGGTTTGGGAGTCTTGAAGATTGGTTTTGGTCTGTGTGCTCTTGCCTGTGTGGTGCATGTTGGCATACGTGTGAAGGTGTCGGTCTCCATATGTGTGCAGGCACATGAGGATGAAATGGGAGGCATGTATGCTGTATTTGTCCCACTCCCCTTTCCCCCCCCTGCAAAAAAAAAAAACCTAATTTCAGCCCCCAAGCTAAACTCTGGACTCAGGCTGTCTGGTGCCTGTCTGGCCACGAAACTATTCTAAACATACATTCATCCATGCTCACATAGACGTGTATTATCAGAGTGTGGCCTGCTTAAACCCTGACTCAGCACAGACACACACACACACACACACACACACACACTGACATTGTCCCACCACAGTATGCAGAGCAGCATAAATCAGGACTTGTTAAAATGGGCCTGAGCCACAAGACTACACTGTACTTCGCCACATCTCTTTCTCTCTTCCTGTGTCACTCTCTTCCCCGTCTGTCTTTGCAAGTATGAGTGAAAGACAGTGACACGGCATGGTAAATGAGAAATCAGCAAGAATAGAGATTACAGATTTTATGTATGTAGGTTGGCATCAATCAATCAATCTACCTATCTATCTTTCTATCTATCTGGGGAAGTTGCCTGTTCCTGTGACATTGTTCTTCAGTGTGTATGACAGAGAAGTGCTGCAGTGGCTGCCTTTGTTTGGCCCCGCTCTGTCTGCCCAGATGGTGATATCTACTGATTATCAGCGTCTGTATCTTCTCCTCCTCCTCCATCCTGCAGTGCTTCTGGGTCACTCAGGTCTGTGCCACCATCCTCTGTGTCACATCGATTATGCTCCGCTGGGAAACACACACACACACACACACACACACCATCAGAGCTCCCCAAGAGGATTTTAAACATCTCTCAGCACATTTCCCTGCCCTGGACTGACCATTGAACTAACCTCTGACCTCTAGCCTTGCTCTGTGACCTCTAAACCTGCGTCTGTCTGTTCTGATGGTTTCTGACCTCAAAGCATCATAAATCATTAACTCCAACACAAACCCAAACATATGTCTGAAATTTCTTGTACGCAAATTGGGAATTTTTCCTTTATGCAAACCATTTTTACACAGGAAAGGGAGCAATCAACCACTGATATATAACATGCTCTTGTTGCAACACATACAACTTTCTTGATAAATTTCATGTTTGGTTCTTTATGAAAAGAAGTTATGAAATGCCAACACATTTTACAACAAATATTATAGCATTTGATAAAATTATACATAAAAAATATCTGAGATTAGTTTCACTGTCACAATAATGAAATCTTTTAAACTGGACAAACAGTGTCTCAAAATATTTTCAAGAGCTTTGAATGTAACTAAAGACCTTCTTCACCAAAAAAGTACAGAATGTCATTGTTCAACCTCACTAGAGCTGCATTGGTCAGTCATTAGAATATTATTCAACAGCTGTTTTGATAATTGAACAAGGTTTCTAGTCATTTCTCATGTTATAGATGCAACTTCTCACAAGCAACAAATTGATGCTTTCTTTAGCTTACATAATAGCAAACTGAAGGTTTTAGGTTGATGGCATTTTTCACAGCTTTCTTAACAATCAACTAATTGAGAAATTCATTAATTGTAGCTCTAGTTAAAAGTGGTCACATTCAATACATAATTTTAGTCCTTTTCTTAATCCTGTAATGTGAAGAATTAAATTAGATGTTGGAAATACACAATTATTACAAATCATAAATGCTATAGGTAAATGTTTCTATCTAGCCTATTCTTGTATTCAAAAAAGCAAACAATAACTAATAATAAAATGTGTACATTCACGTGGAAGTTCTTGAATTTATCAAAATTTCTGATTTACTGTTTCTAACAGATTTGTGAGACTGGTGCGCTGTATCATATTTTTCTGGAAATCACAGCTCTGCTGTCTGAGATATTTGGCATGCTGTTGTGTTTAATAACTCGCTTGTCAGTCAGCTGTCACTTAACACTGTTGAATTAAAACACTGAGGAGATCTTCTGTTGAGGGAAAGCTAATTTTTAAAACATTTTATCAAGATAACAAATATTCAAATGTCTCATTTTGCATGGCTCGTGAGGGAAATCCTGGCAGTGAGCACTCAATAACCAGATCAAGGATTATTGTGGCTCCACTGCCAACACACACACAAACACACCGTGGCACACATGTCTGCAAACACACACGCTAAACACACAGACACATGCACATTACCTGGGGGGTCTGAGCTCCCCCTCTACAGGCCTTCACCCCACATGCTCATCTCAATTAATCACCCAACAAAACAGATGTCAGGAACAAAGGAACAATCTCCAGGCCTGTGGGGTGAAGGCGGGAGATGGAGGGAGGTGTTAGCAGGAGGAGGGAGGAAAGAGGAGGAAAAGCAGAGGGAGGAACGACGGCAGAAGGAATAGGAAGCAGGTGAAGGAAGTATCAGTGGATTTAGAGCCGGGTGGTTCTTGTGAGGCCGGTGATTGGAAGTTGAAGGGGCAGTTGGACCGGGACATGGTAGCTGTGTGTCTGCTGTGAGGCTGGCGTTACTGTTACTGTACAATACAAGATGAAACCGTAAAAGAGTAGAAAAACAATAAGAAGTCACGATGTAAGAGGGGGAGAGAGCGAGAGACGGTGAGAGAGTGAGAAAACAACAAAGCCCTGGAGATGAAAGACGGTCTACAAAACAATGGATACAAAATAATGCTCTGCAGTGTGCAGAAATAGAGCAAAGATTGAAAACCTGCCAAGATAAAGACAAACCCCCGCTTTTGAACTGTCACTTCACGGCGATACTGTCAGAAAACAAATGGCAATCTTGGCAGGTTTCAGCTGCTTTGAAAGAGACAGAATCATATTTTATTCACAAACGCATATTTTATGGCTTTTATAGCAAAGATCATAACCTGTTGTTAAGCACTGAATTCTTGAATCTTGTGCTAAATTATTGACGTCTACATAATGTACAGATGGAACAAGGGGTGTGTGTGTGTGTGTGTGTGTGTGTGTATGGGGGGGTGAAGGCATTGCAAAAAGAAAGGAAAGAGCAAAAGGGGTGGAAGAATAGGAGAACGTAGAGCTGCTGGGGGGAGGTAATGAACTTAAAATCTTGACATTATTGCAACATGTAGACTTTTTTTTTTTTACATGAATCCAAGACGTGTGAACATCACAGGGAAAGTCATTAATCTGCCGGCATTATTACCACAATTTCTTTTCACCCATGCATTCGTCAGCAGCAGCCGTCCTCCGTCTCTGCTTCAGTCTGCCTGTGGAGCGTGGACAGTGAGAGTTACAGCTCGCATCAATAACAGGCAGATAACAGCCCAGGCTTCAGTCTTCAAGCACAGTCTTAAATCACATCAGCCCTGGAGGGAAGCAAATGGAGAGAGGGAGGAGATGGGGAAAGCTTAGCACACATAAAGCATGTTAAAACAACAACAGAGTAATGTTGGTGAAAGTAGAGCAGCAGTGTATGGGAAAAAACATTACAACACATAAACTTATGTAGCATAAGGCTCTTTATAGGGGTGTGTGTATCTATGAAGCACTTCACCCCACTGAACACACATACAAAAAAGGATAGTTCTGGTTTACTCAATGTGGGTCTTATGTTGCTGGTTTTGACCAGACGTCGAATTATATAACACATAATAGCTGCCGTGAACTGGGAACATGGCTAGAAAGAAAAATCCATCTGATGATCAGACAGGTTTCAAACTCACAGGTTAGACAAAAAAATAACATGACACACTTTGAAATTATTATCTTGTGCACATGTAAACTGTGATCAATATCTTTCCTCGATAACATTTTTTTTTTTGTCCACTTGGAAGGGAAGAAATTTCCCAAATACAACATTAGTATTAATACATGTAATATGATGACATTTTAAGTTGACTGTTAATGTAGCCAACAGTTGCTTAATTACACAATTATAGAATTTGGTCGGAAGCAACATTTTTATTCTTATTATTCATATATCCATTTATCCATTTTATCCATAACTGTGTTTCTGTCTGCCTGATAAATGTAAGTGCAACATCCACTCTGCTTTAGATCTGATGAGCATATCTGCCTCTTTAGCTGCTAAATGCTGCCACCAACGATTCTGTCTATTAGTGTGTCTCCCATTTGATGCTGATCAGGCAGAGAACACTGGATTGTTGGAGCTGACACCATGAAAACACTGAAACTGAACTAAAACAACAAAACAAGTTACAGGCTGGATGTCCAAACAATGTGCTGAAACTCTTTCTCATGTTAATAAAGGATATTAATAATAACAAGACCCAAGCTGAAAAAAATAAACTGGATCTTCCTTGGAATCAAATTCTTCATCTTACAGCTCAGGACATGACTGATCACAGCCTCCATTCGTTCACTCCTCTGCATTAATTCATTCCGCCTCTATCACTCCATCCATTGTGCCTCCATCTTCATCTTTCCTCTCTATTTTCTTCTCTGTCACTCGTCTACACGCATCAACGCCTCTACACCTCAACCCACATCTCGCTCATCGCTGCTCGTTTGTCTCTCTTTCTCTGTCTCCAGCTCCCTTTCTCTTGACATTATGATTCAGTGGCACTTGTCTTTTCACTTCAGCGTCATGCCAACATTCAGGTGGTCTACTTTAATGCACACTACAGTACACTGTGTGTGTGACATCTTCTGATCTCAGGTCAGGGGTCAGTCCCTCTGTGCTGAAAAGGTCACACATCCTTCACAGACAGCTGTTGTCGATACTGACATGCTCTGAAGCATAGATCAGAAAAGAGATTTAAAAGGATCTGCTCAAACACACACTTTTACTCTGAAACGCACATCTTAATATTCATCATGTGCATGCACGCACATCATAGACATAGAAAGGCTTGTGATCTGCCATGTGACTGAATGATGAGAGGGATTCTTTCGCCTCAGTGTTCAATAATGTCATTGCAGTAGCTGACCTTCTGACCTGTGCCCTGCGCTCAACACCTGCCGACCCGGTTCACAGAAGAGGTCAGAGGTCACCAGAGATCTCCCAGTCACAACCGCAGATGGAGCCATTTAGGTGAAAGCCATAACACCTGTTAAACACACACACTGTGGAGCATCATAAGACTGTAAGAGGCACGTTCTCCCCAGTGTGATAAACTGACCAGCACAAATCTCCTGTGATTGACAATTATACTGACACACCGCTCCACAGAGCCACCACACACTCTGTGTGACTTGTCCCATGAGTTCAGTCGCTCAGAGAATATGCACTGTATGAAAGAGGACCGGACACACACCACTGACTCTGAAAAAAGCGACACGATGGGAAGTCACAGTCACACAGTAGTAACTATCTCCACTTTCTGTGTGTATGTGTGTGTGTGTGTTTGTACATATGCTAACCACAGAGATGTGACTCAACAGTTTTCATTGTTTGTTGAAGTTTTTAACAAATATCTGCATCCAGAGATTTCACTTAACTTGAGGTTGAATAAATGATTAAACATATACTGCTTTCTTGTACTTATACTTTATATACAAATCTAAGACAAACAAATAGCTGAAGGGTTTCCACATTACTTCTGTGTGTGGTGAGCTGTCAGAGGAGATCTGGTGAGAGTGGGCTAATTGGAGTTAATTCACCATCTGTCTGCGTGAGCCAGCAGACAGGGTCATTAGCAGAGACAAGTCCAGCCACAGGGGAGGCCGAGAGGGGAATCACCATCCCTCACTTTCTCTCTGCAGCTCGGCTTCAGTTTTCCTCTGCTCTCTGACTACAACACCTGTCTTTTGTCTCTATTTTTGCATATTGGGGTTTTAAAACTTAATTGTCTAAATTCTGTTCCCATAGAAGATACTTAGAAAAAGATTTTATTCTTTTTTTAAAATCTGACTTTTTAATATATGTATTTAAAAAACAAACAAACCAAAAACAACTTTGAAGTGGCATCAAGTTGCAGTCCTAAGCGCAACACTGCCCCCTCCTGGCTGAAGGTGGGCCTTCAATCACAGAGCTCAGCAAATACAAATAGGGCAACGGTGAAGTCTGTCTACATTTGAGTGCAAAACTTCAACAATGACTTTCTTCATCAACATAATATTTAATAAACATTCATTTAGTAAAAATGTTTTCTCATCAGCAGAATTCCTCATCACCAAAATAGTCATGAGTATAAATGAAAGTCAATCAAAATACAAAACAAAACTAATTTGAAGATTACAACAATGTTATCCACTCGACCTGTTGGTTATTTTCCTGTGAATTTTGTCACATATATTTCACTTTTGTGAATTTTGTGTTTTTACTTAGGCACCAGATGCTATTGTCTTTCCATCCCTACAAACGTCAGTGTAAAATGCAGAAGAGATGTTAAATAATATGGTCGTGCTAATTGTTAATAAAAGTGGATAATTGCAGAAAAATGACTCATTCTAGTGGTTCGTAGGACCCTTGTCCTTAGTGACCCCCCTGTTTTCCCCATTTTGAAGCTTCCCCTGACCAACTAGATCCCTACCCACTGCTGATCCCTGGCCTGTGTCTAACACGCCTATTCAGTTACCCATGAGAGTATTTACTGCTATTAGATCCCAAATTTAAAACAGGGATAAATCTGTGATACATTGCTTACAAAAATGTATTACTCATAGGGTCAATCTTTTGTCATCTTTATACATAATTTTTCCATCTTGTATTTGGCATTTCAAAGTAACTATTAATAATGGTATCATTTACTAGCTCTCCAGTACTTTACTGATATTTTAACTTGTTCCTTTTATTCTTACTATAATTTATTGTTTTTTAAATTAGTATTATGTTAATATGATTATCAATATTATTAGTGTTCTTGCTGTAAGCATACAGCAGTTTCTCTCTGTGGTTGATATTTTGTTTATCTTGAATAAATCACTTCAATAGAACTTGGCATTTTCCCGCTTTATTACAGTCATAAATTGTTATTGTAGATTGGCATCATCAGACTGATATTAACCTCGCTGATTTTACCCACTAGGAGCCGCTGGTCGGCGTCGAACTGTGTCGGAGCTGAACCGAAGCTGGTTTATTCTTCAGTTGAGATCCGGGATGCTGCAAGAAATGAAGGGAAACGAGCCCGGCAGTTATCACCGTCTGAGCAAACAGCGTCGCGGTTGAATTCTTCTGCAAAGGAAACCGACTGGGACACACTGTGTGATGAGCTGAAGGGAAGAATAAGTTGCTTTTAGCAGCTTGGCCGAAGAGGTTCTTCGACTTTGAGGCTCTCAAGTTTTCACAGCTAGCTCATGCTAACGCCACTTCGACGTTTGCTACTGTTAGCCTAGCTTGCTAGATAAATTGTGCGCCTGCCTTTTGAGAAGCTCCTATATCTTTCGTTGTTACTTTAAGAGCTTTACCTTTAGCCGTTTTGTGCCATCGTTTTATGGCGGTTAATCGTACGTTGTGCCCCTACGACATGACTGGATTTTTGTTAAATTACAGACGAAGCTAACTGGCTACATTTAGCATGCTCGTATGCTAACGCTAACTGACATTAGCTAACGTTCCCGAGCCAGCCAACAACTTCGGCAGGAGAGTTTCGGCGAGCTAACCGCGATAGTCTTCTCGCTTGTAAGTAACCTCTACAACAATCAAGCTACAGTCATGTTTGAAATGGAGACACACATATCGTGCCTTTTCCCGGAGATTCTGGCCATTATTTTTAGTTATCTGGATGTTAAAGACAAAGGAAGAGTAGCTCAAGTCTGCGCGGCCTGGAGAGACGCATCCTACCACAAGTCGGTGTGGAGGGGGGTGGAAGCCAAGCTCCATCTGCGGCGAGCGAACCCCTCTCTGTTCCCGAGTCTGTTGACCAGGGGCATCAAAAAAGTCCAGATTCTCAGCCTGAGACGGAGTCTGAGCTACGTGATTCAGGGGATGCCGCACATAGAGAGCCTTAACCTGTGTGGATGCTTCAACCTCACAGACAACGGACTGGGGCATGCCTTTGTGCAGGACATCCCATCCCTCCGGGTGCTGAACCTCAGCCTCTGTAAACAAATTACTGACTCCAGCTTGGGCAGGATTGCTCAGTACCTTAAAAACCTGGAGGTGCTTGAACTTGGAGGCTGCAGTAATATTACAAACACGGGCCTGTTGCTCATTGCCTGGGGCTTGCATAGACTCAAGAGCCTTAACCTCCGCAGCTGCAGGCATGTGTCGGATGTGGGCATCGGCCACCTGTCTGGCATGACCCGCAGTGCTGCTGAGGGCTGCCTTTCTCTGGAAAAGTTAACCTTACAGGACTGCCAGAAGCTCACAGACCTCTCCCTCAAACATGTCTCCAAGGGCCTAAACAAGCTCAAAGTCCTTAACCTCAGCTTCTGTGGAGGAATATCAGACGCAGGGATGATTCACCTGTCGCATATGACCCACCTGTGCAGTCTGAACTTGCGGTCATGTGACAACATCAGTGACACGGGAATAATGCATCTGGCCATGGGTTCTCTCCGGCTGTCCGGACTTGATGTCTCCTTCTGTGATAAGATTGGGGACCAGAGCCTGGCATACATTGCCCAGGGATTGTATCAGCTGAAGTCCCTCTCCCTTTGTTCCTGTCATATTAGTGATGATGGCATTAATAGGATGGTACGCCAGATGCACGAACTCAAAACACTCAACATCGGACAGTGTGTGAGGATCACGGACAAAGGGTTGGAGTTGATAGCTGACCATCTATCCCAACTGACGGGAATTGATTTGTATGGTTGTACTAGGATCACGAAGAGGGGTCTTGAGAGGATAACGCAGCTCCCGTGCCTTAAAGTGTTAAACCTTGGGCTGTGGCAGATGACTGAAAGTGAGAGGTTGAGGTGAAAGCTCTGTTATTCTGTCATGTACAGTGCCCAGTTGTATACTGAAAGAAACTGCCTGTATCCATTCTTAATTTTACCATGTTTACTGTGACTAAAACCAAGGAGATGAACTCAGCATCAATCACTGGAATATTGTTCACCTCTGCTGCAATACTCCACACTTGCTTTGAGTTTTGCGCTTTCTTTCAATGTGCATTGTTTATTCTCGGCCTGTGTATAGTTCTTACTATTAAGCTACCTCACCCATCAGACACAGGAGTGCCTACTATTGCTGAATACTAGATCTCTTCATATTTTTGTGACTTACAAACTAATTGGGATTTTGATATTTAAGAGAAATCTCATTGCATACTAACTAGTAGGCATTTTAAACTTTTAGCAGAGAGACTGGGATACCTTGGATTGAAGGTTGGTTTTTTTTTTTGCATAACCAATATTTTTTTGTACTTTTTTGTTTTGCCAAATTTGTACTTCAAATTGAAGTGGGTGGATCCCTTGTTCCTGTCTTGGTTTACTTATGTATAGTTGGCTTCATATTACTGCAGAAGAAAGCATCAGATGTTCGAGTATTCTACTTTGTTAAAGGTTCATGAACACAAACACAATAAGGCATAATAATTAACACCTGCCAAGATTATATGCAATACCTTAAACTGTTCATCAGTGCTTTTTTCCAGCGAAGCTTCCAATGATAGTGTCCAAGTATTTTTAAAAAAAGCAGTAATTTAAGATTGTTTTATACTCATACAGTAGTGATATTTATGAATAAAGATGGGGAATATGTTTCAATTTTGTCTTTTCTATTTGTAAAAGGTGAACAACTTTGGATTTAGAATTATCACCCTGGTATATTTGATGGGACAATTTGAAATGTCTTTCATTTCTAAAACATTACTATTAGTTGTTGTTGTGTACTTGCACAACAAAATGTGGTTTAGATATATTGACTTTCACTGGTAGTAGAGGAAACCTGTAACACACGATGCACATTTGTGTCCAAGCACCTGGGAATCGAGCATATGGTTTTCTTATACTACGAAGCAGTCCTTGAACAAGAATTCACAGTGCCTAATATAGTTTAAAAAAAATAATAATTATATTCTTACTATGTTTATGGTGCCTCTGTGCTGTGTTGTACTAATAACTGATTTAACATTTCTTCCACAGTCATTTTAGGGCCTCTAGGCACATTTTAAGGAAACAAACATGCAGATGATAATCCAAGTCTGTACAAGTTTCATACCTGTGTAAACATAGACAGGCACCGTCAAGTTAAGGTGTAGCTGACACTGGTCCCTGAAGAAATAAAAAGTCCAAGACTTTGGAGTTAAAGAAATGCCTCAAGTATTGGCAGGTTTTGGGTGAGTGAATAAATGTATAATTTCAAATTTACAATTACTAATATTTTCCACAAGGAAAAATGTTTGTCTTTAGAAGGGTTTAACAACTGCGTTTTGACAAACACTACTTGTGTCAAATCACAGTTTACAATAATAAAGCTGCTACAGTCTAATGCTATTAGACGCCACTTTAATATTTATCTGTAAATTTGGCATAGGTAAATACATTTAAACTGTCTTCAGATTAATTTTAAAAAGTGAAAAGCATTCGAACTTTTGAAAAGAGTTTAAGATGTTTTCCCATGTTGCTTGTTAAAAAACTGCTTCAATAAGAATGTGAGGTTCATTATTTATTTACATACAAAATCCAAATAACTCACAAACATCTTGTTTGCTCTCTTTTTTTTACAGTTTGATTCTAAACACGAACAGATAGAAGGCAGTACATTTCTTATACAAATGCTAAAGAAAATGATCAAATACAATTAACTTTAAATAAGCCCCTTGATCAGCACTGTGCTCCTCAATCAGGAGCCCAGAAGAAGAGATGTTGAGACTTTAAGGCAAGGGCAGGGACACACAGGCTGAAGTAAGAGAAATATAATACTTAAAGAAATGGAAAATTAATCCTCAAGGTTTGACAGTCAAATAATACAAAAACTACCAACATCTTCCAAGTGAGTCCATTTTTTTAAATCCCCTGCCCAATTGTGTCCTAAAACTTCTCCACTACAAGGAAGTGTGTTTGAAAATTATTTTTTGGATGTTTACTGATGCCGTTTTGTTTTGCAAAACCACTGAACAGTTAAGAAGGAAAGCAAAACAACACTGGAGTCTGGATGTTAAAATTTACATCACCATATGGTTGAGATGGTACAAATTACAATTTGAAATGAATGCAAGAAAGGTACTGTCCCATCACACGGTCACAGTTTAAAAACATTTGTAGTTCACACTTTATTTTGACACAAAATTTGACACTTTTCTTCAGTTTCTGCGGACACACTTTACGTTCATTTTGTTCAGAGCAGCTTGCTTTTCAAGACTGTGCAAACATTCAATGCATATCCATACAGTACAGTTGTTTATCTTAAGATATATTATCCATATTGAGATATATATCCACAAGTTATGGCCATACTGTCTCTCTCTCACACACACACACTTTTTGTCCTGAAGACAATTAGAGACAAAAGACAATTGCACTGCTTTTAACTTTTTTTTTGAAAGAATGCACAACACCTTCCACTTAATCACCTTTATTCAGTTACTGAATTTGTTAAATATCATGTTATTTACAAACTGATCTAAAAAGTCAAAATCTGCTGAAAAGAGACTTTCATTTAGCGTAAATGTAATCCACTTAGTAATTAAAAACCTCAGCCCTGAAAATTTAAAAACCATATATAATGAGAAGCCATCACTTCCACTGGTAAGTGATCTAATAAATACAAGACAAAGGGGAATCACTTGTATTGTTCAGTGATTCGCTTGACAAACTGAAGATCAGTGGGGGTTAAATAACATCTGTAGAAACTTTGGATGAGACTAAACGATCAGTGGATCAGATTGAAAATTCTTACATCATGCCTTAGCACCAATATTACAGAGGACTAAATATCCCTGCATTAGGTCCAGTACTGATCTCTGTGCATGCTCCAAGGCCACAAGAACTTTCTCCCCCCCAAAAAAATTGCATACCTCATTAAGATGGGACATTGTGTGCAAAACCATCTACAAATGAACGCGGCACCAATAATAAAAAGTCCCCTCCCCACCTAATAAGGAACTAAAAATCAGATCTTTGATCGTGACAACCCCGCTTTCCAGGCCAATTTTGTCCAGCTACAGACAAAATAGAAAAACGTACCTACAGCCTAATCTGGGCTTTGGTTAAAAAGGACACTTCTGAAATGTTCAGATGATTGACCACTCATAGCTGTATTTCTCACTAGTGGACTGGGTTCCAACCCAGTACACACGGATCATCAAACTATAAACATCTACACAGCTCCATGATTTTGCCACTGAACTATTATCTACTCAGATCCCCTAGAGATGTAACAGCTCACCAGTGCTCCATGACAAAAAGTGCTTTCCTGCCTCATGTAACACTCACCCCAATATGAAAGATTTGAAAGTGTAAAAGAAGTTGGTGAGGTAACCGTGTTTTATCTGGCACTTCCAACTTCCTGCCGTTTGGAGAGAAGAAGGTTGGCAGTGTACTCCAAGACTCTGTGCGAACGTTTGCTTCTTTAATCTTTCTTATTCTTACCAAAACAATAATGAATTTGGTTTGCTCACAAATGCAAAAGGTGAACTTTTGCACAGCCTTTCTCAAGTACACTGTTTCCTGCCTGACTTATTGTACTTTAGTTCTGTTCCTTCACCTGCCACTGCTGTTGCTGATGAACAGATCATCACTGACAAGGTTATCTACAGATGTTCTGATCTGATAATATATATCTGAAGACGGATACGAACATTTTTAAAAAGACAACTGTCAGGCAAAATAAAGCAGATTCTACTCTGGTTCACATTCAGTTTTTCTGTCCTGCAACTGAGCTGATCTCCTCTCTTCACAGACTGAAAGCCTGCACATGCTACATTCTTATGGTGACATCCACAAAGGCAAGTGAGCAGTCTGCTTACAAGAAGAAGGGATACGTCTTCTTGGGATACTGTTAATGACTTGCAGGTGCCAGGGAGAACCTATTGATTTGCAGGAAATTCATGAAACTTCTAGGAAAGGTGGAATGTCTACAAGGCAGGAAAGACTGTGGGACATTTTAAACATTCACTGCAGGCCTATGCTCCTCTGGAGGACATTCAGACTGAAGATGCCACTGAAGTGAAAGCAGCAAGATGTGGAGGTTAGAGGTAACAGCACAATGATAAACCCATTTCTCCCACTGGCAGCTTCTATTATATTCATAGATGAATGCTGCATTTACTGGCTAAATGGCATGCATAAATTCAGACCCACTCTTGCAAACTAATGTTGTGAAGTGTCTGTAGTCAATGTCCATATCAGAAATCATTAGAATGATAAAATATCTTTAGATCCCATCATGTCAGTTCAAGAAGTGCCAGTCTCCCGAGTTATTATTTCAGTTATACCAGTAATTTAAGATTATTTAATTTAATAAGTTTTTTCCTTTTTTAAAAAAAACTATTATTTTGAAAATTTGTTGACCTACAGCTATTGAATCATGTAGATCAGAACACAAGTACTGGATCAGAATCTTATCAATCTGTTAATTATTTTGAATTTGATATCCCCAAAATCTGATATTTCCTCATAGTAAGTTTTCAATTATTGTGAACCTGACTTTAGATAGATACATGAAACAGGAAACTCCTCTACGGTCATGAAAGCTTATACAAGGGTGGACGAGAGGAACACGAAGGAAAAGCTTGACTGTGTGAAATTATGGCCCTTCCTTTTCTTTTTCTTCCAGGGGCCTGACTGTGTGGAGGTAGGAGCACCTGGGCTCAGCTACAGGTTATGTGAAGGCCATGGGTCAGCCGTGGTAAGTATGAGGTTAGAGCTGTCAGGACGATTCCTCCAAGGCATTGACAACCTGCTCCAGGATATCAGGGCAGTAGTCTGCAATCTGTTGGAGAACAGAGTTGGCATACTCTTGCAGCTCTCCACTCTCCTTCTCACACACCTCCAGCTCCCGCTCCAACTGGAGGAAAGAAAGACAACAGATGTCCAATCCAACGATCAACAAAATGATGTATTGTTAAAAATAACAGACATGGTTTATATGTTCGAAATCTATTTGAAAATGCCACAGAGCTAAACCAGAAATCAAATCACACAATCAAATATTCATTTCTTTAAAAAAGGCTTTTCTTTTTCTAACTTTTCAAACACAACTTTTGCCAAACTATTTCATTTGTTGAACAAAATTTGGCTCCTGAGGAGTAAATAGAATATCTTCATAAATATTGAAAAAGTCAGTACTGTTAGTTCATCATAATTACATTTATACTTATTAAAAAGAAAAAAAAGACAAACTGCACGTTTGTGTCATGAATATATCCAATGTGAATGAAAAAACAAGCTATTGCAATTTGAAGATGAACAATAGAAAGCAACAGGTCTACCTGTTGGACATTCATTTTCTGCAGCTCGTCCTCCCAGTCTTCGGGGTCACTGTGGTGATAGTGAGAGGGTGGGGTGAGCTGGCTGAGGATGCTGGGGTCTCTGTCATGGCAGAGGTCTGTCAGGTGGGCGATGTAGAGCTTGAGCTTACTGCGGTTCTGGGACAGGGCTAGAAGAGGGGGTATCATCTGCAGATTGAGGAGTCAGGGAAGAAAATGGTTAGAAGACTAAGGATAGGTAGCAAGTGAGGCATATAGATAAGGGGGAACACATGCATTTTCTTCAGACCACACACAAGAATGAATAAATATGGGCACTGTCTCATTTTAGCACAATGAACACCACAGCAGCAGCAGCAACTGCATGCAAACCCATCAACACCTCAAGTAGAAAAAAGATGCCTTGTTTTTAAGACTCATCCTCTTAACTTGTGCATGCAAGCATCCGTAAACACCACCAATCACTATGCCATAATTAACAAAAAAGTCATTAAATATTCAGTGTTAAACCACAGGATGAGTGGAGACAAGTGTTCTTACACAAGGACCCGGCAACAACAACGATCGAAAGTTAAAAGTAGCGACAAAATGACAAAAAGAAATTCACAAATGAAGGGAGGACAACAAAACATGCCAATGGAGAAACAAAGAAGAAAGGGGTGACAGATCTCAGATTTTTCTTTTCCATACAAGCTCACCCTTCTGAACAAAAAGGCTGAGAGAGGGGGGGGAGAGGGCAATAGATTGGCTACGCCCATATACCCTCCTCATCATCCTGTCGGCCACGAGGTAAGCCAATCGCAGCATTAGAAAGGAACATTTGGTTATTGTGTACAGAGACAAAATGGGTTAAGACAGAAGGAATCTTCTTTTTGAAATTATAGAGCCCTTGAGATTATAGGCATCAGTTCAGAGGTCTTTGCAATTGATTGATTAATAAGGTCACTTGTTGTAAAGATTTTAGACAAGCTGTTGAAATGTTAGGATGAAACAAAATCATAATTTAGGTTATGTAAATTACCTGATCTGGAGAGGGTTTGTGATTTGTCTGG
Organism: Channa striata; assembly: GCA_033026295.1. Taxonomy (NCBI): domain Eukaryota; kingdom Metazoa; phylum Chordata; class Actinopteri; order Anabantiformes; family Channidae; genus Channa; species Channa striata. The sequence goes on along the minus strand of CM065176.1, from coordinate 12,683,683 downwards.
TCAGACCCAGTCTTCAGATGGTCATCCTCATAGTTGTCGGCCATCAGCTTCATCCTGTTCTGAGTCTGTTACATTTAAATTGGGGGGGTAAAGTGTGATGACAGGGAAGCAGAGTGAGAAGAAAAAAAGGGAATTAACAAAGGGATGAATTAGAATGTATGAAAGTAGATTTAAATTTGAAAAGGGGGCTTATTTTAGCAGATTCAGCTTATTTGACCATGATTACATGGTATGATTTCATCCTTTTGAGTTACTTAGCCAAGTGGTCATCTTAAAATTGTAAATTTCCCAACTGCATCTATAATCTCTTTCTCTGATACGCTGAACCCTCTTTGCTTTGCTGAATTGCATGTTCTAAGTGAATCATGTAGCAAAGACAAATAGCCGGTCTACGTTTAATCATGGCGACGCGTGAACTACTGTAGTGTCTTCGTTCTGTTTTGCCTTTGGTAGGTATCAGACGGCCCATCCCCACCTGCTGTTTGAGCTGTTGCACCAGTCTGTCCTTCTCTCGTTTTAGCAGAGCCACCTCATCCTGGGTCTTCTTCTTTTTAGATGAGGACAACTCCAGCAGGGCAATGTTAGCGTCCTTCTCACTGATAGCAGCCAACAGCGCCTCCTGCCTGGAAGTTCAAGATGAAACATCATGGCATTTAACGAGACAAGTAAATTCACGGTTCAAATATCATTTATTATTCATTGCACAAAATCATCCTGACAGGTGGGTGACCTTTTAGAAGGTGAAGGTAGCAATAAATATTTCAGATTCTTATATGTACACACGTCCATGTTTTTGTGGGCATGCATACACACAGACACACACAAGTTCATAGTTTTTATATAGTTTTATATATGAATTTGTGAATTAGCTTATTGTGTCAGTGGCTGCTGTCACAACTATATACCAATGCATGTATGTGTTTCTGAGTCTTACTTCATCTCCAGGACCTCCTCTAGGTGTTTCCTGCGCTCAGCACGCAGGGTTGTGAGGTGTGCTTCTTTCTCACAAAGAGATTGCTGGGTAGAGGCAAGCTTGGCCCTCATGGACTCCAGCTCCTGCTTAACCTTCTCCATGGCCCCCAGCAGTTCCTCCATCTGGGAACACACACACACACACACACACACACACACACACAAATATAATCATGAATAGAAACCAAATATATATGAAACATCTAAAACACTCAGTAAAGACATGACGCGTTCTTGTCAAGAAGACACTTTTCTTGACTTTCAAGGATGCTGCTCTAATTAGAGGAAGGGTAAGTAGAATTCATGTGGGCTTTTTGGAGGGAGTAGGGCTCAGCTATAACACAGGCACAATTAAATACGCAACTACATTTTATTTACCTGTTACTTACTTAGAAAAGCACAAAAGTACATTTGTTTCACATCAATATATACTTTAATCACAACTGACTCAGAGAGCTTGAAGAATTCATCCTCAACTTATTAGTGTAATTGCCTATTTTATATATGAGCCAACAAATTAGTCAGCTTTGTTTTTATAAGCAAACAGCAGGTAAACAAAACAACATGAAAATTACATGGGCTGGGAATAATAGCAACACTTTGCAAAGACGTGCAGTCTAACAACATCAGACTCAAAGCCCCCAAGTTACTAAACCTCACAAACATATAGATTGCAGAGCTGCTGTATGAGACTGCATGAATTGTAGGAGTGTAGCTGTTATTGTGTCCGTCCCCTGTAAGTGTTGTTGCTCACTGATGGAGATCACACACACTGAACTCATACCTTAGACCACTTAAAGTGGGCGAGGTTGGACTCATGCATTGCTTTGAGTGAGTGCTTCTGAGAGGCAGTGTATAGCAGAGAGAAAACACGAGAAAACAAGTAAAGATAAAAGAGGAGGAGGCCAGAGGAGAGCAGGGACTCCAACAAATGATTAAAGCACAAGGGCAGCAGAATCTTGAGAGTGAAACAATTTTAGTATATGAGCAATGTTTTTTTATATGTATATGTATATCTATACATATTTATGTACTGTAGGTGTGGTGATCATGTGGCTGATTAATATTGCTCTGTTATGATTGCCCATATTTAGGGAGGGGTTTGTTTACCTGTTTCTCCTGCAGTGACCTGGCAGCCTCCTCCTGTGCGAGCACCATCTCTCGCTCAGCGGTGATCTGAACACTCTCTCTCAGGGCCTCTTCTAGCTCCTCAATACGCTCCGACTTCTGACGCAGAGTGTCCTTCAAAACAGTAAAAAAAAAAAAAAAAAAGAAAAAGAAAATGAGGGGGGAGAAAATATTGACAAAATCCTGTAACAACCTCCATCCCCAACCACGAACACAAACACACATGCCATACCTTCACCTGCTGTGAAGTTTCAGACAGATTGTCCTCCCTCTTTCTGGCTTCTTCCATAAGTCGAGCATTCCTGCTCTTCTCCACCTGCTCCTTGTGCTTCAGAGAGGCCACCTTCTTTGTCTGATCCTTCATGTGCCTACAGGATCACCATAGGATAAATGGGAAGAAGTTACATTTAATGTACAAGTCAGAGAATGGTCCATCGTGACAAAAAATTGTCATGTATATCAAATTAAAAAATTAATGTAGGGAAAAGGCAAAATGTAACTATGTTTTAAATAAAGGGAATGTTATGATGTAATGATGCAAAAAATGGGTCTCGGTCTAATTTATGAGTAAAAAATTGATTCGTCAGAATTTGTATCAACAATAAAAAGCACAGCAAGTACAGCATTGTATTCTTAAACACTGCCTGTTCATACGCATAACACATGCTCAAATAAAGGTTTAATAAAGATTGCAGACAACTTCTTTTTTTACACATAAGGTCATTACAGAGCAAAATTAACAATTTTCAAATTACGTGCAGAAAACAAGATGTCAACCAATTATGCTGCCACCCCACCTTTACAGACATTTTTGACAGCCCTGCAATGAGTTAATGTCAGATTTGAACACAGTGTGAAAAACATAATGCGAAAGAGGAAAACGGAGCATGATGAACAGGAGTGAAAATAAGGACAAGGGATCAAGATGTCAGAACAGGGCAACTGCGTGCATAATTACATACTATGTAGAGGCAAGAGACAAAAACTTAAATATTACAAAAAAAAGGGGAGAGGGTCAGTGTCAGAGAGAAATAAATGGCCATTACTAACCTGGAAGCCAAACTGGTAGGGTGAGAGAATTCCAGTGTAAAGATAAGACAAGTAAGGAGAGGAAAACAGACTCAGACCAGGAAATTGAGCAAATTGAAAAAGCGAGAAATGGAGGATTGACCTCTAGAAATTAACAGTGTCTAATTTTGGAGGATTAACTAGTTGCAGGGGACATAATTTTACAAACAATTCATGAAGGACGACTTGCCTATTTCAGTCACTGCAGCTTTACTTAGTACCACTGAAATGCAACTAAAAACGCTAACAGGATTCACATCACGTCCCAAAACAGTTCTGCTAAGATGCCAGATGGCAAGCAACCAAATTACACTAAAATCCAACATTTAGTAGGTTGGTGTTAACAGTCTCCAGAGTGATGATGTCCAAAGGAATTTTTTTTTCATTTAAGGAGCACAGTTATAATTCAAAAACAGAAAAAGATGTGGATGTGGAAAAAACATTTCTGTCTCTCACTTATGTGCACTACAATCTGTATGTTTTGAACATTAAAGACAAAACCAATGTTAGTGCCAACACTTAGAGGACCCCCGCAAACAAAACTACTAACTATTATTGCACAGCTTCGAATTTACAACACAGTCATGTTTCCACCCACCTCTCCAGCTCACTAATCTTTTTGTCTTTGTCATTCTTCTCGTTCTCCATTTCCCGCAGGATCTCCAGCAGGCGGTCAACCTCAGCCTGTGCCTTCCCAGAATCCTCTTTGTACCGGGCCACTTCCTGCTCAAGGGTCTTAATGCGCTCAGCCAACTCTGTGTTGGCCTGAGCCTCAAGGGCTGCGTTTTGGGCCTGGCATACAATTAGATGCTTGTTAGGAATCAACTGAGGTCACTTTCTCAAGTTTAGTGGGCAATGATCTGCAAAGTAATAAACACTAAGCAGATGCAAGCTGCCTGATTACTTAACTCCATGAGGTATCTCACCCTCTTAAGATGGCTCTCCAATTTGAGGCACTCCTCCCTCTTCTGCTCCAAGGTGATCTCCAGACTCTTCAGTTTGGAGTCTTTTTTCAACCCTGAGGAGGCCAGGGATGATGCATGCTCTTTCAGGTCCAACAGTGAGGTCTGCACATACACACAGAAGTATATATAAACCTGTTTCACCTTATCAAATAAACAGAGCACAGGACTGATGAGAATACATTAAATCTAATATTGGCAGCCATGACTCACTGCAAAATGAGATTAACGAAAAAAAAAAAAAAAAAAACACTTCTTGCTCATGACAGCAACACCTCACTGTATTAATAGAATCACAGTAAACAAGAGTTTTTCTGTCTTTGTGTGAGCTTGTGTTCTTAGATCTGTTTCTCACCTCTCTGTCTGACAGGTCTCCCTGCAGTAAGCTCAGTCTTTCCTTCAACTCCTTCAGTTCCTTTTTGGTGCACTCAAGCTCTTCTGTCTTCTCCCGGTCATCTCTGTCCCGTTGCTCCTTCAGACGCTCAATGATGCGCTCCTTTGAGGAATTATGGAGAACCATTACATATGCCGCATTCACAAACACAATCAACAAACTGTACATTGCAACAAAGGACATAAGAACAAAGTCCAATTAATTAAAGGACAAGTCACTGAAGTGTACACACAGAAATTCACCTTTTCTGCAAGGGACTCCTCCAGTGTGGTGAGAGCAGTGTCTGTGTTGGATGTGTCTGCCTGCAAAGACTTTACTCTCTCCTTCAGGCTGCTCATCTGTTTCTCCTTGTCTCTCAGCTGTTCCTGCAGGTTCTCAATCTGCAGAGCAAAGACAAGTAATTGCCTATAACAAAGTGTATATCAGCTACATGCACTGTAAAGGTTTATGACCATTTCTCAAACCACCTTCTTCTGCAGCACGTTAACTTTACGCTCCTTAACCTCCAGCATATCCTTGAGATCGTGAATTTCCCCATTGAGCGTGCCCTTCTCCTCTGATATTTCCTGTATCTGCTTGCTCTTCTTATTCAGAGTTGCCTCCTTCTCTTCCAACCGCAGACGCAAGGCATCCACCTGATCAAGAAAATGTAGACAATTTAAGAAATCATTGAGCACAACTAACTGTCCTCTTTAAAATTCACAGTGAAGCAGGCAAATGTAACATATGGTGCTCCTGTGCACTGAATCTCTGTCTGAAGTAGTCTCTCATCAACAACAAATATATCGTTAAAGTGCACTTGCTGAATGTCTATTCTAAACTCATCTTGTCAACAGTGTAGAAAAATGTATCTGCTGTACTTCTGTCTGTAAGATGGCAGCTCTCTGCTCCTTTGCAGTAAGGGACTCTTTGAGGACTTCAATATGCTGTTTGCTGTCTGAGAACTGGTTAGTCAACGTCTCCAGCTTGGTCTGCAATCCAAGCAGCTCAGTGTCCTTCCTAGAGAGGTCCTGCTTCACTTGCTCCATCTAGAAAGGATATGCCCAATGGAGGGAAACAGGAAAAGGAGCAGTTTAAAATGTAAAGACATGAATATCATAAAACAGAACTACAACCGCTAACCCAAACTAAACTCATGTCACATCTCTGATCTCTGACCTTGTTCTTCATGAACTTGGTGTGGCTGCGGTAGACCTCCATCTGCTTCATCTCTTCCTGACGTTCCTCACAGCTTAGCAGGCCATTGGATTTTAGCATTAGCAGCTCCTCCTCCATGTCCCTCAGGCTTCGCTCCATTGAGTTGATTTTTGCATCCTTGGGTGGATGAAGAGGAGTTAACACACAGAGCACGCACATGTTTGACACACCACATTATCAAACACAGTTCTCCATTAAAATCCTTACCTTCATATCAATAACAGTCTGTAGAGCCTTTGTTTTGGTTGACTCGGGGGTTCCCTCATATCGGCGGTGCAGCTCCTGCTGGGGAAGAAGTATCATGTTGCACGTATACATAAACTATGTACAGTTAGAAATCAAACAATAAATCGTAGTCAGAGTTAGCGGCAACAAATTAAAAAAATACATTCTACCAAGAATATGATCTCTTTTGTTCAGTAATGTTATTATTAATTAATTTATACAGTAATGCATTAATATCTTCAGGATCCATACTGTAATTTTTTTTACATATTTCTTAAGGTAAATGTTTTCTGGACAAACTAAATCTCCTCAAATGCTATTCTCACCAACTCAGACTTAAACAATAGAAAACTAAGCAGAAATGACAATGAAGATGTTAAGCAGTAAAAGTGGAAGCTGAATCCCTGTTGTTGCATGTGAAATTTGTATGGGATGAAGGATGTGGGAACATGTCAAAGGTGAATGAAATCCCTGTCTTTCATAAAGCAGGTTAACAACGTTCAGACCAAGATATTCATTCAAAGCATTAAGAGGTGAGTTGTTAGCAGCTAGCTAGCTGCTCTGAAGCCCATAATTTTGTGTATAAATGAAGCTGGTTTAGTGCCAGACATTGTAAATAGGACACACAGACTATTTTAATATGTCCGAATCACAAAGCACTGTAGTGGATTAGAGTGGAATATGTTTTTGTGGTGCGCTGTAGTAGACCATGTTATTAATCAGTCATGAAACATATGAGAACCCAATTGTAATACTTATAACAAACAGTTATGTTATATAATACTTATATAAGAGCCAGTCTAATTGCATAAATGGGCTGACTCCTGTAGAAAGACACAAAGCATCAGGGAAAGAGATGCGTAAAACCTATAACAAGTGGTCATGAGTTTAAAGAGTAATTGTTTGCTACACTGAAAAAATCTCATTAGGGACACAGTTAATAATGCGCATTACCATGCAGAATATTTTGAAATTAATTATTTTTAAAAAGGGTATTCAGTAGATTACTTTTAACAAGTACCTCCCACAACACTAGTTGTAGTGAACAAAACTGGATGACAGAAACCTAATCTTACATTACCTCTCTCAGTGCAGTGATCTCTCGGTCTCTCTGGTCTAGTAAACTTTCAAGATGATGCCTGTGCATCTCTGCATCAGCCAGTCTCCTGGTCCGCTCCTGGTCCTCCTCTGATGCCTTAGCAGAAGGCCCTGACACAACAAACGTAATAGTGTGGTTACAACAATGAACTACTATAGGTATTAGACATTCATGTAGTCCAAATAGCAATGGCAAATACAGGAACTGTGACTTTGTTTTATGCTTCTTACAAAAGCAGGACAGGTGGGTTCAGAATCCTAGTCCAACATGGAACAAACCCATATCACTAATAGGCACAGAATTTTATTGATTCATATTTATCTGTGCATTTTTAAACTGTATTTTTTTTAAATGCGTTTTCTAGGGTTTAAACAAGTTGGGGTGTGTCTTTTATAGCCTATAGCAGGAGTCACTAACAGGTGGACCGCGGTCTGGATCCGGACCCAGAATCTATCCCATACAGACCCGGAGTTACAGACCAAACCGAACGTTTTGATTCAAAATCTAGCGGGGCACCTTCATTTTAACCGGCGTGGTTATTGTGATCTTTACAGTGAGAACGCATTGGTAAATTGAATGCGAGTTAAGCAATCCCACGTGACTTCACTTAGCCAATCGATTCTGTGTATCACAGGCGGTAAATTTTACGACTCAACAGATCTGGCCCTGAAAGAACAGATTGTGAGACCTAAACCTTTCACTTTCTGGCTTAAAATGGTCCCTGAGACAGCTTTCCCAGATCTAAGGAAGCCCAGTTTTAAAATTCTAGTAGGACTAGCTAGAGCTCAATTTTCTCATTGAGCAACAAAGTGGGGTGCACCAACATCAGTTTATGGGGAGAAAAAAAATGTTTTTGGCCAACAGGGAAGCCTGGGTAGAGCTCTTGGAGGTCAAGCATTGGTTTCAATATTGAGTCAAGATTTTTGCCACCAAGTAAAAAGTCACTGCACCATTAATCCTTTATAATAATTTAATATTTGTAAACTTGGTGCTTTGCGGCCCTGCCAAAGCTCAGCCCTACCTTTGCTCTGCAACATCTCTAGCAGTTTCTTGATGGACTCGTCTCTAGCTGCCAGTGTTTGCTTCTGTGTGTCAATCCTCAGCTCCATCTCCTCCAGGGTCTTTCTCAGGAGGAACAGCTCTTTGGCTTGCCTCTCATGCTCAGCCTGTAGCCGCCTGTAGTTCTCCTCTGTGGGTTCAGAGGTCAGGGCTAGGTCTCGACTTTGGTTGGCGGGGTCTTGCTGCAGCAGCTGGTTGAGGTCCCTCTGGATCCTCAGCTCATCCTGAAGAGCCTGAACAGTCATCTGGAGATGCTAGAGACAAATAAAAAACACAAATTACTCCTAATTTATCTTTTCTTCTATCACAATTTCTAGCATTCATTATGAAATGATTCACACAGAGGTAGATGAGGTGTATCATGTGAATGATACAGGGGCCACTGCTATGTCACTTTATGGGAAAGGATTCTTGCAGAATATAGTGTTACATCATTAAACTTTGAATCTTATCATGACTGAAAATTTAGCAGTGTCCTGACAGATGCACACCCAACAATCAGGCTTTGTGGACAGTGTTATATTTCAAGCCCGGAGAAATACAAGTGGTGAAACACAATCAGCCTAGTATAGTATAGCATTGTTTGCGGCATCTGACGCCACGGACACTTGGCAGGGCTGCTGTGAGACAGCAACACAGCACAAGGCAGTGTTACACTCCAGTTTGAACCAGCTGTAAGTGTTTTCAGACGACATAACAAAGAGAGAAGTCAGTGTCTGCCTTTATTGCTCTCTGTCCTCCTCCTCCTCCTCCAGTCATCTCCTTTTACTTCCTTTGTCGTTCTCTCCACCGGCACACACTACTCTACTCCTCACACAATATTCATTTACCTTGCCTCTTCTCACCCCATCTCTCTCCTCTCCAACACTTTCACCTCTCTTCTCAGTAACCCTCCCTTTCCATCACCCTCTCCACCCCGTGACTAGGCTGAGTCACAGCTGTGACTACACCCATCCACCGCCCCCATCATGCACACAGGCAGATGCCTGCACTGACAAGCATAGACACACACACACACACACACACACACACACACACACACACCTTCCTCGTTCCCCATGTTCTCACTCTCACTGCTTGAGGAGAGATCATCATTATTTAAACTGATTTAAACAGTAAGTAACAACTCCTAATGACACAGTACACACAAACAACTTCTGCTCCACATTAATAAAAGCAATGACTGCTGGAATAATTACACTCCTTTATCAGCTAATAAAACATCATCAGCATTGCACAACATTTTACGATTAAGGTTTTATTTTATCCACTGAGTAAAGTATTTAGCAAGAACTAACTGGCAATTTAATATTATGATGATCTGGCCTTATTTTAATGGTAACATGAAGGTATCCATACCATAGATATCTATTTCACATTATTAAACACTAAGTAATACCAGTCACTTATCAAAGGGTTAGACAGAGATAAATGGATTCTATTGGGGATATAGAAAACACTGTGGTCAGCATGCAACATAGCAAGCAGAGAAACACATCAAGATTTACATACAAACATACACATACAACCGCAGATATATGCACAGTCAGCTGGACTTACTTCGAATAACGGGCCATAATTAGCCAAATGCCTTTGTGTGTGTGTCTGCTTCTGAGCTTTGTGCTGTGTGTGTGTGCCAGTGTGGGAGGTGGAGGCATATGAGAGCAGACATCTTTAAATTACAGCACCCACTGATTAGCCCCACGCTAGTCAGACATTATTGGAAATTAGTCCTTAGTGTGATTCTGTGACTCAGCAGGACTGAAAACAGTAAATTATCTAGGTCGGCCCATCCATTAAGAATCACAGTGAAACAAAGACCATTATCTATATTAATGAAGCCTAATTTGCACAATTCACCCAACCTGCTGTAGGTTTAAAAGGGGACCTTGTTCCTACATTTATTAATTTATTGTTACTAAATACACATTTTGAAATGTGTTTTCACAGTATGTGTATTATGCATATTTTGCAAGTATTTGTGTATACATTACATGGAGAGACAAGTTGGATCCTAACTACAGAAAGTTGAACTAATAGAAATATCAACCAGTAAAATACAGATGGAAATTCTTCATTTCCACATCTTACATCAGAAGTCAAGATGAAACTGGATGAATGGCAACACACAGTCAATTGAACAGTAACCAGCACAGTAAACTATTTTATATCTAATTTTGAGAAGGAATTGAAAATGAGGCGAGAGACTCAAGCAATTTTCCACCATAATTTAAAAAAAGTTGAGATGAGTAAGAAACTTTGCAATTGACAATTTAAAAGGAACCAAAGCAGTCAACACTGACACAAGTCACATCCATTCAGTACAAGTAGATGCTCTTTTGATTCTTATAATGTTTCCATCTTGTCAGCTCTCAGTCATGTATTTATAAGGTGTGTTTTCCAAAAGAAAATATGATGTGTTTAAATAGAAATTTTGTAATTGATTTCCTTTGAAAGACATAACATATATTATACTATTTATTTATTTTGTTTTTGATAATTTAACTTAAATTTACCACATCATCCCTGTCTACAACAAACCAAAATCATAATACCATAATAAATCTGAAGTTCTGTCACAACCACTACTGTATTACTAATGGTGACTAAATTCTCAAGGTTTTTTTATTTACATTATTTTTACATTTTTATCCTGTTCACCACATCCAGCAATTTCTACAGCATACAGAGATTATAAAACAGCAGTTATACTTATGGCTTCTTTCATGTATTACGAATGAGCATATAGCTCTGTATATAAGAGGATTACCCAGATGTTCGAATAGAGAGAGAGACCCTCTTGTAGTAAAGCTGGTATACTCTGTGAAATGCATTCTTGTAGTCATAGCAAAACTGCTGATTCACATTGAGAACATTTTGTTTCTGAGACCACATTTTCAAACTACTCAGCCAAGTATAAGGAAACACTCACCTGTGCTTCATCTTGAATCACGCGATATTGTTCCTTCCAAACAGCAATCTTAGAAACCTCATCCTTCCTGAGAGCTCGCTCCTTTTTTAACTCTGGGCTCCAGAAGGTCTTAATAGAATTCATGGAGGAACTGAGCTTGCTCTCCTTAACTTCCACTTCTCGCCGCAGCATCTCGTTCTCGCGCAGAACCTGAGAGAACAGGGTAAGGGAGCAGCACACAAATACTGTGTATCAGCTTGTGGCCTATAAAAAAAAAAACAGCCTCGTCACAAAAACATTAAACTTTTGATAGAGTACATCTGGAAAAACAGCTAGCAAACTACCTCTTTGAGTTGGGTTTGCAGGTCAAGTATTGTGTTGTCTCTGGCCTGCCTCAGAGAATGTGGCACAGTTGAGGCCATGTGGTGGTCTCCAAAAGCTAGAGCATCACCTGCCATCATGCCTGCTGGCAATACAGCATTAGCAGGCACTGAGGAGGAGATGTTAGGAGTGCTTGCAGCCACAACTCCACTGCTGTTGCCCCTTGACCCATAGGTCAACCTCTGTCTACCCATGGTTGTCACTGTCCCACCGCTTTTGAGAAGGTGGTCACCTGCCATGGCAACCTCATTGTCACTCAGGTACATCGGTCCTGATGTAGCATATGCAGCATTCAGTGACTGGATGTTCTCCATGGAAAGTGTCTTGCCTCCTGCTCCTCCAGGACCCCCTCCACTTCCTCCAGTGCTGTTTGTGCGACGGTGCCCCATCCGAGGAGAACGGGGCAGGCGGGGGGAACGGCCAGATCCCTGATTACCAGTACCACCTCCATCTCTTCCACCACTATGATTGGCATCTCCTCTGCCAACGGAGCGGGCACTACCGTACATCTTCTGCTAGACAGAAGAAGGGAGCTGATGGCCAAACGTAAGCACAACCTCAATTATTGGTGAATATTATTGCTGAATTTGCGGCTGTGATTTTCACTAGTTGTGTGAATATGTGGCGGTGATTCTGCTTCAACTGGTGACAATGAGCAAAAGTCCATGATAAAATAGATGCTCTTCACTCTTCACAAGAGAGACAGGTAATGCTGACGACTTTCCTCATTCAACAGGAGCTATCCAGTGTTACAAGCTATTACACCAATCTAAAAGAGAAAACAAAGATGTTCTCCATAAAATGCACAGCAGTGGCTGTAAAGTACAACATAATGTAGTTGTCAATAATTTACAAGATGAATGGATAAAAGTGAAACAAATAGACCAATGCTTTTTAGTATGCAAAATGATCCACTGATGATTACAAAATCATAATTTATGTTTCATTTTAGTTCAATCAAACCAAGTAGGGAGGACTACTATGTGGTATTTCAGTGTTTTATATCCTGCAACCTAGACAGTTATTTAACATATGTCATATTTCAGTGCAGCATTTTTCTCAGATTGGGTAGTCAGGTTGCCAGTTCAGTCTTTTCATGGACTTTTTTGAAGGGTTCCAGGTTTACTTGGAACATGGACATGGGTGTTGATTCGAAAATGTTGGCATACAAGTCTACAAGAGTTAGACTGGAAATACCTGTGTGTATCTGACTAATCTGATTGTGATCTGCTGGGCTTTTTTTATTTATATTCATCACAGCCATTTAGTTAGGCAGTCTGTATGGCCGTGCTAGCAGCTAACGTAAAGTTAACATGCCGGCTAACACGAAAGGCTGACGTTTACACACTGATCAACCTCCCGACCTGAAATGTTGTCGTTTACATTGGTCGTGAGTAAATCTGTTCGTATATTTTGTCTCTAGACTGAATCTTTATTTGCCGAATCATTTTTCTAATCTGCTGACGCTATGGATCAAAACTAGCAAGGGAGGGGAATAGGAATAGCCCATGGTCGACGTTAAGGTTATATAGGGGAAAAACCAGCTTGTAAAATGGAATACAATAAAAATAACAATCTGTCACATATATAGCTAGATATCTGACCCGATTAGCCTATTAAATGTACTGCCAAATGTGAAATATTAATACAGTTGAAGCGTTTTGCACGATCGCACCGACACCGTACCAGGTCTGCTTCAGAGACACCCATTGCAAACCAGCATACCAGTTTTCCACCTCCAACTCTGGTGAACGGAATTTCATTTCAAGCCACATTTTTTTTTCATTCAGACGTTCACATAGCGAGCCGCGAGTCAGCTAGATACCAAGGAAACAGCTAAATAACTGACTAAAACGTCAAAATGTACATACCTTTGCCGTTAGCTCGCCGTGACATATGAAGGCTAGCCCATCCAATGTATGTGGTCAAGCAGAACCTCTATTTTTTTTCTCGCTAACACAATAGTCCATTGGTGAAAACCGCGTCAAACAAACTACCTTTCTCGTTTCTGGGTGGAGCTCACATAGGTGCCATAACCGAATCCTCTGTCAAATGGAATTCGACTGCACGGATGCTCATTTTATGTTAATTACGTGATAGATGCCCATCTGATTTTGCCATCTTTTTGCCAGCAGTAGCAGCGGCTCAGGGAACGCCAGGGCGCCTCAGTGACGTCAAGCCTCTTGTGCGCGCTCACAACAGTCTTTCTCGCCACGCTTAAATTTTAAACGCGCGGGCACGAGCCTGGTGGTGGTGGGAGTAGGCAGACAGACAGACAGAAGGTTACACCAGCATATTGATCTATTAGCTGCTATGGTTTCCAATAAACAGGAAGAGTAAATGTTGGGGACAAACTCCGTAGTGTTTTATACTTAAATTCAGTGCGCAGGAACCAATGAAAATGCAGTTTACTAGTTGTCAATTTAGATTACCTTCATCTGACAATAAATTTAAATATTAGTTAGGCATTGTGAATACCCCGCCCTCACCAGTGTATATTTAATTTATGGAAAATATCATAGAAAGATGTTGCATGTTTAGTGATTTATGCCAGCAGGGGGCAGTAATTACCTGTAAGAATTTGTATCTCCGAAAAATTGTTAAAAGTATAATAATAGTTGCTGCTTGATTACATTTTGATTAAACGTAATAAAGTCAAGTGTATATTTAATAATATGTTCAGGTGGTATATTTGACGCTTATCTATTTTTGTCAATAATTTGTAATCTTAAACAGCAGTAGACCTCTTAGACCACAAACGATTTCTCTCTGCGTTTCACAAAAAGGACCGTGTGTTGTAAATTGTTGATAGGACAGCTAATAATTTAAAATATGTTTTGTCAAAACATTTCTCTTTTGTTTAATTTATAGTAACAGATGGTAGAAAAGGGGGAATTTATCAATAAAAAAATCCCATTGCAGTCTTAAAAACGAAAATTGAGAGATTCAGGTTCACTTCTGCAAAAAATCACCGACATCAACATTAGTGAAGCGTGAACCTAAAGTGTGATGCATATATGTTATTTAGGCGTTAGGATGTTTGCATTTTTATGTTGTTGTTTTATTAAGATTAGTATCTCACATTAACAAGTGGTGGAAAGTAAGTAAAGTAAGAAAGTAAGTATTTGTGTATAATTTTAGTAATAATTGTGTGTGTGCCACGTCTGTCACCTTTACGAAGAGTTTTGCTTTTAGACAGATGGTTCATTTAACAAATTTCAAATATGCCTAACTTGGATTCAGAATTAGCGACATATATGACTTATGACCCTAAGCACAGCCTACACAAAAGCACAGTCATAATAAAATCCGATATGACACTCACAATGAAAATACTTCCAGGAGGCATGTATGTGTTATGGTTATGAGGTCATGCTTAACAGCGCAGGCGCCTTCGGAAAAACCCGTTTCTCTGTCAATATGTAGCAACTGCGCTGTCTGTTAGAGAGCGGGCCCTCAGCAGATCCTCGCTATCGACCAGCAGGAATACGTCTCTACGGGACATTTGAGGATAATGTTCATGGGTTCTCTTTTACATAGACGAAGGCGGATTCGTACTGTGAGGACGATTTTAACGCCAATGACCGTGAATTGTGTTGTGGAAACGATATTACGGTAGGTCGGTATCTTCCACCCGGCGCCCCTCTCACGTAGCTATGTATGTTAGCTCCTGGATGTAAGTAGACATGAAAGTCTACGTAGCTAACCAGTGCTGTTAGACGTGGGATAATAATCGGATTTATACGTGGGTTTTGACGTTTGTGCTATGGACCATTCATATTTTTTTAAAAATTGCAAATCTACGGTCATTTCAATACGTCAAAGTGGCATAGTCGTTTCGATTAAAGTAACGACCTAGAGCTGATTTGGAGACAGCCTGTTCAGGTATTGTATGCTTAACCTGATAGTTATGCGTTGTGGAAAACTGACCTTGGATCTGCCATTAATGATCCAATGAAATCTCTGCTGGTATCTCGTGAGACAACCTATTTAGATACTCGCTATTACGAATTCGGGCCACCACCTGGTTCCGTTCAAGGTTCGTTTTTCATAAAATAAATAATCATCTTACTACAGCCTATTGTTTTGCACTCGGAGTTGCGGTGTGGGCTGTAGCATCAGTAAATGGAGCAGACTGCAGTCAGGCTGGTGTGACGTGAAAACTTGCGCTGCAGTCTGGATTTTAATATACAGTAGTTTCACTGAAAATACAACAGTTCTTTTTGTTTGCAGGATCTGATAACGCTGATGGCTACACGGCTAACTGTTTCCGAGACCAGATTTATACACGAAGAACACGTAACCGGCGTAATGTCGCGTTATCAAACAAAAACATGGGAAATCGATGCGTAACGTTATATGTAGTTATTCTAAGCCAACTTAACCTAATAAGTATAACAGTTACGTTAATAAGACCTAAACAATGACAGTAAACCAAACACTTTTGTTCTGAAGCTACTTAGATCACCTAACGTGAATTTGAATGTGAGCAGTCCAGCCAGGGGGTTGGTCTAGCCTTGTAGGCCGTTGGCAAGACCCGCCTAGCTAACGTTAGCTCGTTGCGTAGCAGTGGCGCTATCGCTATCCGGTAGCTTTGCAGGCGACCGGGTAAACGCGTCGTTTTGTAAGCGCAGCTTGAAATTAGCGATGGGCGAATGAAGCTCTGTGAAGCATTGAGGATTTCCTTCCTTTTTATATAGAAAATGATTCGAATTTCTGAGGCTTCACTGCGAGGAGAAACAGTGAGATCTGGTGGCAGACTGGAATTACAGCAGCTGATTCATAATTTGACCGTAGCACTAGCACAAAATATCATTGTGTGTCCAGTAAAACTCATTTATAGCTGCATGTTCATGTGGCTCCTGTCTCTTTTTGTATAGCAATGAAAGTCAATATTAGGCAAAAATGAAAATCCATGTAACCATCGCTGGATTCGATCGTTTATTCAAAGTGAGAGAGGCCATAATTCCCGAATGCAGAGCAATTCCAGCACGACATTCGAGTGTCAGATTTTGTGTGACTGTAGTTTCAGTCCAGATGTCGTTCATACATACATATTAATTATAGGTGTTTTCGTTTTATGACACGTTAGTGAAAACCCACATCTTGGGAGCGTCACTGGGGAACCATATGCAGCATAGTAAAGCGTTGAAGCCGTAAACCAATGAAACTCTACGTGAAGCACCAGTTATGTCCGAGGCCTCGGACGTTATCTGTCACGTGACAGTTGTCGCTGGATACAAGCTCCGACACTTGGAGTCAACACACGGCGGTTCATTAGATTGACACAAGCTTCGGAGCTCCGGTATTGTTTGTCTATCTCTACTTTTAATATTAATCACCCAGGAATGCAAATTGAACATGATACGGTCAAGGCAATGTTTCAAATCAAACTCCAGTGTTAATTACTAACTATAACAGATACGTTAAACTAAAAAGATTAGCTACTTGTGACAAAAATACAACCTGCAGAGCTATTCCAGCACGGCTTTCAAGTGCCAGAATTCGTATGATTATAGTTTTCAGTCTGTCTGTCATTCATGCATGTATATCAGTTATGTGTTTTCGCCTTATGCCACATGATTGGAAAAAATCCACATGCTGCAGTGCAGCTGAGGATGTATAGGTAGCATACTAAAGCGTGTAAGCCGCTAACCGATGAATCCTTTCTTGAAGCACCAGCTACCTCCGAAGCTTCGGACGTCATCCGTCACATGACAGTTGTCGCTGGATACAAGCTCCGACACTTACAGTCAACACACGGCGGTTCATTAGTCTGACACAAGCTTCGGAGCTCCGGTTTGCCCATATTTTCTTTTAATGTTAAACGCTCAGAGATGGAAAGTCGACATGGACACGGTAAAAGTAACGTTTCACATCGAACTGAAAGTGTTGATTACTAACAAGAGATACGTTAATCTAAAAAGGCTATTTGTGTGAAGAAAAAAAAAGAAAATTCGAAAAATTTAAATTGCGCTAAACATGTTGAACTATTCAAAAGTATGTTACGTGGAAGTTCTTTATTGTTAATTATTGTAACACTGGTTAAGAATTAGCTAACGCCTCCTAGCTCTGTGCTAGCTGTGCTCCTTAGCAAGCTAACAAAGAGCCAGTGCTCCTCCTGGCTTTGTATGCTCCTGTTTGCCGTTTTATATGGTTCGTGGTATGCCTTACACAGAGTGGAGAAATTGATATTTAAGATGGGCTTACGGCGATTAAATACTAGTTAGATTTGCGTGAATTTCGCTGTCGATTTTTGTAGGCTTCTTAAAGCATGTTATTGCATGGAACACTATCAGTGATGGATTTGACATTATGGTTGCCGACACCAAATATAAATGACTGAAAGTAGTATGAATGTCTGCCCACATATTTAATCCAACATGATAAATGGCGCGATCCTAAACTGGTAATTATTAGGCTAAATTACAACTGTCTTTGCACCTTTGACGCTAAAGGTCGGTCAATTTATGGTTTTTCGCTTACTAGGTTCGTTAAACACTTGAACCTAGTAATTCAGTGTTCGCCAACCTTTTTGTATCATTGAGAATAATCACCTGTGAACTTGGTTTAATAATTACTTTTTAACAAATAACTATTGAAATGTCAATCTCAATAAGTGTATAATCTTTTAGTCTCACGTCTCACGTTAGGCATTTAAATGACTATCTATACTACTTTCTTAACGTACTTAATGCTGTTTAATCAAATCCCTGTATAAACTCTGTTAAGTTGGCACACCCGCATAATACAGTAAAACTTGAGACTTGCCTTTTAATTCACAGTAAAAGTCAAGTCTAACATACCACACAAAGTCCCTCTGCAAAATACAAATCAGAAAGGAGCATCCATAAAAACTCTTCGGTGTAATCAAAAGTGTAACACAAACCACTTGCATCAGAAATGCACAGAGCTACTAAAGAGGTCTGAATTTTGTTACATTAGACTCAACTTTATTGTCATTGTATAGAGGATAAGTGAAGAATTAATGCATACAAATAAAGCCATAGATATATAGTGGCTGCCTGCTGTGCTTCTCACCACAACAGTGTTAATAAACAGAATGAATAAATAAAATGGTAATTTGCAAATCTTGCTGGAATTTGACATGTGTCTCCCCCACCCCATTTTTTTCTTGCAGTGAAACTGGACTGGAACATTTTCAGAGTGGCTGGCCATCCTGCCTTTGCCTACATTAAAGGGTGTGCCTGTTGTAGGCTGTGCGTGTTTGTTCCTCACCAGTGATTCCTTATGCTTGATAGAAGCTGCACCCTGTGTCTTACAGGATGGATGTTGTGGACTTGAAGGGACATGTGTATTATCATCAGCACTCTGTGTTTTGCTGCAGTGTTCAGTCCTTTTACGTTTACAGAAAACACTTTCCATCTTATACCTCCAATCTCTGCACTAGTAGAGTCTGTCTTTGAGCAGTAAAACAGTAGTGAGTAGAAGCTGTAAGAGTTTTTTTTTTTTTTCAGCACAGATAAATACTGCTTTTATAAGCCTAAATGGCAGAACCAGAAGTATTCTTATTTTAAGTTGTCAGTTATTGTCCCCCCTTACTTTTTGTGTGTGTGGGATGTCGGAAAAGTCAGGCGATAATATGGTGAAATTTCTGGCTCCCCCCCAGAAGAGTGGAAATGGCCCCAGTTCTGGTTCAGATTCAATGGTGGGTGAGTGCCGGCCAGCTGAAGTGAGACGTCGGCATCACACCATGGAGCGTGATCGATGTAACCCCGAACACCGTTTCTTGCGCCGCAGTGTCATCAGTGATTCCAATGCTACGGCATTGGCCCTTCCCTTACCTAGCAAGTTCCATGTCCCTGCTCTTGAGTGGGTTCCTCCACCAGAAGCTGCCACCACCTATCAACAGGCGGCTGCTGCTAAACCTTCATGGACTGAACCGGTTCAAAATGAGGAGGCTGCTGATAGCAGAGGAGGAGGAAAAGATATTGAAATAGCCAAGGTGGATATTGTGCCTTCAGAGCCAGAGGATGCTAATTTACATGATATCTGTGATGGAGAGGTGGTAGTAACGGTCCACTCAGCACCAACCCCAGGAAGAGATTTGCCAAATCAAACAGAACCTGAAAGCACCACTGAGGTAAAGGTATATCGTGAAGAAGAGGAAGAGGAAGAAGACAGGGACTCTGCTAGGGCACGTGCAGAAGCAGAGCAAAGAGAAGCGGAGAAAAAAGAGCAGGAGGACATTGAAGAGGCAGAGACCAAAGCAGTGGGAACATCTCCAGATGGGCGTTTCCTAAAGTTTGATATAGAAATTGGACGTGGCTCCTTCAAGACTGTCTACAAGGGATTGGACACTGAGACCACAGTGGAGGTGGCTTGGTGTGAGCTGCAGGTATGAAACCAGAATAACCATTGCTCTTAACACTCCTCTCTTCTTGCTTTTGCTATCATTTCTGTACACTTCTCTTTACGTTTGTACATTGATACAAAATAGCTGCCATCTGGACATAAGTTGTTATTATTACCTTTAAATTGAGACACACTTGTGGTGATAAACTCCAGTTGGCATTCTTTTCAAGAGTCCTCATCTTTTGTTAAGGCTGATTTCTTTTATGTGGCTAATAATCGTAAATTAGAGCCAAGGCAATTTCCTTTCACACTATTACATGAGCTACAGGCTCTGTCAGTATCCCCCGAATAGACATGCTTTGCATTTCCCTTTCAAGTGTTTCCCATTGCGTTTATCTGCAAAGCATAGTAAAAGACTTCCAGTGTTCCCTTTTTTAATTTTTGGTTTAGCACACTCTATATTAACTGGCATGACTGCAGTTGTAACTGAGTGTTTAAGATAAAATGGATCTAATTGACCATTAGACAGTAGCACAGATGCAATCAAGGCTTATATTATGGATTTCTAAAAAACTATGAAGATTATCACTGCAGTCACTGCATAACTCAGGACCACATTTTTGAATTAATGTAGTTGTGGTAGTGTTTTTTTTTTTCATTCATCAAATTCTTGTCACTACAATATTATTTAGGTTTACGCCATTAGAAACTATAATGTATTGATAAGACATCATTTTTATCATTGCACATTTCTACACAACAAAATTCCCATTGATAGCGATCCTTTCACAGCAGTAAATGTAATTACTTTAAGGATAATAAGTTGCATTAAGCAATTGTAGGAACAATTAATAAAAATGAGTATTCCTTGAGTGCAAAATTTATTTATCAGTAACTCTAAAATGTAATTACCTGTTTCTAATTTGGCATTTCCAGGATTAAATTTGACGACAGTAGTTATTGACTTTTAACAGTGTTTTTTAAGGTACTTCAAAAACAAAAGTTTTTTGGCTAAGATCAGTTCTGGCATTTATAGTTGTAGCTACAATTATTTCTATTTAATTTTCATTTGGTCTAAATGCATCCATTTAAAAAATCCCTCATTGTACATAGTTTCATTCTTTCTTTTTTTAATGCTTGTAAAAAAACATTGTAGCTTAGCTGTCTATCCAGTTAAATCAACTACATGGCCCGTAGCAACGTTTGACCTCGTTCACCACGTGAATGTTGGCTTTTAGTATCATGAGAGGCAAAGGCCTCTCACAGCAGCACATAAAACCCTGGCTACACATGCACTGGTCTCAGAACAATGTGAAGATTACACATAAGTGCCCCTCCCCCATTACACAGAGTGAGTCACACGCATGCTCAGTGCGTTTGCTCTCTGAATGGTTGTGTGAATGTAAAATGGGTCACATTCCTAACAGAGGAATCTTCTGTGGGAAGTGCAGCAGGTCAGCCTGCCAAGGCCTGCTTCTGAACTATCAGTGCACCTCCCACACTTTTTTCAGTTTTTCAAACCACATATTTTCTATAAAGTACTATTTTATTTAAGTTTATTAGTTATTAAGTTATTAAGTTATTATTTTTTCTTTCTCAAAGAAACTTAGGGTTGCCAGCTATTGTGAAAAAGCAATGCTAAAAGTGATATTTGTTACTTTGCTGCTGTGGTTGCTCAGCTAGTTACCTAGTTATAATTTCACTTCACCATTGTCAGTTACCACTGGTATCAAAGGGATTTATTAAAGGTTACAGTTGAATGAGAACCAGTGTTCTTTTGTACATACGGTCTGTTCTGAAACATGGACATGTAACGTGACACGCTCTTTCTTCCTCCTTCCTTTTCTGTTTTAGCATTAGAAACTGTTTGACATAAAAAGCTAAAATCCATTCTCACATGATTGTTAAAACTGTCTTATGATCACTCAAGTGCTGAGTGTATATTGTTCTTACGTACTTGGAGCATATTTACTAGAATATGGTGGTAACACATTAAATGCTCATCTAACTTCATAGTCTATATAGACATTGAGATATTTACACATATTCCTGTAAACATTGTTGAATAACTACAACAGCTAATATTATTATCATTATTATTAACATTATCATAAATGTAAGACGTGACAATCAAAGAAAGAATGGCAATAATTTCTAACAAAAAAATTATAGAATGCACTATTTACTAATGAGAAGCATTTTTCTATTAATATACATGACGTTTTGTTTCCTGTTGATGCTAGAATCAGTGATGCAGAAAGTAATCACTTGTGCAACTTGTTAGTTCACTGAGAATTCATCTTCATTTGGGAACAAGAGCTGAATCCTAATGAATTCAGTCAGGTTTTACCAAATAAATTTTCTTTAATCTTTGTTAATCTTGCAATAAATTCCAGACTTTCACAAGATCAGAAGATCAGGCTGTAATTCTCATTACACAACACAAAAATGTTTGACTCAAATGAACAAAAGGCTTGGCTTTGTACTCATTTACATGTTCAAAACATTGATTTCAAACAAAGTTTTGGACAAAAATAAATTTTATATACCAAAGGTCAGGGCACATTCTACAGTAATTAAAGAATATTACTTTGGAATGTTTGCCTTCCTACAAACTGTTGCAAAACTAAAACTTTATTGTGTGGAGTCGAAATAAAATAGTCCTGGCCTATTTACTCTAAGGCCATGTGTCGCTAATAATCTAAGAATCCAAGACTTCCACCCTCGTTTCCCCCCACCCTCGAACCCATGCATTTGTTTCAGATCTCACATTGCTGGCATGTCTGAACAATAAGTAGGTCACCACATAGAGGAAGTTGAGGAAAAAAGATGAATACACTTAGGAACCTCCCCATTCTTGCGCACTTATCCATCCTTAGCTATGTCATCTTCCGTTTGCTTCCTCCCCATATCCGTCCTCTCCACTACTAGCTGAAGCCTTCTTTTTTATCCTAAAAAAAGTCAGAAAATTGGATATAATGGCAGATCTGAACTTGTTTGGTTCTGTCATCCTTTGTTTTGCTGACACTTTTACTGATAGCTGCAGTGTTCTTTGATCTTTATTGCCATGTATCACCGGTATCTTTCCACAGACACAAACTGCACTTGATGCCATAACTAAATAACATTTAGTGCAGACCTGTGGAACCTTGCTTCCTGGTTTTCAAGACTATCAGCCCATATCCTAACCAATGTTAACCTCACGTCAGTATCAGCATCAGAGCAGGGGCCTGAAAGAGCCAACCCTTGCCATAATTATAGCCTCTTTTTTTATTTATTTATTTTTAACTACTTTGAATGTATAAAGGGGAAGATGCATGTTTTAAACCGTCATTTGTAGGGGTGGTGCTGTAGCTGTGGTAGATGGTTCACATGGTCCAGGGAGAGAATAGCTTCTGCTCTTCTAGATGCATTATCTGGAAAGTAGGTCAAATGGTCCAAGTACACGAGGCAACGCTGTTGCCTAGCCACCGTCTCTTACCTTGTGTTTCCCTGATCCTGTGATCCTAATTGCTTGTTTCCTTTGTAGTTCTCATTTTCTCTGCCCTGCATTTTCCTGAAATATTGCAAGGATTAAATCGCAAAATATCTCCACCAAAGGCTGTAGCAGTCTCACTTATGTCTTTGTTCATATGATATCAGATGAAAGTTCTGTCTCTAGCTCTCTCACACATGCATGCACACATAAACCAAGTCCTACACACACTCCACTCCACTAGGATAAATTTCCTAGACAGCCTGGCCTGTGGCCAAACATTTGGGGGGCTTCAAACGAAGTCTTTGGCTCTGGGTTTTACAGGGGTTGTATAGGTTAGCTGGTCTATAGTCGCATGTTTTGTAAATATAGGACATGCCAGGAATTACTTAAGGAAACTTAAGAAGCTTGGCTGTAGACATTCCAGATTTTTTAAATATCCTTCGAACCCTACAAATGACATCTGTGCCCATCTTATATCCTAAATCTTGTTGGACAGATGTAGGGTTGGGTTTACATTTCACTGACTAACCCATCACCTGGCAGACATTTGTCAATTCCTATCATCCATAGTTTAGAATATACGCTTTGGTAAGCACAGTGTTACTCTCGTACCAGGTGCAGCATCACATTTGCAGTGTACTGCAGATATTTGTAAAAGGGACAATATATAGCTTTGGTCCAGAAGATCTTTTCTATTAGTTTATTGTTCTCGCCAAGTTTTATATTTATTGTAGGCATTTTTAAAATGTCCTGGTTATTAAACCTGAAATGTCAAGTTAGACTCAAAAATTTGCTCAGTGGATGCATTTACATCCTAAACTTTACATGACTGTTAATACTTTCTGCATAACCTGCATGCATTTTTTAAAAGAAGTGTTACCTTTTTATACTGCTAATTATTCTGCATTCTATAAATAGTGCTCTGTTATTGAAGCATTTCCTTATTGATTTCTGCAGGATCGTAAGCTGTCAAAGGCGGAGCGGCAACGCTTTAAGGAGGAAGCGGGGATGTTAAAGGGGTTACAGCATCCCAACATTGTGCGGTTTTATGACTCCTGGGAAGGACCCTCCAAAGGCAGGAAATGCATTGTACTGGTCACTGAACTCATGACTTCTGGTACACTCAAAACGTGAGTCTTAAAGTCTCTGGGAAACTGCATTAACACAGCACTCGTACTGGACAATGCATTGATCAGCCACAACATTAAATATACCTGTAGCAGCTCTGCCATGAGTTCTGCTTATACAGGTTTATAATTTCTCTTTTTTTTTTAAGTTCAAACATGAGACCTGCCATGTTGTGTTTTAGGAAATTGTATAGGTATACTTAATGTTGTAGCTTTTTGGTGTATATACAGTCTCAGCCTTTTTGAAGAAGTATCATCTGTTTATAAATTATAAATGTTGTAACCAATATTTTTCTCACAATTTAGAAACCAAAATGTTTTGAAGTTTTAAAAAACTGATCTTGTTATGTACAACACGTCAAAGTTCTATTGAACATCTATAAATATATAATTGGATAAAATTAGAATAAGTATCTGAATTTTTTTTAAATGTGTAGTGTTATGTCACCTTTCATACTTTGGAAAATGCAGCATACAAGGGTGTATGTAAATTATGATCTTTCTTCTCTTAGATATCTGAAGCGTTTCAAGGTGATGAAAATTAAAGTGCTGCGAAGCTGGTGTCGACAAATTCTCAAGGGGCTCCATTTCCTTCATACTCGAGCTCCCCCCATCATCCACAGGGACCTTAAGTGCGACAACATTTTCATCACAGGACCAACAGGATCTGTCAAGATTGGAGACCTGGGACTTGCCACACTCAAGCGTGCATCCTTTGCCAAGAGTGTTATAGGTACGACTCTAAAGTAATTTCTACAACTTGGTCCCTGTCCTGCTGTGGGCAGTTACTTTTCTGAGGTTGTGATATTATTTTTGTATTGACAATTATGGTCTTTAAAGAAGGTATTTTCTTTTTGACTTGCTTTTCTGATGATGTGGTTCAAAACAGACCACAGCGTTTCAGCTGTCACTCAAACCACAGCTCAAATGGAGGCCTAATACTGTGTTAACCTAAGGCAGATACCCACAAGGAATTCTGTCTTTTCACTCACGCAGTATTTCTATTAAGTTTGGCCATTGTACAGAATATTTCTGTTCCATGTTTCTTAAAAAAAAAAGGATTTTTTTTCCCAGGCATCTACTGAATGTAAGTAGCGCCTAATTTTTCTCTTACTGTTAAATATTAATCATTATTTTAATAGTTGTCATGCCTTCTTGCAGGCTAACTGGGCCATTGCTAAAGTGTGGCCTTTGCTTGTGTAGTAGACTGGTCTTTATTCTGTGGTTTGGAAATATGTGGTCTGTTTGCCAGATATATTTATATATATATATATAAGTATTTTTATATAATGTTTAACATCTCTTTCTATGGGTTTGCTTCTACAGGTTTTTTTCCCTAGTGTTTGTCTCTTACTGTCTTTTAAAGTATTGCAGGATTGCAGAATCTTTTTGTTCCATCTTTCTGTCCAGGGAACTCTCCCTGCTTTCTCTGTCAGCCTTTTGCCTTTGTATTTTGTTGCCGTTTTGTTTATCATTTTTCTTTCTTTTTTTTTTTATTTATTTATTTTTTACCTCCATATTCTTGGGTATGTTTTTAAAATGTAGGCTCTAGCCTCAGCTGTGCCCCATTCTGCTGTTTGGAATGAATAGGGTACTGCTGGTCATTCAGTAAGTATGAACATTTATGGGCCTGGTAAGTCTGACAGTGTGCTGTAACACCAAACAATATCAAAAACTATTACATCCAAATAACCAAATGAGTTTTTCTGTGTAAGACCTGAGACTGAATGTAAAAGTCCATTAACAGAACAAGGCTGATGTGTATGGACATACTGTTGAGCATGGAAAACTAGCTATGGGACCTGCTTCTCTCAGCCTTGACCATAACACTTATCTTGCAGGTCAGCAAGAGATGGTAAGTCAGTCTTCGAAAGGTAAGTGTAGTATAAAAGACAATGTTTTTATGGTTACAAGGTAAGGTCTTGACAAAAGTTATTTCCATAGCTAGTGATATTTCACTTAGTCATTATTGGCATCTCTGTACAAAAGACATTGGTCTGGGTTCAGTACTCAATGCCTGACTTTAAAGCTGCTAGTTTAAACATAACTATCACTCATTTTGCCTAACAAGTGTGTTCTGCACATTAGCAACCTCAGTTACATTCTTGTATCAATATGGTAAGGTCTTACACAGACAAACACGTGCCTTCTTCTCTGCAGTCTAACTGAGCCAAGCTTCTCCCTCCTTTTTTGTTTTCTGTCTCTTTTTTGCTTTCCTTCCCTTCTTCTTTCTCTTTCTTCCAACTTTCAACTCACAGGTTCTCGTCCCGGAGATGTCGGCAGACTGGTCAATCTTCTCATCCTTCTCTTCCTCAACCCCTCATGGGTTAGAGGAGCTTAGGGGCAATGGGTTGTGAGAAGCCCACTCAATCAGTAAGGGAGTTAGAGTTCTGAATAGTTGTTTTGATTTAAGGTACCCCTGAGTTCATGGCGCCTGAGATGTATGAGGAGAAGTACGACGAGTCAGTGGATGTGTATGCCTTTGGAATGTGCATGCTGGAGATGGCCACCTCAGAGTACCCTTACTCAGAGTGCCAGAATGCTGCACAGATCTACCGCAGAGTTACCAGTGTAAGTCTTCACTTCAACCCTCAGTGTCAACTCACTCCACTGCCTTCACCTCTTCCTATGTGCCAAGAAGGCTAGTGTGCCGTACCGGAATAAATTTTATATTCCTCCTGATACAACTTTATCAGACTTATTAGTTTTCACTCTTTCACTACTGTGTTTCATTGTTTAACCTTAAAGTATTCCTCTGTCTCCCAAATGATTTCGTATTTCCCTGTTTTACCCCAACAAGCCCTCCTTGCTTCACCTCATACTATACGTTTTCCCCTCCTCACCAGTTAAGCTGTATGTTTAAGCAAGCATTGACCTGAATTGTGGATAATTGATAAGAGTGCAAGCATAGTCCTGTTGTTGTAATTGCTGAGGGTTCGGTAGTGTGGTGATGCCAGCAGGCGAGTAATTGTCACAGAAAAGGCAACATAATTTAGGCTTATGTATGCAGTTTATTCTCGCCTAGTTATGATATGCATTGTGACTCATGATTCATACTCTATTCACGAAGTTACAGTCTCGTAGGTAAAATGTTTGAAGTTGATCCTGGCTGTTACCTATAATATGTGCTTTGAGGTCTATACCAACAGTCTCTGTATATTATTAACTGCAAAGTAAAAGTACAGACATCTTGATTAAAAACCACATGATTCCACTGAGGATATACATATGATTCATTGGTTGGATCTCTTTAAAAGCCGCTAATTGCAGAGCTCCAAGCAAACTTGACTCAGCTGAGAAAAAAAGTGCTATTATTGTGTATAGGTGTCACATGCTCTTGTTTTACTGAGCAGGGAGCTTCTTATTCTGTCGTTTCAGCTCTGTTGCTCAGCTCTCAGCCTCCATTTTCCTATAATGGACGTTTTCCTCTTGCTGTTAGCTGAATTTATTATCTCTCATTATCCATCCTTCACTAACTCATGCCCTCCTACTTTAATCACTTGACATTCTGCAGTTTATAAATGCTACCAACAATAAAGATCACAATCCTTTTAAAATAAGTAAACTAGTTTAATGTGAATATATCCTTTCATAGTACCAACCTGGTCTACATAGTTCTTACGTTTGTGACATATTTTAAAACAAAATTGAAAGAACTAGTGATTCGTTGTAATTGTGGACAATTGCAGTTTTTTGGAACTCAATGTAAAGTTTCTGAAATGGGAAGAAAAAAACAAGGTACAGG
Organism: Channa striata; assembly: GCA_033026295.1. NCBI lineage: Eukaryota > Metazoa > Chordata > Actinopteri > Anabantiformes > Channidae > Channa > Channa striata. Next base: position 12,655,621 of record CM065176.1, on the reverse strand, counting down.
GTAGTTTCCAAAGTAAGAAAAGGTCAGATAAGAAGGGGGAGAACCCTTCTCATTCAGGGTTCTGTGTTTCCTGTAGGGGGTGAAGCCAGGCAGCTTTGACAAGGTAGCCATTCCTGAAGTGAAGGAGATCATTGAGGGATGCATTCGTCAGAACAAAGATGAGAGGTCTGAATCACAAATTTAAAAAGCACATTTAACAAATCTTACATTTCTATGAAATCATTTTTGCTCACTGCTTGTCTCTCACTTTTTAGGTACTCAATCAAGGACCTTCTGAACCACGCTTTTTTCCAGGAGGACACAGGGGTGCGTGTGGAATTGGCAGAGGAAGATGATGGGGAAATGGAGGCTATTAAGCTTTGGCTGAGAATTGAGGATATAAAGAAACTCAAGGGGAAGTACAAAGACAACGAAGCTATTGAGTTTTCTTTTGACCTCAACAAAGATGTCCCAGAGGATGTGGCTCAAGAAATGGTGAATTTGAACTTTGTATCACTGTCTAAAAAAAACAAATGAGTATAAGGAAGGATAGGGAAAACTCAGTTTTAATGGAATTTTTTTACAATGTTTTCAATGGTAATTTGTGAATTTTATGTCTTTTTTTTGCTTCAGGTTGAGTCTGGTTATGTGTGCGAGGGTGACCACAAAACAATTGCGAAGGCAATAAAGGACAGGGTGTCACTAATCAGTCGTAAGAGAGCACAGCGACAGCAGGTGAATCCATGCTCACTATAGTGGACCAAATGTTATTGTTTACAAGTGCTCTGCTTGAGTTCTTATCTCAGTCATTGAATGGATGTGACTGTTAGGGTGTTCACATGTTGTGTTTTAGTAGTTCCTTGAGATCTTAATACATCTGGTGTTATATAGGTCAGAGAAGATCAAGAGAAGAGAAGGCTAGAAGAAGAACTGCAGAGTCAGTTACTGCAAACACAGCAACCAGGCCAACAATCAAGCGCGGAGGTGCCTCAATCCCAGCCAGTGCCACAGCCTACATCATATGTGTCTCCACAACCAAACCAACACAGCACACAGACATCCACCCTACCTACACCTCAGCAGAGTTTCCAGAGCTCAAACTACAGCACTTCTCAATCAACCCAAATAACTGGCATTTCCCCAGGGGTCCCTTATATCCCCCAGTCAGCTGGACAAGTCCCAGTCCAGGGTCAGGGTCAGAGTGTAACTACCATCCAGGCAGAGCCAGAGGAGCCTGAGAATGACCAACAGCTACAGCACACTGGAGGTGGTAAGTATTACAGATCCTTTATAGTCAAATATAAACACAGGACATTTTATGATATTAGAAATGTTTGGGTCTGAAAGTAAGTGCATTTACATGTTTTCATAAATTACCATAATGTGTGTTTCTTATAGCCTGTCATATGGGAGACAAACCTCCTAGTTCCTCCATTCTTCCTGAGACCCAACCTCCTCAGCCTGGACTATCTTACAGCTCCCATCCCAATCAGCACCTTCAGCCCCAGGTATCGTCCCCCCAGACTCAAAGTGACCAAATGCAACAGCACCAGTCAGTGGTAAGTCACAAAATCCTGTGTGTTGAAGAGAAACTGATGTTTTCTCCATAGTATGTGCTCCTTAGAATTTTGTATATGTTTAATACATTTTGTAGTTTTGGGGATCTGGTTTCCATTCTTCCTCAGTTTGGAAAGCTGCAGTCTTTACCACTGCTCAATCTGCCTTTGGCTAGGGGATAATACATAGCCTCAGTGCGCTGGGACACCCAGCCAACTACTCGTAGGAGTTGCCTTTGAGACAAGAATAAAAATCCTCACCCACTTTACCTTCACCAAAATGTCCTGTTGTTTAGAAGCAGAAATTGAGGTCTTTGTATGTGTGAATAAGCTTCATGTCAATACTCATAGGATTTAATCTTCTGTTAGTTTGCTTTGTTTTTTCCTCTTTTCACAACATTTTTTTTTTCTTGTGCTGCATAAGGTTCAACCCCAACTGCAGAATGTCCAGTCTGAAGTCATTGCGGTTGTACCCACAGGCCAGCCTGTTTCAGTGGCTCCTGCACAGGTATAATGCATGACTTGATGTCCTTTTTAAATAACAACATCAACTGAAAAGCACATAAAGCATTTACATGTGTTTAGGTAACCAGGTTACTCTGAGATATCAGGTTTTAGGGAATGGCGTTGCAGAAAAGTAATCAGATTTTTCCTCTACACCTGACTTATTTTAAAGCATGGTGGACAGATGTTAACTATAAAGTGGCGCTGCTTGGGTAAATGGGCTACTTAGATTTCTACAAGGCAGTTTATGTTAAATTCTCAGTCACACTTTAAGTGGACTTTGATTTAAAAATTGCATATTGCCCTATTAATGCTCTCTCATTTTATTCAGCTTTTCACCCAGTTGCATGCTCCTGTCTCTGCCTTTTGTTACCTTCATGTGCTTTGCCCTGATTAGAAAAACTGGTTACACATACATTGCAAAGAAATTGGCTTTTTCCTAAAGCAATCTACCGGGGGAAAATCAGGTTTCCCTGAGAGAGCCAACTGTAACCTGATTACTTAAGTCCATGTAACTGTTTCACTGACCTCTGGTAAAATGTTTCATATGTTTTGCACATAACCACACAACTAGTAAATAATTTCTGTATGTGCTGACTTCTGTAGCATTGTGGCAAATGAACTTCAGCCATTCTGGGTTAGCAAACACACAATTTTCAGAGGGTATTAGGGTAAACGTGAAGATGGCATCTTTTCCAGGAGTGTTTGAAATCCATTAGTTTTACAGTTGCCCCTTTTTATATTTTCCTAATTTGTTTTTCTTTTCTTTTTATTCTCAAGTTTCATATTCTTACCCTGTTATGCTTTGTTTCTTGTAGTATGGAGTTTACTACCAACCATCGCTTCCCCCACAGGTAGATAAAATGTCCCATTTTGTTTTTCCCACTATTAAATACACCTACAGGCTTTTTGAATAACATGCTCTGGGAAACAAAATAAGCATACTGTGTAAATTGTGTGAGCCAGAATGATATGTTTTCACACAACTGAAGAGGGCTTCAAAATGTTATGTATGATATCCACAAGTGTTTGAGCATAAATCCCTGCAGATACAATGTGGATAAATGTACAATGTACATGTCTCTAAAATGAAACGATGAATGTCAGTACCCTCAGTGTCAAAAAAAATGAATGGTCTGGCATTTGCAGCTATGTTACCCAGCAGGTAAGTGCACATAGGTATGGAAAAGAGCCAAAATAAGTCACTAAAAGAATTAGATAAGAAGAACTTTTCAGGAAGTAGCCTTATTGCTAAAGCTAACGTGCTGGTATTTTTGAACCACTTACCACTCAGATTTTTGTTCTTGTTTTTGCTGCTCCTTTATTCCTTCTTATAGATTCCCACCCAGCAAGTGATAATCCCCCCCTCCTCTCAGTTATCAACCCCCCAACAGCAGCAACAGCCAGAGAGCAGCACTGTTCTTCAGAGCTCCACTCTATCCCAGGCACAAAGTGGAGTTCAGCAGCTACAGGTGACACACTCACTTCTGCTTGTTATATTCAACCCTTAGAAATTAGGACTTGTTAGCGCTTCTGCCTCACAACCTTTAATCCACTGGTTGGCTGTGGCCTTTCTGCTTAAGAATTTGCATGTTCTCCCTGTGCTAGTGTGTTTTTTTTTCTCTGTTAACTAATTTCCTCCCACAATTCAAAGACATGTATGTTAGGTAAATTGGAGATGCTAAATTCTTTGTGTGATTGTGAGCATACATGATTTTCTGTAGCCCTTTTCAGACATGCACTCTACAGTAGGTCTGGAAGATCAGGTCCAGACATAATCTAGAGTTTTGCTTTCAGACATGTAGCTAACAGCGGGCGATGGTCCAGGCGAAATGCATTCATACTTGTGAAGATATACTCCAGCTGGGTAAGGGTGGGCACTTTGAGCACGGGGTTGGACATGACGCAAAAAAGGCAGTGGATGCGATTGCAAACGACTAAATTATAAATAATTATAAATAATACTAAAAATTGTACAAAATCCAAGTACATTTACTATCAATAGCAAATGTTCACACATACACTCCACTCGGCTAGATAATGTCTGGGTTCGAGGACATGTCTGAAGGGGCTTATGTGTCTGAAATAGACTGACGACCATGATTGTGGACTCCTAAGTTTTAACATGCAGACTTCTTTGATCTTTAGGAAATATGCTAACACATAGCTAATTAATCCCAGTAATTGTTTTTCCTGACCATACTGCAGTATGAATGCCATGTTGTCTGTTTTTATGTTTGCAACTTTTTTTTCTCTCAGTATAACTTATTACCACAGCTCTCCCCTGTTTTCTTTTACTCTTCTGCTCTGCATGCTGCTTATACCTGCATGACTCAGTCTTGGGCCAATGATCCAAGTACCCCTATCTTATCCCCTCCGCTCAACGCAGAACATCTGTACTTCCTATATCAGGCCTCATGCATCTCTGTTCTGCAGGTACTCTACATAGCGCAAACCCAATTCATGTCAGGGGGTGTATGTCAATCAGATGTGAAGCATTTGGTTGACACCTCCTTGTTTTGTTACTCTTTCTTGAAGTATGTGTACATCTTTTAAAACATTTTTGTGTCCTCATAAATATTTATTTATCAAAAAAACACTATCTGTACATGCTGATTATGCACTTGTAAGAGCCTCAATAGACATGTGCAACATGAAATGCAGCACAGACAAGCAACCATGTGTTTTCCCTGTTTTTCAGCTACCACAGATTGAAATATATACTACGCTCCAAGAAAACTGTATGCCATTTAATTTATGTGCATGCAACAAAATAATTACATTAGGTCATACTACATTGTATTTATCCACAAAAGTCCAACTAAGCATAGATATAAAACAACCACAATTTAAAGAAAACTAAATTAAAATCCGTTGCACAGGAATATTTACACTGAAAAAATAATGGCTTGTTTTGTTGTACCTAGATACATCAAATATTAGGATGTTATCAGTTCTGGAGGATGACTGTCTTGAAATTGTTTTGAAAACTGTTGATAATCCATTGTATGCTAACAAACATGATATTGTACAAATTAATTATAAAATTATCAGTTAACTGTGTAAATCAGTGAATTATCTGAATATGACAAAGCATAAACGAAATGACTTCCTTAATTTTCAAACAATATGAAGTCCTTAATTTTTTCAAATATCTTTGTTTCAGGCTCCTGTAAGTGTTGCTCAGTCCGCACAAGTGGAGCAACCAGCCGGATCCTCTCCTGTGGTGCCACAATCTGTAGAAAGGTAAGAAAGGAGGAGTTAGTTTAAAAACAAAGCCGTTTCTACACAGCCTGTCAATTCATTCTCTTAATTTTTATTGTCTTTTTTCAGCTGCCTGTCAGATGCAGCTTCAGGTCTTAGTGATGGAAATGAGGGAAGTTCTACATCTGGAGGTCGCCATGAGGGACGTTCGTTGAAGCGTCACCAGCGGCGATCCGTACGCAGCCGCTCCCGCCATGAGAAGTCTTCAAAGGCCAAGCTAAATGTCCTAAGTGTATGTGTCTGCACTGATGTGTTCATTCCTCTTCCTCTTCTTGTTTTTTTTAGCAAATTGTCACTTGTTTTAACATAAATGAATGTTTTACAGATCTCTAATGTGGGAGACAGAGTAGCAGAGTGTCAGCTGGAAACACACAACAGGAAGATGGTGACCTTCAAATTTGACCTAGATGGTGATAATCCAGAGGAGATTGCACAGATCATGGTAAATGTGATTCTGTATGTTTTGCTAACCAAATCTTTTTTAAACGTTAACAGTAAAATAGTTTATTTGGAATAATGAATGTAAATTAATGCATTTATTGCAATTCATGTAATCCGTCCATTTACATAGTGCATCTACCCACAGAATCATTCAGAGATTATTCTTTTTTTTCCTTCTGTTTTCTTTGTAATATCTGCTGCCTCAACCATTAACAGTTATTACAAATACTAGGTCATTCTGTGGAATGTGCATAGTATATCTAGTTTAAGTATTTGAGCAGCTGTTGCTTTGCGTTTTAGGTTGAGAGTGAGTTCATCCTGGAGGCTGAGCGTGAGTCCTTCATCGAGCAGGTCCGTGAAGTCATAGAAATGGCTGATGAGAAAAGAGACGGCCTGAAACAAGGCTTTCCACAGGTAGTCTTACACATACTGACTTTTTAGTCAGATTCTCAATGGCAGTTGTGACCCTTACCTTGTGAACTGAAAGACTTATCCATCCTAATGTTATATTTTACCAGAAGAGTGATCTTCAGCAACAACCTGAGCTGTCTGTTCCCTTGGTCCCAGGTTAATAAAATTTGTTGCTTATTGTCCAGGTATTATTATTTTATTTGTTGTTTTAACGTGGTCTGGTTCCCATCTGACTTTAAAAACCTTTGACCTTGCTGTTTAGGCATTTGCCCCAGTACAGCAGCCCAGGTGGTGCATTCTGCAGGGCGAAAGTTCATAGTCAGCCCAGTGCCTGAATCTCGGCTCAAAGACCAATTCTTTGGAGCTCCTTCTGCTAACACATCCTATGGAGATGAACCTCTTTCAGGTAAGAGAAATGTTTGTTTAGTTACCTTTTGAAAAAATATTTTAAATAAGTTTCTCTAGGCATAATGGTACTGAAACTAAATTAGTCAACAGGTAAATACATGTTACTCATGTTACTCTATTTATGCTCCATTTGTAGCTCCCTCTGTGCCATTGGGCCTTTCTCTGTCCGCTCCGTCTGGGATTCTCCAACAGGCTTTCAGTAAAATTAGGCAGCCTCGTGTAGAGAGATGCAGCACCCTTGATCCTTCTATTGGTGAACCAGAACCAAGCACTGTCCCATCCAGTGATCCTGGATTTGTCTCAAACTCCAATAATATCCCTGCACCACCAGAAGCTGTAGCTTCCAATGTTAGCACAACTTTCCCTGTTGTGTCTCCCACATCTATTGCAACGTCCTCGTCGCCTCCCTCAACTGGAAGGGTTTCCCCTCCACCTCATACCCAAACTCCAGCCCCTGTCACTAGTGATTCCAGTCCACCTTCTCAGTCTTCCCATGAGACACCACCTTCACAGCTACCACCAGCTGCTAGCATTCTTCCCTCATCTTCCACCGTTTCTCCTCCATCAGCACCGACCACCCTCCCTGTAGTGCCTAGCGCTCAGCTGAGCGGTAGTTCTGTCTCTGTCACTGCTGTTGCTGGTGTTACCTCTGGTGGAAATGCTGCCATCCCAGCTTCAGAGCAGCCAGCTTTCAGTAGTGCTCAGACTATGAATTCATCCATCCTTGCACCACAGCACACAACCTCCCAGGGTCAGCCAGTTGCCATTTCTAATCAGTCACCACCTCCTGCACCTATACCCAGTCAGAGTCATGTCCAACCACAGCCTGTAGAGTCAGAGGGGGCTGAACTCCAGACCAAGACTGCTGGCATAGATGACATCCAAACCCTAGATAAGAAATTACGGTCTCTCTTTAAAGACCCAAGCTCTTGCTCGTCAGCATCAGTGGATCCCACTCAAACCACCGGGACAACTTCTCCTCCTACCGGGACTTCTTCACCACCACCTGGAGTCGCCCTGGTGCCCCCATCTAACCTTCCCCTCACGTCTGGAGTACAAGGTGTTCTGGGCCCCACAACCACTCCAGGACAGGGTGGTACCCCAGGAGGACATGCCCAGACTCCTCCTGCCAAGCCTAGAGCACAAGTTAGTGAGAGAGGATAAATTCAAAAATTAATTCAATATTCAGTTTATTGCTTTAAGTAATGTTTTCACCTCTGCGTTTGTTGTTGTTTCTTTCATAGACTTTACCTACTGGTTTTGAAGCTACTACGGCCCCCTGTGAACTTGTCCCCCCTATTCCAGGACCAAATCAGGTGAGATCTATATGGTGCTAACTGTTGTGTTATATAAATAGGTTCTAATAACACAAGTTGATCAGTTAAATTATTTACTAATTCGATTTTTTTCTTGTGTTTGCTGTAAAATGGATGATGTTTTTGATCATCCTTTGTTTGTGTAACTCAACAGTCACAGGAACCGCTAGGAAATTTGGACGCTCAGTTGAGAAGAGCTCTGAGTCCTGAGACTGTTCAGGGAGTCCAGCCTCCAGCAGCAGGCTTCACTCTGGGACGTTTCCAAGTAAGTTAAAGTCACAGCTTGAAATGTGGAGAAAATCTGAAATGGTTAAATTCAGGCTCAGTTCATTAAAAATCTCCTTCCTGTTTCTCAGGTTTCTCTTGCAACAGATTGTTTACCCAGCACAGTTCCAGATCCCTCCTGCATCGTCTCCTCCTCCTCCCTTACGCCATCATCTACTTCTTCCTCTTCTTCCTCTTCATCCTCCTCCCCCTCAAGTCCAGAAAATACTCTCCATCGTTCATCCTCTCTGTCTAAAGGGGGCTGTGAAACTGACAATGTAAATGGATCCTCTTCTCATTCTGCTGGTCCTGCCAGTCAACTCACCACTATTGGACGCTTTCAAGTGTCCACAAGCAGCAGTGCCATGCCTGAGCCAACCACTGGGGCAGTTTGTGGTAAAGTGGGACGGTTTTCAGTCACAGGTGGGTACCAGGTTCACAAAAGTTCAGTAACAGTAACTAGCTTTTAAGAGCTATTGTCAAGCATGCTTTGCATTGGCTCAATATTCCACAAGTCCTACTGAAGTCCTACATTCAGAACAGATGCTTCAGTCTCACTTGTTATTTCACTGTTATAACTGTAGGTGGACTAGCTACATGAACTATAACAAATGCTGTAAAATGGATGATGTTTTTGATCATCCTTATTGATTTTTGATAGGAGGGCACTGTGTAAACTGAAAGTGCACTATATGAGTTTTCTTTATATAAAGTGATGGACTCTAATTTCCCTCAGTGACCCCATTTCCAGCAGCAGGCTCCAGTCCACCACACACCTCTGGTTTGCTGAATGGGCCTTCATCTACAACGTCTGACCCGCATAATTCACATAGCCATTACAGTAGTGACAATGACGATGACTCTGAGACAGATGACGAGGCTTTGCAGAAGGAAATTAGCCATCTGAGAGACAAGTATGTCACTTCTAATGTTCTGTTTTACACTGCCTTTATGTAGCACAATGATATTACTTTAAAACTCCTAAATTAAATTAAAATACAAGCATTTTAACACTGTATAATTCTGTGTTTCTTCTCCTGCAAACAGACATATGAAGGAGATTCAAGCCTTGCAGACTCGTCAGAAAGAGGAAATAGAATCCCTCTTCACACGGATGGGGAAACATCCTCCGCCCACTGTCTTCTCCCCTGCTGTGGCCATGGCTGGAGGTCGACGTAGGCTGAAAAGCAAAAGCCACAAATCTGCTCGTAGTAGTGGACAACCAAGCCCTATACACTCAGGTAAGGACACTTAACTGGCGTTTTATTCTTTTACTTCCAATGACAAACGTTCACTCATTTTATCAATACTATAGATTGTATTTTATGTATGTTTTACCAAGCTTTATGCTGCTGATATACTATGTTCATGGTTGAATTTAAAACTGTTTCAATGCTGCAATGATATATTCAGGGACCCCAGCTTCAGCTCAAAGCCCCAATGGTTCAGATTCCCCTCTAAAGCAAAGTACCCCCACGCAGCTTACATCCTCTCCATCCATTCCTATGTCCAGTCTCAGCACTTGCCCCATAGGTATGTGAAAGCAGTTTATCTTAAGCACGCCGGGTTTCTTGTTTAAATTATTTTTCTACTTCCAATCTCACCTCTTTTCTCATTTCCTAGGATCAACTGGGACCAGCTCCACAAACGGTTCAGGCCAGATCCACTCTAGTTCCCTGACCCAGACAACTGGAACTTCACTCCTTGCTACTCACACCCAAAAGGGCACAGGCACCTTTACTGATGACTTTCATCAGCTGGTGGACAACTGGGCCAGAGATGCCATCAGCCTCACCCAGTGCAAGAGAGGTCCTAAGACTGGAGCACAATCTGCACTGGCGCATGATGTAAGCATTCATTATTTTGCTTTACGATATCATGTCACTGGATTTTGACACTCTAGCCTGTTAGATCATTACTGATCCTGTGTATTCTGTAGTAATCTATGTTTTTCTTTGTCACAGATCATCCCTCCAGCCAACATTGGCCGTAAATTCTCAGCTCCAGCTTATCTCTGCCCAACACTTCCTACGCCTTCTAACACCCCATCCACCACCACCACTCACCTCCCCAATCCAGTCAATCCCTCTGTCCCTCTAGGACCTCGGAAAGGGTCTCTGGGCCCAGTTGCCCAGAGCTTTGGATATGCCTCTGCCCCTTACAGTGCTCCTCAGTGGGCAGGACCCACAGGCACATGCCAGGTCAGCATGCTTAACCCTGTACAGCCACTAACACAGTTCCAACCACCTACAACATCCTCAGTGTCCCTGCACCAAGGCTACCACATGGTGAGCACGCCAGCCTCCCAGAAATCAATCAGCCATGGAGGGTCCAACCTGAGACCTACGTAGCCCAGTCCGTGTCTCGGTCCAGGCAGAGCGGGCTGGGTACTGTAATACTTATTTTATTTCAACTTTTAATATTACGTGTTATGAGTTGACCTGTGTGGGTCAAGTCTGCTCAGGCAGAATGAATTCTGTCTGGCAATTAGAGGGAGAGTGCAATACACATCCACAGCACATGAATATCACACTTAACCTGCCATTAGCTGTGGAATTGAGCTGTGACGAGTCAGTTGGTTGTGCTGGATGTAACGACCCAAATGCATAACCAACAACAGCCAAAGATGTCTTTTGAGAGGAATGAAAACAGTTGAACTAATGTGACATTAGATGCACCCATACACACGTGACTAAACATCAGCCTGGTTCAGTGGTTGGAGAGGGAGAGAGAGAGAGAATGTGTGTGTGCAAAGAAAGTGAAAGATAAGAATGGGATGGCACGTCTGTCCCAGACGGAGCAGTAATATGTGACCAGTGGAGTTAGGAGTGGAAGGATGTAGTAAGTGGAAGCAGTGGAATGGACAGGGTTGGAATATGAATATGTGTGGCTACCTATCAAGTAAAATGCAATAATGGCAAAGAGTAGATAAACAGCCCCTTGTAACTGTGGCCTTATTCCCCAAAAACATTTAAACTTTGTATATAGATATTTCTTCAATGAGTTAGAATATTTATGTCCCTGTGACAGTCTGTCATTGTGATTTGTGTTGTCTGTCTCATACAGATTTATTATACTGATTTGTTTCTGACATGTTTGACATTTTAAGCCAGTGGATCAACCACATAAAAAAAAAAAAAGAATCGTCCTGGTGTTGAACATCATTTTGAGTCAGAAACTAAAGAGGTGACGTTGCTGCAGATCTCACCATGTAGTTAGTGTGTATGGTATTAAACACAAGGATGAAATGTGAAGAATTCCAAGACATCACATGAAACCACTATCCTTAAAGCTGTGAGAGATGAGCAACTCACAGTCTGGTCATCATATTATACAAAAATAGACAGTTTTGATTTATTAGCATAGTATTTGTGGAAGGTTTTGCACGCAGCCTCCACACTTCTCAAGGTGTTTAAATGGATAATTCATAGTACACAGACACAAACAGGTCGTTAGTAAAGTCATTTCACGTTAAATATCTTCGCTCACAACATTTAGCTGTCTGTTCACAAATCACTATGGGGTTCGCTCTTTTCTGTGTTCTGTTTTTGTATGCGTGTATTTAATAAAAGAAATGTTCTTTATGGACCTGTATTCAGCCATCAGATTTTGATGTTATTTCACTGTAATTATTATTAAAGGTTGTTAAACAACATGTAGTTAAAGGAACATAAAAAGTGCAATTGCAGGGTCGTTGTTATTGGTGTCCTACTCATCATGTAGGAGTAATCCTGTACTTAATTACTCTTCTATCTATGCCCTGCCTGCCATTTTCTATTTTATTGTAAATATATTACTGTGAGGTAAATGCTTTCACAAAATGCTCAGTCACTAGAATATGCTTGTGGTGACCCGCTCTACATGCACATGCACTCTAACCTGTAAACATGAGGAACACTTTAGTGCCTTGCATCTTCAATAATGACAAGGTCCAGATTCATCTAGTCCTGTCGCTGTACCGCAAACAAACAGTTAACTAAACCTGTACACGGCTCAAACACAACCCGACAATGACAACTTGGAGCATATAACATTTTGAAACTTTGACGCCGCGCACACACACACACGACTGCAGAACAAAGAGCACACTGAGTAATGTGGAAAGTGTATTTTCTCTTTAAAGTTACATTTGTGTTGGTTGTGTACTGAGCAGTGTATTTATATTTGGCTGATGCATACATGGTTTTTTGCAATTTTATCATTAAACCATTTCATAAAAGCACTTGTTCAGGCAGTGAGCGAGCTGTTTAACAGTTTAAAAGTTATGCTCACGTGGACATTTGTCATACCACCCCACACGAGTGCCATGTGTCATTATGACTCTTTCGCCTGCTTGTAGATTGGATGAATAGTTTAACTTCTCTAGAGAAAAAATAAGTTACTGCAATGCAGAATATGCAATGTTCAAAGTTTTATAGGGACTGAGGGGTCATGGAAACATTTGCATGCAGATGAGGGTTGTTACTGACTTCAATGTTTTTGATATCGGAATATTAGAATTTTGTTTATTTGCTTTCCTGAGTCATCACAAAGTGTTGATCTGTTTTATTGCAGTTCAGCAGTATCACTTCAATATCACAATCAACATATGGTTTCTGCATGCCAGCTTCACTAGTGTTTATTCCTACAAACGACAACCAACTCACAGCTGGCCACTGTACAGCACCAACTCAAGGCAAAGCTTAAGATCCATGTGCTATGATGCTACTATTAGTAATTACAGTTCTCGATTCAGTTTGAGGCAACTGAAGCTGTATCTGTTGAACTCTTATTTCTGTTCCCTCCTGACTTTGTGATTCAGTGTATTTTGTGTATGCTTTTCACATTGTACAAAATGTAAAAAAAATAAAAATATCAAAAGTGGTTGTTTTTGATGTTCCTTTCTTTTTAGAGAGTAATCAGATTCTGCTATTCAGGCTAAGTCAAGGTAGAGAGCTGACAGCATGAAGCTCTAAATCAAAGCCCTTCAGGTGTTAGTCTTTAATACAAATTTAGTAATCCAACAGACGTAATTGAAATTCTCTATTTGGTTAGAAGGGCAACTCAACATTTACAACCCAATTTCTCTGCATTGTTGCTAATGCTATTAAGTCACACAAGCCAATCTTTTTATATCAAAATGAGTCCATTTCTAATAAAGGGGGAAAAACATGCATTTTTTATTTTATTACAAAATAGGGAACATTTGCAATATCAGACAGTCATTCTCTCGAACTATATTTAATGAAATAAATAAGGACTTATACCCATGTGGCAGGATTATAGAAGTGGAAGAAGAAACATTAAAGCAGCAACATAAAATCTCAAGTGTCCAGTCTACGTTTTTTCATGTGCTGTCCCTGTCTGTATGGACTGAAGGCTTCACCTGCAACATCGAAAAGCAGAAATAGATTAAAACCCGCAACTAATAAAGAGTTCATGCCTATGCTTGTAAAAGTTCACCTGGTCTCGCCTGATACTGGTTCTGGTGTTGAGCTCTGTACTGGGTCCTGTCCTGTCCTGTGTTGTATGCTGGTGCCTCATCTGGAGGTCTGCCCGGGGCTCTCTGCGGCGTTTTACTGCGTGTCAGCATCTGATGATTCCTAGGCGTACTGGGCCTCAACCCTTTGGAGGGAGGAACACCTGCTGCAACATCCAGCTCCTCAATCCCGTCCAAAGTAAAATCCCAGAGCTCCGAATCACCTGCAGCAGAAGAGCAGAATCAGTCTGAGTGAGGCCAACGGGTAGAAGGTGATAAAATGGTGGTTTACCGACCACAGTGTCTGGGAATAACTTTCAGCACCTGCTAAATACCCATCCCTGCTGTTTGGCCCCCGGTGTCTAGTGGCACTGCTGTCGCTGGAGACAGGTACATTTTCATGGTCTGCACAGCAGTTGCATCAAAGACAAAAAAAAAAAAGAGAATTTGAAATTTTCCTGCAAGACAATGTCACAGGGTGCCCCACATTAGAAGTTCAATGTTACATCTGGTATGTATTCTATTTTAACAGTTTCAGTTCTTTAATTTCAGAGCAATAATTTAATTAGCCAGTCTGCAAGATCAGAGCATTTAAAACATTTACAGTTAGCAAACAGTAATTGTTAAATTTTCTACATCAGTTAAACTTGACTTATTGGAAACACTAATTACAGCTGGCTTTAGTCCAGCTGTAATTGCTAGTAAAGAAAAACGTTGGCCAGTGCTTGGATCTGCTGCTCTAAGCTGAATACATTAGGTTACAAATAAAACTACCTCTATGGAATTCTTCTCCAATAGCAACCTCTGTCCCCTCAGACTTAGTTTGATCCTGTTTCTGCTGCAGCTTCTTGGCCTCCATCTCTCTTCTGAATTTCTGTTGAAGCTGCTGTTGTCTCAGTTTTCTCAGCTGCTTGGGGTCTGTGTCCACCGAGTTCATGACAGGTCTGAAATGAAGAAAAGGGGGTGTGTGACCGAAGTGGATGCACATGAAATAAAGAAGTGTGTCAATATGATTCGAAACTATACCCAGCGCTATCTACCTCGAATTGATGATCTCAATTTTCTTTTCAGGAGTGGGACCAGCACTAGGAGTGTGGATTTCTGCACAGTTGCTGAGGGCTTGGGGCTCCAGCGGAGTCCTGGCTGGAACTTCTGCAGAAACAAGTCTTTGTTCTCGAACCAGACTGGACAACCGGGCCTTCTCCACAGACGGCTCACCCTCAGAGCGCTTGGTCAGGGCTGGGTTGAGAGGAGGAGGAGCCTTGGAATCACGGAGAAGGGTTAATTTTAGCAACAAAATATAAACAGAAGATGCTTAAGGTTTTATATATGTAAAAACACACAACACAGCATCTCACCTGTTTGGGGATCTTGTTAATAGCTAGAAGGTATTCTTTATCCAGGATGCAGTTTCCAAGTGCATTACCAAAACATCTTTGTGAGACAACACACACATGAACAAATCATAAAAACAAGTACAGCAACTATAAAATAATTCAATCTCCCCCAGATCTGTTCCACATTTACTTTTTTTTACAACACTGAATCATGGTTCATTTATTTTATTTGCTTATTCTGCTCTGTTTTCTATTTTTAATTCACTTGGGTTGATTTATCTTTTGTCGTGAAATAATCTCTTTGTTATTTTCTGTTAAAAAGCAAAAGGCAATCAACCATGAATCAGTGTTATTAAAAAAATAATGGTAAAATTCCCATAGGTGGTGAATACTTTTTATAGACATATTTGTCAGCAAAAGCCCTGATCATTTTTTCAAGCAAATCATAGTATAGAAAATGTTTGATTCCTAATATTTTTACTTAATTTAGTAAAAAGTAGAAAATGAATATTCCAGTACTTCAGTGCTCTCTTCATGCCATCAGTGACTGCTTCCTTTCTCGCCTTTTCCAGTGACAGAGCTTTAGACTTTAGTCCCTCACTGACTCCATAGCCCACGTCCTCATGAAAAGACCCATCCTGGAAGAGAAATCAGTTACACACAATATCATGGCTGGTGGGTGAACAGTCCCACACAGAATATACAACACCTTCAGTGAATTTCTCAGTTCATCTAACCTTTAGCTGAACCTTGACAAAAGCACTGACTCCGACATAAAACTTGCCATTGATGAGGTCTACAAAGTCTGTAAAGTACAAAGTGTTGTTATTCTGTGTCACAGTGCGTCGACTTTAGCAGGATCCTCTGGCAACAAGAAGTCCTGCCAGTCCTACCGACGTTCTGCTGAGAGATGGAGTGGGACCATCCATTGTATCCAAATATCTCATTAGCCAGGGTGATGACACGATGCCCTTCCACATAGCACACCTGTCGAGATCAGAGACAGTGCTGCTAGCAGAGTTTCATCCAAGCAAACCTAAACTACATTTAGTTGTTCCTGCTATTTTTTTTTGCTCAGACATGAGAAGCTCATGAAGAGACATGAACCCATGTGACGTATAGAAATTATAAGTGTTTAAACTTTCTAGATGGAAGCAAGATGAAGACTTGCCTTTTGTCCTCCTCCAGCCACTCTGGTACTGATGTACTCTGGTCCCAGCCTCCGCTGCAGAGCGCTGTGCACCGCCTGGTACTCCTCAGCTGTGTAGGTACACTGTCAAGGCAGGCAGGAAACAAAAAGAAAACACTAAGAAAAAAATGATTAAATATGAAACATTTGTATTTTTTTATGTTCATAAGAGCCTTCCCCAAATTATTCATCCGTTTACAAAAATCACTTTTTCCTCATCAAGCCACAAATCACTGAAACACTGAAGGACCTGCTGAACAGGTTCATCAGTTCATCGCTGCACCTTTTCTCTCTCTTCACAGAGACTAGAGATCAGTTCATCGGGCAAAAGAATAGGGGTGTGTTTATCACACACACTCACACTCACACACACACACACACACACACACACACACACACAGAGTGATGTCTTCTTCTGACTGGTCTCTGACAAGCTCCTAACGTTACAGCATGATCCGTGCACATCCCAGTGAATCAGAAGTCCTCACCTGTCCGAAGGTCCTCTCCTCGGGGTTAGTGGACATGTCTGCTCCGGTGGACGAGTCTCTGTCATAAACACACATATGAACAAATTAATAACTATCCCGAATTCTGTTTCTTTATTGAAGTAAACAGAGAAGCTAACCTCACTTAGATGTCTGCATACGGAGGCGTTAGCTTGCTGCATAGCCCCGACAGACGGGAATTATGGTTCTGTGAACTAGCCAGCTGACATAAACAATAACCCACCTGTAGAAATGACGAAAAAATATCTTTATAGATGAACCCAGGCGGAGCAGCTGATTTCTTGCTACATTGTAGCTCAACGCCTCGATTATCCGAACTTCCCGCTCGGTCAATCGGAGGAGGGTCTGGAGCGTTCACGGTCTGTCGGAAAGTACAGTAGTAAACTCACGAAGTCATTGTTTGTAATGTGTTTTACGTCGGTTATTTAATTATTGGTTGAACGTTTTCGGTATTAACTGCACTTGTATGTTTTTATACGTGTATAATCTTTTTAGCTTTTTAATATTTTTTACCCGCATATTATGGACAGTCAATTTATAATAATTTTCAGGAACGAGAATCTGTGGGATTGGAGCTTGATTTTATTTTTGTTTATTGTAGTGCGTTTATAATTAATATATATTCATTTAAATATTAAATATAGGAAAATAAACATCTGAGGTTTCCTGTTCTTAATTTTAAATTTTGACGTCCACTATTTCTCTCATGTCTGTTAACTGAGTGAATTTTACTATGACTTAGTCTGCGTGTACAAACCGAATCTGGGGTGTTATTAAATTTAAGGTTTATGTGCTTAACTTTAATCCAGAAACAACATTTTTCTGCTGTCACAACATAAGTCACGTCTAAAGTTATATTTTTGCTGTAAAGATGCTATTTACCTAACAGTAAAAAAAATACATTCTCAAACATTTAACTACTTGAGTTGTTTAAGAAAATCTCAGTATTTTTAATAAAGTTGCTCACAAGGCTCAGTCTGCGTATTCACATTTCATCCATGGAAGGAGGGGATTATGCCCTATGTGCAAAATGCTCCTGCATTAACAGATGCTAAGACCCCGCTCAGTTACAGAGCACAGATCAGGGACGATGCCACCTCCTATTCGTCCAACGCAGCGTGACACACGCAGACCTCTCCGATCAGTCTCTGATCCATGTCACACTCTCCCCATATCTGACTCTGTGTTGGAGGATGCTCGTTTTAAGGGTTGAGAGCCTGTGTCTGCCTGGGGAACATAATGAAAATGGTCCCGAGATATTTAAGACTCGACAAACCCCCATGCTGCTGTGTTCGCTGCTGTGTTTGCCCAGTGCGCATTCACGCGCTGCTCGCTCCCGCGCCCAGGTTCGCTTTGCATCTCGTCAAAACAAAGCGGGGGCGCGCCGGAGAGCGAGCGGCAGTGTGTGTGTGAGTGTGTGTGTGTGTGTGCGCTCCATGAATGGGTTCCTCACCACCGCACCGCAGGTCGGACCCTTCATCCGCCTGCACCCCGATGCCCGTGTGTGCGCAGACTGGCGTGGAGCTCTAAGAACCGAAGCAGCCGCTGATGAACCCGGGCAGTAAACGAGTCCCATCGGTTCTACATGATCGATTCACCCCAACAGGAACCACACAACCGGATCAGCAACGGTGAGTTCAGGATCCAGTGGGCGGGCAGAGGCGCATGATACACGGCAACTTTGTGGCCATTATGATACAGTTTTAACCCATGGAGGGACGCGGGGATGCGTCTGCGTCAGCCCGCCTGTGCTCGCAGGACGTTCACGGGCTTCACACCGACACTTTGGCTCGTTTCATCGTCCGCACAGGTAGAAAAATGTGGGAAAAAAACGCAGCTCCACGTACGCACGGCTGGCCGCACATTCCTCCCTGTGGGATGAACGTGGACGGTTGATGGATGATTGATTGATCATCCTGTGTTGAATAAACGGTGTATTGGGCTATAAAGAGGCCAGCGAAGCATTATAGTCTAGTAGAAAGGAACAGAGGCATCGATCAGACTGGAGTCGCCCTGAAAGACGAGGAGGAGGAGGAGGAGGAGGAGGGGTGAACAAAAGCAGAAATGCCCAGACTGGCGTGGCACGGCATGACGGGCAGACGGTGTCTGCCTGAGGTGCGATCGCAGCCTGATCCGAAAAGCCAGGCCAGGCCTTGAGAAAACACCCTGCTCACACATGTTCGCCCCTCACATACATGGCTGGGCTGTCGTGTCTTTGTCTGGAGAGTGGCAGCCCAGACTGTTGTTCTTGCCTCTGACCAGGGGATGGTGCTTTACTGTGTCCAGGATGTTTCTATGGGGAGACACCCAAATAGTCTCTAATATTGTCATAATATGCTGCTCATAGAGAAACCAATATGGCTACGTGACTGTTACAGGAATAATCCACTCATTCTCATACTGAACAAGTACACACACGCATTTCCCTTTTTTCCTCTGAGGTAATGTGTGTGTGTGTGTGTGTGTGTGTGTGTGTGATTGTGGTAAGGCTGGAGAGTAGGCTGGGCTCTCCCCCATGTTGAAATAACAGACATTCACTGAATAAGGAAATTGAAAACACCAAGCTGCTTTTATAGCCCAACTCCTTCAGGGAGCTCACAAATGTGTGACTTGCTTTCCTCCTGTGTCTGTGAGACAGTAAGATTAACTCTAAATTTTTGTGTTTGTCTGTTTTAGTGCTGTACGTTTCTTTGTGTGACTTACCTAGTCAAAGAAAGGAGTGTCATGGCCTAAGACATTGGTTATCAATGTCTCATGCTGCTGCTTAATCACTCCTTACATGTCCTGTTTGCCTTTGTTGGAACCTTTAACCAAACCTTAATTACTATTTACTACTATTTCTCCTCTGGTGTTCAGATGCTTGATGGACTCCGGCGGAGACATGCCTCCAGGCAGTCCCCCCGACCCCTGTCCCTCAACTTCAGCACCTTCTCGCCACCTCCCCCCAGCCCAGACTTGGACAACAGCAGTGAGCATCCCATCAGGAGGTAAGAATAACATTTCACGACCTAGAAAATGAATTAAATATTCATTAAGATTTAGAAAAATCCTACTAGCCCTGGTCCCAGAAATCTTTATTATGCAATTCAATTCAATTTATTAATATATTGTGAACTCACAACAAAATCATCTCAAGGCACTTTACATTGTAAAACCAATGATAGAAAACCCAGCAAATCCACAGAGCTTTGCCTGAAACACGTTGACCTAATTACACTGATCTCCTGCTGGACGGTTTGATTGACTTGTGTATGTACATCTCATCTGTTTCAATTCTTGTGTTCTTGTGTCTGTGGGTGTGGAAGGGGTCTGTCAGTGCCCAGCTAATGGTCCTAAAAACCTGCCCAATGTTTTGTTGTTGCTTTCGTTGCTCTGTTCTTTTCTCTCTCCACTTTCACTCAGCCCAACCGGTCAGGGCAGACGGCCGCCCACCCTGAGTCTGTGTTCTGCTGGAGGTTTCTTCTGTTAAAGGGAGTTTTTCCTCTCCACTGTTGCCTATAGCTGCTCAAGGGCGATTTGTTGGGTTTCTTTAAATGTCGGTATAGTCTTGACTTTATTATGTAAAGTGCCTTGAGATGACTTGGCGCTATATAAATAAAGTTGAATTGAATTGAAAAAAATGTAATTGTTGGTTCCTGATGTGCTGTCATCAGAGATATTCTGGCAGTAAAAGTAGTTAAGTAAAATGACTGTATTCACTGTGCTGTATGTACATAAACATATTGTACAGTAGGTGGTGCACACTTCATCAGTAAATCTAATCAAAATGTATAGAATCCATTATTCTAAAAATGAATCATTTGGCTAATAATACATTAGGTCAAGTTAGCTGAATAAATTTTATCAGTAGAAAATTTTATCAGTAAAAAATGTATGAATTGCTCAATAATGAGACTTATGAGATTCAGCTATCCTCCTTACTGCTACTGTTGGGCCCTTGAGCAAGACTCTTAACCCTAATGGTTATAAAAACTACAAACATTGTAATTTGTCTAGCAGGAAACACTGATGTGTGTTTTAACACTCAAATTTTATAGTCACACTCTTTAAACTATTTAAGCAAGTGAAAACATGTATTGTAACAATATTTTGTTTAAAATGTAATTATTTGATTTAGGGAAAATTCCTTTCTAGCCAAAATGTTAAATGAGAGGATTGATTGCTCTTAGCTAATTAATCACGGTTAATTAGATTTGGCACAAAAGGGAAACAGTGAGCCTCGCTCAAACTTACATCTGTTTAAATCCAAGCAAAAACCAAATGGTAATAACAATATGTTGTGGTTTGGCTGGTGACCTCAAAAGGACAAATCTGGATTTTGTTTGGATCAAAAAAGAAAATTCAGAGAATTAAACTTTAGAGGTGATGGTAGGTCAGCTGGGTTAAGATAATCAACTGCTGGTTGCAGAATCATATTTCCTTTACAGATATTAAAGTGGTATTGACCTTCTCATCTAACCCTCAACAAGAGATTGAATAATTATATTGACCAAATTGTTGAACTAGTCCTTTATAGTGTGTTAGACAGCAAAAAAAAAGCTTCTTTATACAGTCTCGTATTGTTTATTGCACTACTTTTTACTTTTGATGTCTGCACCAGCTGTTCAGAAAATGGAATAACAGGGAAACCTTGTTCATTGTCCTGTATTGTGTCACTGCTTCCTATCCCTGTTTGTGTTGTTGTTAATAAGCCGGACGATGTCCTCCTCCACCTCCCCTCCGTACACTGACGGGCACAACAAAGTCCCAGATGTTTCATTCTGCTTACCCTGCAGTTCCTCTGGCATCTGTGCATAAATATTTGTTTGCTTCAATGGTCATATTGTACTGATGTGGGGTGGGGGGGGTATCAATGCATGTGCTATTGTTTCCTGCTCTTCTGAGACTTGGGGCAGTGCGGTGTCCCACCTCCTCTCAGCTTGGCTCCACCCATCCTGCTTTTAACATTCTGCCCTCTCTCACCATGTATCATCCTGTCCTACTTCTCTCCTCTGTCATCAGCCGCTCTTTGTAATGTCATTGTGCTTTTTTCTCTCTGCGTACTTTGTCTCTCTCACACTCTCTTGCTTATGTTCTCCTCTCGCTTCCAGCTGTCTCCTCGTGTTTCTTCCCTGTGTATCACCCCATCGCCTGACCACCCTTTTCTGCTGTCCAGTACTTAGTGCTTGTTTCTCTTTTTCTGTAATATCTTCCTCATGAGGACTCTGCACCGGCTGAAGTTGATGAGCTCCCCCAGTCTCAGCGAGCTGGGCAAGAGTGAGAAAACTTCTCCAGAGGACAGAGGGGAAAAACAGAAGAGGGCAGGAGCCAACGCCACCTGGAACAGGTATACCAAGTAACACCAACGTGCAAAACGAATGTTGTGTTTGTAGCAGTAATGTAAACCATTTACATGTGTTTGTTGTTGCAGCATCCACAATGCTGTCATAGCTGTCTTCCAGAAGAAGGGTTTGGCAGATAACGAACTCTACGTCCTCAATGAAGGTGTTCGGTGGGTTTAGGAACTTCCTCATTTGAAACATTTGGTGTCATTTTGTGCAATAATATGCATAGTTACTGTCTGTCCTGTGTTTGCTGACTGTTGTCTTGTGAATAACATGGTTTGTGTCTGTATGTGGGTCTGGAGAGTCATGTGGTCGTGCCAGATATCTCATTATCTTTCTAAACCAGATCCGCCGCGTCCATCACATCAGCCAATGTTATAGCTCAGTAAACACATTTACATGTGCAGAAAAGCCACAAGGAGTCTGACAAACATTTTCACAACTACACAGGAAACTCTGGATTATAATGCATGACAACAGAGTGTTTAGTAGATTGGTTTTCATCCGGTGCTTCTATTATCTGTAATTGCATAGTGCAGTGTAATTAAACGTAACTGAGTAGTAAATTGCAGGTTAGAAACGAACACACACACACACAAACATTAAGTTACTGATAGAGCTTGAATACTGTTCGTATGTTTATTTATTTTATTTTCATGTTATTTAGGACTTTTTGAAATGATGCACATTCCACATATGTGTTTTTTTAGACATTTGTTGAAGACTGAACTTGGGTCCTTCTTCACAGAATACCTTCAGGTAACACACATTTCACTTTAAAGGTAATGCAATCCCGATTTGCTTCAGAAAACTTTATTCAGATACACAAAACGAACTGCTATATGATGATGCTCAGCCGTGCAGTGACAGCACCTCAGGCATCCATAATTATTGTTTTCTTCTCACAGAACCAGTTGCTGACGAAAGGCATGGTCATCCTGCGGGACAAAATAAGGCTCTATGAAGGTACACATGATACAATATACTGGAAATATGCTGCATTTTACTCTTTAAATCAACAGTCTGTTTGGTTCGTTCTCGTGTGACTGATGCAGGTCAGAAGCTACTGGACTCTCTGGCAGAGACATGGGACTTCTTCTTCTGTGATGTTCTCTCGATGCTGCAGGCAATCTTTCATCCAGTTCAGGTGCACATCCATCTTTGTAGTGGTTTTTATGTTGCTCAAAGGCTCAAGTTCAAATAGCTTCTGTGCATTTTCTGCGTACAGGGTAAGGAGCCCTCTGTCCGGCAGCTAGCTTTGCTTCACTTCAGGAACACAATAGTGTTGAGTGTAAAGCTAGAGGATGCCCTGTCTCGTCCACGGGCACGTGTGCCCCCCTCAGTCACACAGATGCTGCTTGTTCTACAGGTAGGCCTGCAGGCACCAATTATGCCTTGTTTTCTCAATTGCTGATTTCTGTCATCATGGCAAATCAGAAACATCAGCAACCCTACAAAGGCTAACACAAGTCTAACACGTTTTTTGTTGCAAGTCAAAAGTTAATCAAAACTAACAAAGCCTTTTTTTGGCACCATATTCTCACATGCCATTAGCTGCTGTAGCTTATTTTAATTATAAAACCTGTTATTAACCATTTTTTCTCTTAGACTTGAGCAGTAAAGATGAGCTTAAATTCACTCTTGAATGTCTGTGTATCTTCTTAGGGGGTCCATGAGCCATGTGGTGTGAATGAAGACTACTTGAGACTGGAGTCGCTGGTTCAGAAGGTGGTCTCACCATACTTAGGCACCCATGGGCTTTACTCTGGAGATGGTGCTGAGGGCCATTGCTGTGTTCTGGGTGAGACAGTGTGTACATGACCACAAAAGCAGAGTAGTTAGAGTGTTTTTGAGGGATTACATTTCCAAATGAAATGTCACTTCTTGGCTTTCAGAAAAGCGTTTACAGTGGGGTTGGCCCAAGTCTGCAGATCAACCCTCCAAAAACCCTGTGGTACGGTCCAAAAGCTACAATATCCCTCTGCTGCTGACCCCAGTGGCTGAGTATGACCCAGATGCTAGCTCTGTAGGCAGTGGAGGAATTCGACGCCACTCAGCCTGTGAAATTATATCATGCCTGGAGGAACAAGGACTGGCCTACACTGACCTGGCCCCTGGATCTGAACTGTCTGGCCCCTCCTCCAACAGACTGTGTGTGGTCTCTCAGTTCAATGGTAATATACAGATAAAGATGTCTGTATCTGTTATTATGTAACATTATGTTATGTTATTATAAATAATAATCTAGCACCCTGCCATTAACAGGTATTGGACCAGGAGGAGCCAGTGCCATGGATTCCATCATTCCTCTTCATTCCTCAGGAGCCCTCCATGGCACTGAGGCCACTACAACAATGACTGATCTCAGTAAGGGTGCCTCGTCCACACCTCCGAGTGAATCATCCAGCCCTGAAACCATAATTGGACAAGTACTAGAGTCTGCAGACTCAGACTCAGATGGGATATTTATTGATTTCCCACGCCACTCCTCAGAGTCTATGGGGTACGGCCGTGAGAGCAGGCAGAGCACTGTGTAGCTGTGGTTGCCTTAGGAATTAACACCCCCAATGTGTACGATAATATTTTGGGACAGAAATCTGAGAAATTTTAAACTAGTTTTCATTTAATGGTACCATCTTCATTTTTTACTGTAGTAAAGATGAGTTTCCATGACAACAACATCAAATGCTTACAGAGGTGAGTGAAAACCTTGTAACTCTAAAATATCAAGTTAACAATCATTCACAGTACTGCTGCTATAAACAATGTGTAATAATACAAATCTGATAGTTGTGTGCATTTTCCATAAAAAGCATTTTCCATAAAACGCAATTGTCTTGAAAACCAGAGGCATGATAACTATTGAGACATGGACTAATGTATTGCTTGTTGTTTTATTAGAAATGTTGAATTTCAAAAATATAGAATATCAGTAGCCTCATCTCTTAACAAACTCACATAAATCCTTTAATTGAAGTTCAAATCACTTAAACCAAAGTTGCAGTTATGAGGTTTTCACTCCACAGCAGGTCCTAGAGGTTACATGCACATTTGCATGGAAAATGTCAAAGAATTTACATGTTCATTGTTTCATGGTTTTGTAAATGTGTGTTTTGAATCTCAGTTTTATTCTTTCTGTTTGCGCTCTGTTGTTTGCTGGTTGGCAGCAACACATTAGTGAGCTCCTCCACTTTCTCTTTTACAACAGTTTTTGAAAACATGGGCTCTGAATTGTTTTCTAAAGGTCTAATGCAAATTCTCTTCTTAAATTAAACGTGTGTGGCAGCATTTGTTTTTCTGCATTAGCTTTGTACAGCAGGAGTTTGATTGACTCGCCAATCTTTATTGTTTACATTTGACAAAGACAAAACATTATTATTTTGACTGAATGTTGTCTCACACACTGTATTTTGCACCACCACTACCTTGTAAATAAAAGTGCATTGTTGGTTTTTAGGACAGCTAGATGGTGTAAGGTGAGCTTTTACCTTGAAATGAATTGGGATTTAATAAGGGCTTTTTAAATGAATCTTTTTCAAATAATGATTTACCTCAAGTGTTTTGTACTTTACTTTTTTGACAATCTATGATGTCTATGGGGGTTGTACTTTGTATTAATTTGTTATACTAGCCCAGTAAAAAAAAGAATAAATTTGAGTAATATTTAAATATATGGTTATCTCCATCTGTTTTACACCATGGATTTATTAAAGTACAATAGTATCATTTGAGTGAAAGAAACTTTAACTAAGCACTAGAAAGAAATTGGAAACTTGAATAAAATATTTTCTTATAGAAGTAGTGGGTAACTACTAAGATCATCCAAAATAACCACGTTTCCATTTTTGTTGGAATTTTTATATATATATATATTTGGCTTAAACAATTTACTTTATATAACAAAATACTTCGTCATGTTATTGGTGAATGTCCAAGGTCAACTCAGTGTTCACTTCGCTTTCAGGTGCATCTTGTGACCTTAAGAAGTAGCGAGAATGTGTAGTAGAGATGCATGAAATATAGAAGGCCGCCCATGAATTTTTTATTGTTTTGTTTTTGTTTTGTGTTTGCGTCAAGCCACCAAGTCCATAAAGCTTTTGTACCAAAATAAGACATGAACTGTTAAACCATCAAAATAAATATATCATATAATAAAAAAGTGGGAGAATAAACCATCTTTATAGTTATTGCACATTTCTGGCACAATAACATTTGCTCATTGGCCGCCGTGGTCTCATATACTGGAGATATTGCGACATGAAAGTGTTAAAAACCAGCTTTTGTTTTAAAGGAATGAGCGGAAGTCTTAGCAGTTACTGCTAGCAACTGTGGGCGGAAGTAGCTAAAGCTAAATGGTAAGTACTCAGTATTCGAGCTGTAAAAACTAAATCATTTCTTCAAACGTGTTGACATTTCACACACCAGTGAAGCGTTGGTCGTTCGTGGATATCGATTGGTTTTGAGAAATCAGGCGGAAACTTCTGCTGATCTCGGTAAGACATATTTGAACTGGTTTGTTTCTTAGGCTTCGCCACTTAGCCACAGCTAACCGAGCTAAAGCTAGCTTTGACATCCAGTGCGGAGAGGAGCGTGAAAGCCCGGGCGCTGCTGGCGGTGGAGTCATGTATGTCTGACTGAAGTTTGCCCTTATTTTCTATCATGTGGTCGTTGCAGGAGCATAACCTCCTTCAGGAAATAGGCCCACTGTGTTACGTTTGGTGTATTTTCAGATCACCTTGACTGTGATCTTCAGCCCTCTCCTCACTCTGGGTGTGGATGACACTGGCTACGTGCCAATCCTCTGTAGATGAAGATGTCCCTGGCCCAGCGAGTTCTCCTTTCCTGGATCTTTGCACTGATCTTCCTTATCATGCTGGTCCTCAAACTTGACTCCAAAATCCACTGGAACTGGTTCCTCATCTTCCTCCCTGTGTGGACTTTTGACACAATCCTTGTCCTCATGCTGATCGTGAAGATGGCAGGACGCTGCAAGCCGGATTTTGACCCCAGGGATGGAGAGCAGAGCCTGAAGAGGAGGCTGTGGTACCTGACAGCTCTGCTCCTGAAGGTGGCTTTCTGTCTGACACTGTGCTCCCGCCTGGAGAAGCTCACTGACGTGTGGGTTAGTGTGGTGTGTGTTCCTCTGTGGGTGCTGCTGTTTGGTGCGTTAGTGGAGCTGGGGCACAGTGTTTTCCACTACAGGAGGGACTGAAACAGGACTCTGAAAACCTTGGTTTTGAACTAAATTAAAAGGGACAAAAACACCTAAGCATCTCAAGCTTCAGGTGCACCTGTCCACTTTGTTGGATCAGTGTCAGACCTGAGACTGACCTCAATAAGTGTTCAGCCAGACATGACTGAACCACTTAAATACTGATTCTTTGTCAGAAATGTTTAAAAAAATCCACTCTCTCTGATATAAATTGCATAAGGTGGAGCAGGTTAGAGACTTATATTGCAGGTGAGATGGTGCAAGAAGCAAACATGATCAGCTACTGTAATCTAAAATGTGCAATACCCCCTCGATTTGTTACACTAAATGCTGGTCTACAGTTCACACCTTCACTTTTAGGGAGAGAACACAAATGCAGTAATGATGCTGTGTATCATCCATCATCCATCTCGCACTAGCATGCACCATTTTCTAAGCAGCCATGAATATCTGCATATAAAAACACTGATGGGAAGTAACCAGCATCTGAGCATTTCTTTAAATGGAATGTCATGGTAAACACATCATACAGTACAACCGTTTGTCAGGACATACTCTAGAATTTCCCTTTGTCTGACATAACTTTATTTGGAAAATCTGTTTGATTAAAAACATCTTGTTGCACATTGAATATAGTTTTTCTGTAAAGAAAGTTGATATTTTGTATATAATAGATACTGCTCCTGAAATCAACAGGTTTTATTTTCTTTATCAAGTTCCACTGTCAGACTAAACCTAAATCAGTATAAGCTTGAGATGGATGCATTGTCAGTTAACATGGCACACACTTTAGTGAAATGTGACAATAAGTGAATCTTTTTCCGTGGCTGAAATTTCATCATCTCTTGAGGCAGCCAAAATGGCACATATTGAGATCTTAATGATATGAAATTCCAAGACAAACAACAACAGTTACTAAAGCAATGTTTTGAACCATTTATTGAGAGGTTCTGATCAGAGTATAAATCACACTACCAAGTCTTATCTTAAGAAATAAAATGTATTTACAACAAAATTCTCACATACATCAGTTTCAAATAAAAACAGACAGTAAATGATATAAATAAGTTCTATGGAAAATAAAACTTGTCTTACAAAAAATATATGCAATTTCTGTATACATTTTCTCACATTGTGGTGCTAATAACATCTATGCTGTACAGTTTTGGTACATACAGTATTATTTACAGCCCCCGGTGAGTGAAAGTCCAGTCTGAAAACAACTACTTGCTCTGATTTTGGAGTGTTATAAACAACATACCTCATCTACTAAACCGACACGGCACAGAGAGGGCTTCAGCCGGAGCTCTGTGACCTGCTGACATGTTCCAAAAACAGGGAACATAGCTGATTCTGATCGCAGGGAGTAAGGAGGGTTGTTTTCAGAGTGGCTAGTCCAGTACCTAAAATAGGTGCTTTAAGAGCGAAGCTAAGTAGTGCACAGGCACTGACACACGGGTCACAAACATTTTATATTGAGCCTACAAACATTCGCTAACAAACGTGAAGTGAGCTACTTAGCTTACATTCTTAGGCATTGTTAAAACACTTGGAGAGTGCATCCTCTTCTTACTACTTAGCAGGATTAATGCAGCTGTAGCAAAAAGGAAATGGAATGCACCCACTCATCTCCTACGAATTCGAAAGATGAGTTCACGGTTGAAGGAAGGATGCATTTTCAAATATTTTAACAAAGCCTTAGCGTAAGTTGTACAGTAAAATAGAAAAGAAGACCACATCGAGACATTCATAGCAGGAAGTCTTTCTGTGTTTGCGACGTGTGTGTTTTTAGGGGCTGTTTTAGCGAGTGCTGTGTGTCCTGTAGGGGTGTGGCAGATTTGGACTGCACTGAGTCCTTTACTTTTGGTCCTTTAGAGGGCACAACTGTCCGACTGTCAGATCCCAGCTTCGAGGAAGAACCTCGAGAGTCAATGTGATGGTGGGACTTAGGCCTACTGTCTGTTAAAGAAAGGGCCAGAGTTTGGTGAGCCTCCATCGGCTTAAAGAGATCAAAGGTGATAAGCGTCCGTGGCTGTTTGTGTTCTGGTGGTGCAAGACCTGACATAGGCTTCTTCCTCTCCTCTTTACTGTTGATGTCTTTATCCTTCTTCCCTTCTTTTTTATTGTGAACGTTTGCAGGTTTGGAAGTGCCTGACTTGGCCTGCACTCCCTGCAAACTCGATGTGTTGCTCTCTTTGCTTTCCCTGTGCCCGCTCTTGTCCTTTTTCCAGTGTGAAGTCTTGTGTTTATGGGAACAGGCATCTCGAGCGTCCTCTTTGTCCATCTGTAAGTGAGGTGCTGCCTGTGTCCCTCCCCTGTCTTTATCATGCTCCTTCTCTCGCTTAACTTGGGGCTGTGTCTTTGAGTCCCATTTCTCATCTCTCTGAGCAGGTTGGGAAGTTTCTGAGGCTTTACTGCCCTCTCTCGTCCTCTCCTCATCCTCTTTCTTCCTTATCTGTGACAAAGACTGGGTCGATGTACCCTCCTCTCTTCCCTCAGCGTTAACTTTCTCCTGCTCTCTCAGCCTGTCCTTCTCTCTGTCCCTGTCTTTCCCCCTGTCCTTTTTATCCCTTTCCTTCTCTTTACTCCTGTCTTTGTCCTTCTTCTCTTTGGGCCTTTCCTTTTCATCTTTGTCTCTTTTTCCTTTGTCCTTTTCCTTTTTAATGGGCGGTGTGTTGTACGCGTTTGTTATACTATCTTTAGCTTTCTCTTTTAGACCTTGACCCGAGAGACTTACCTTATGATGCCTCTCTTCCTCCACATCAGTCTCCTTCTTAATTTGCTGTATTGACTTTAAGGATACATTTTCCACTCCATCCTCTCTGTTTGCCTTCTGCAGTGTCTGGCATGTGTCTGCACCTCCATCTGCTCCTTCCTCCTCTGCCTCTTTTTCATCTTCCTTGGCTTTAGGGTCTATTAGTGTGTGTGTGAGAACCTCTTCATTTTTGTCCTTCCTGACAAAAAGTAGAGACTGTGTCCTTGACAACTCTTTTATCCCATTTTCATCCTCTTCCTCCTTAAAAATCTGTGTTGGAGTTTGTGAGGTGTCCCCATCCTCCATATTTGGCACTCTCCGTACAGCAGGGTCATGCTCCTCCTTTACCTCGTCTCCGTCCTCTTCTTTGACGTGAACGGTGACTCTCGGTGAACAATTCTCTTCCTTCATCTCCTCCTCCTCCTCTTCCCCCTCTTCGTGAGGGTGATACTGTTTGAGTCGTATATGCCAAGCCAGACTGCAGACAGCAGACACAGTCTTGAACTGGTGAACGACTCCTCTGGGAATGAAGTAGATGTCATTGTGGTAGAGCTGAATTCGGGCATATCGGATCCCCTCCCTCCGTAACTGGTTCAGCTTTGCATCATCGATCCACTGTACACACTGTAGAGAAAGTGACAGAATCACTAAATATTCAATTTACCATCATTTCTTGCACATTAAAAAAATCTGATCCTGTATTTTCAGAGGCTAATAGTAGTTAAATTCATTATATTTATCTTGTTATAATATGTTTCTGAAGAATGGAAGGACATCATTCACTCTCCTTTTATCATAGTTTTGGTCTCAATTAACTACATCTGCAGCTAAATGCTCAAATTGGCTAACCTGCTCATTGCAAACTTTGTCTGGTGCTGAACATGTAATGCACAGTGGATTTATTATTATTATTACTATTTTTTTTTTTAGATTTTTAAATGAAACCAAAAACAGCTGCCAGCTGCTAGAAAGCAGGTTGATAACAGGTGAAAGTGAACTAAAACAGTTGTGGGGTGGAAAATGAAAACAAAGAGTTGGAGTACTGTCCACTACATATGATTAAGATCTCTGACCTACCTGAGATAAGGGAGGTTCATGGAGATCCAGCTGCAGCCTCATGACCACATCAGGAAAATCTCCAGCGTGGAAACATACTACATCTTTGGTGATCCTGGCAGGAGTGTCACTGCTGTAAGAAACATGCTATTTACGGGTCTGAGCAATATTATAAACACAATAAATAAACAGAAACTGTGTTTTTAGACATCACAGCTGTATAGTAAAAAGTTGTCTACACAAGATACTCAGTGTGTGCTCTTTATACAGCTAACCAGTTGAAAATCAAGTACTTTTACTGTGACTACTCTGTGTCACAAGTGGGAGACCAGAGGTGCTTTACTACTGTGATCCACACAGCAGTTTTTTTTTTTGTATTTATTCTACACAGATAATGTAAATGTCGTGTCTCTGTGTACTCACTCCTCTCCGCAGCGAACAGCCTTGAGCACACCTACAGCGGCAGTAGTCTGTCTCTCGAACCCCTGACCAATGTGGTCAGCATGGGCTCTCGTCCGGTCCTCAAACAGCATTTCTCGGGGCTCACTGGCTCTCGGTAAATACTGTAGGTTCTTTATCTCATTTGTGGACCTAAAATACATTAGTAAAACTGTGATAAAATATCAGAATGGTAAAGCACCTTTAAGGGGTATGTGGAGAATGATGCAGGTAAGAAGATAACATGTGCTGGTGTATACATTTACAGAATTTATCTCCACACACCTTTTCCTTTTGAAGGGTGATTTTGGCATGTCTGCCATAGGTATCATCTGCTCTCCAGGTCTGACCCACATGATGGGGCCGTCATCGCTCTCAGTGGGGCTCTGCAGCCGCAGACTCGAAAAGGTTCCCCAAGGCAGTGTCCGCTGCAGAAACACAGGGTGAGAAGGTTCAGGTTACATAATGACTTGTAGTAATACCAGGAAAGGTTAAGTAATATTTTCATATGTCCACCAACTGAAGGGTATATACAGACATACACTAACCTCAAGAAAAGGAGATTCTGTTAACATGCCGATGAACTCTGGGAAGTAGTCTCCAACCTCTTCATCCACTGCTCCAACCAGACTGACCTGCCGCATAGCCCCAGCACGGTACGTTCCTTGGGAATATGTCCGCTTCACCTTCAGCAGGAACCACAGAGGATATAGATCAGACTGTCACCCAGCAGATATCAACAACTACAACTAAACAGTAGTGTAACTTTTCCAGGACACCTGCTCTTAAAACGCTCATTAAATATACTAGCGGGTTCTGCTTGCCAGTTAGAACATTAAACACAAATATTTAGGTCTTTGATAGAACCCCATTAAACTGAGCAGTCATTGAGGGAGTAAAATGACAACACACAATAAAGAAAAGCACACGCTATTGTCAATGTGAGGATTGCAGCTCCATCTTTGCTTGTGTATCAGGAGGTTGAATGAAGCAATGCCCAGCTGAATGAACGTCAACTTTCAAGTATTCGCATCAACAATGTGAAGGAGACTTCATGAAGCAGGCAAAAGCTCATAAAGTACTCTGAGTGTCAGAATCAGTTTCAATTCCATTTTGTCTTATTGTCATGCAAGATCTAGCTTTAATGTGTGTAGATGGATTGAGGGCTACAAAAGAATGTAAACATGTTCAGCATGACATTCAGCTACATGCAAGAACATTTTGCAATATTGTCATAATTTAAACTTTTTCATATGATTGTTTCACATCTGATTCACCAAACTCTAAACTGCAAATAGTTATTAATAAGTTCTTGTTTTCAGTCTGGTTTTAGTATGTATCTAATTGATTGATGATCAATGCTCCTAAAATTCCCATATATTCCTGTTCCACCCTGTTTAAATTTTATTTACAAAAACACAAGCACAACAGTTTACCAGATTTAGCAAGTTGGAGTAAAATACCCCAGAACGAGGAGGGCCAACAATATGCCGATAAAATTGACAAATAGACAGCAAAGAAAATATTTTAAAATCTACTTCAAGGAGCCTGATGTAAACATTTGACAGATAAAATATTAAAATATTTCCCTTGGATACAGCACAAGAAATAGAACTATGTTTCTTTTTTTAATATCGTATAAAGTTTGTCACTTTTACAAAGTCCTCTCTCTTAAGTACTTGTAGTGTTTAGCAAGTGAAGGCCTTGATGATGCAGCATCACAAGACCTCATCTCGGGTCACTAAAGACCCCTAAGTCTGTGGTAAAAATGTATTAATAAAAAGTTCACATGGACAAAGCTACATAATAAAATACAACTAATACTTTATCCATTAATTACTAAGTGCCAGTAGATTCTGACACATCACAGCCCTTTACCATCTAAACCCTGTGTATTAGAAACAAAACTACACAGGTACACAGTCTGTTGTATATTACCAACATGACATAAAGCACAAACGGGCTAAATTAGGAAAACATGCTGACAGTTGTATTAAGTTTGGCTTTACTGAGAACAGCAACAGAACGAAGTGCACCATCTGCCTTATGTTGGAGGCGCAGCAAGTTATGATGCCAGACAAGCTAAAGCAGTATCTGATTACAAATCACATGGAGCATCCGCAAGATCAACGTAGGGACTGAAAAAATGTCTTTACCTGTGAGACATCCATTGCATGAATTATTTTGGCTTTGCTTTGCCTTAACATTCTATCAATCTCTAAAACCAGCTCCAAATGGTGTTAAAATACAAGCCGTGATTGAGGTGTTTAAATTTTGAAACATAATCTAACATAGAGTTGTCACAGGAAAATTTGATTTCTTAATCATACTCAGCAAGATGTGGCTACAGCAGTTTATGAAAGACAAACTTATGAAACATATGTAATAATTTAATTATAATTATTGGTATATCTACAGGCATTTGTGACTTATTACAAGAGTTGAGGTAAATATATTTCTAAGGTGGAAAACACTGTAATTTAGAAAACATTTGAATGAAAGTACAAACCACCACAAAAACGTATAACAGTAAGACACAAAAACTATTTATAAATGCTTATATAATTAAAAAACAACAACTAAAAGCTAAATTTTAAATAGTAAGGCTAATAGTTGTAGCTGACTGTTGAATAAGACATAACAAAATTAACTGTCTGTACCTGGACTGCACACAATCAGGCAGAGAGAGGTTTATAAATTTAGTGCCCGGGGACCTGATTCAACTTGCAAGCAAAACAAAATTATCTACACTAACAGAAGCTGTTATGAAACAGGCCCAGAGAAAGGGCGCACATCCAGACAAACTTCAGCAGGTGCTCGACCAAACACCAAAACACACTCGAGATTCACACACTGCACTATAAGCTCACAGCAAGTTTAATTATAAAGAAACATTTCAATATAGCACAGATCTTCATTAAGCAACCCTAAAATCTGCCATTACAAAGAAGGTGAGGATATCCGCAGCTGTCCCTGAAAGTTTGTAAACCCTGTAGAATTTTCTCTGTTGCTATATAGATGATAAAGTAGGCAGGCAACCTAATTAAACAAATAGGATAAAATTACATGTGTTTATTCATTTATAAAGGAAAATAATACAACCGTATTATTTGTATGTGGCAAAAGAATGTGAACCCCTGGGATTATATTTAAAAAATTAGAGTCAGGTTTAGTCACAATCAGGTGTGAGTCTGGAATACCCTGCTTGTTTAAAAAAAGAGAAATCTGAGTCTTTATGATCAAGGACTGATTTTGACATCGCAGGTCTGTATTAGTGTGTCATGCTTTGAAGAAAGGAGATTTTGAAGACCTTAAAAGAAGAGCTGTTGTTACTCAAACGCTGGAAAAGGTTACGAAAGAATTTTAAAGAGTTTGGACTCCACTAAAGATCTCTCTGTCTCGCTCTCAGTCACACACAAACACACACACGTACAGCAAGGTGTGTAATAACCCAGGAGACCACAAGGAAAGACATGGTAACGTCATGGAAACTAAAGGCCTCTCTTACAGTGGCTCATATCAATGTGCACAGTTCCACCATCAAGAAAACGCTGAACAGGGATGTTCACGGTAGAGTTCTAGGAAACCACTATTTTGTAAAAAGAACACTGCTGAGTGTTTACAGTTTGCTCAAAGTTGTGGATATTGAGCTTGAATGATACTGTGGATGGATTAGAGCAAAGTAGAACTTTTTGGATTAAATGAGAAGTGGTATGTTCGGAGAAACACTGTATTTCAGCATAAGAACTTTATCCCTTCTGTGACACATGACGGTGACACTATCACAATTTGGGCCTGCTCACTGCCTCTTTACCAGAATGGCCTACAATCACCGGAGGAGCCAATGCATTATGAACTGTATAAGAAAAAACTACAGGAAATGTCAAGTTATCTATTTGTGAACTGAAGTTCAACAGAAAGTAGATCTTTCAGCAACACAACACTAATCATATCAGTTGTTTTACCAAAGAACAGTTAAGGCAGAAAAGCTGAATATTTTAGACAGGTAAAGTGAAAAATTCTGACCTCACTCCTATAGAAATGCTGTGGAAGGACCTGAAGCAGGAAGTTCATTGATGGAAACTAACATCCAATGTCATCCACATTTGTTAGAAATAATCGGCCGCAATGTTAATTTGAACTTATTGCTTTCAAAGGCGGGTCACACCAGTTTCTGAAGGTATAATTACTGAATCTTAAATATCTGCCACACAAATATTTAAAATTGGAAAATATTTTACAATAAATAAATGAATAAGTGTTACTTGTCACGTGTTTATTGTCACAGTGTTAGGACTTTAGGGAAAATCACATTTAAGTTATATTTACACAGAAACTTCTTAAATGTTCACAAACTTTCAAGCATCACCGCAACAAAAACACTCTGATTCTAATTTAACTGATCAGAACAGCCATCCTGAATGCAGACCTACTTCAACGCATGCTTCCTTTTTCAACTTGTTGGAGCCTGACATGAAAGAATAATTTCAACTGAAGGTGTAATAAGCACTAACAGTGTCAGTGACAGCAGAGGACACGACAAAAACCATTAGGGCTTAAAGTTCCCTGCCACAACCTGAACACAGAAGATGGGTAAAAGCAGCGTGAAAATATCTATCACCAGTCTGGACAAAGACTGACACACATATAAGTTTAAATCTCAATCAATAAAACTGCTGATGTGCTGTTTCAACTTGCAGCAGTTGAATCAGTGCTACTCACACTTGCACATATGAAACAGACACTTCACAGGATCAAAGTGGACAGTTCACCGCCAAGTTTTAGTAGTCTACAATAATATCCACAACAGAAAGTGTTAATGAAACAAAACACAGTATTCTTACCTGAGAGTGGAAGTTGGCCATGGTTGTTGTCTCTATGTCCTTCTTCCCAAGCACTTCCATCTTCACTGGTGCATTTGGAAACTTGGAGGAGAAGTAGTCCAGAAAGTCTGGGAGGTAGGATGCCGCTCCATGGATGATTCCCATCACAAAACATGCAGCCTGGGCCTCGTCCTCGCTAAACGACAGGGTCACAAATTCGTCTGCGAAGCGCTGCATCTCTGCCGGCGACAGAGTGGAGAGCTGCTCGCTGTAGGCGTGCACCACAGATGCTCCTCCATTGGCCTGTTGCTCAATGTGGATCAGTCGGCCAAACTCCAGACCTGGCAGGCCCGGCTCTGTGGTGCAGTGGAGTGGAGAGCTGTAGCCGAGCCCGTCCCTGACCATGGACGATACGGAGGCAGCAGTGACAGAAGGATCCTGATGGTGTTGTGGCGCTGTGTGAAGTAGACTGCTGCTGTTAACGCTGTTATTTGCATTAATTCGACTGAGAAAATCTGGCAGAGCCAGAGACACTCCTGAACACATCGTCTGACAAGAGCGATGATACATTTTGGGTCGGCTGTGCCTCTCCTTCACTCGCTCCCCATCTTTGTGCTTCTTTTTCTTCTTCTTCTTGAGTTTCTTTAGAAGGAGGTCTTCTTCCGAATCAGCTTTGCACTTCTCCTTAGACTCTGATTGAGCATAAGGCATTTCTGCAGATTAGTTACAATACTGTGCATCATTTAGTGTCCAAAATATGCAGCTTTATGGCTAAGTAACAATTTCATGTACTTGAGATGGAATCTCAGACTTTGACAACTCTGCTCCAAAGTCAGGACACTTGTTCTGGTGAGTTAAATTATTTTGTCTAATTTCTATGACTTTACATTTCTGTTAGTTTTCATTCATATTTTGCAATATTGCCTTGAAATAGAACTATAAGCATCCTGTAGCAATTGCACCATTTCTACAAGGGGCAGTGACTGGGGCAAAGTTGTCTAGTCACACCTACAAAATTATTATGAAGGCAAAATACATTTAAGAGATCCAGAAAATTCAAACGTATCACAAGATAATGGAAAAAAAAACACCAACACATTTTATCACAAGAGGTCAAGCTCATTCCTACCTTTCTGCGGGGAAATCACTTCTCCGTTTTCTCTGGCAATGTCATGTACGGGCGGCAGTTTGTGGTTCTTCCACTGCTTTTTATTCTCCTTCTTCTTCTCTCGGTCTTTCTCTTTTACACGGTGATCTGAGTAAAGGAGCAGAAAGTGAGTTGATACATTCATATTCACAGAACCGACGGATGAGCAAACATTTCCACGTGTAAATATCACCATCTGGGCCCTGATAACTACGGGGCCCGTGGTCCAGCAAAGCATGTCAAAAACATGGATAAACCGTTTTATTACAATACTGCCCCAAATGTGTCTTCCGCTGCGACCCTGGAGTGTTGGAGCAGCGCGGTGCGGTGCGCGGCCGCCTGCACTGTCCTACCTCTCGGTAGCATTTTGACGTCGCCGTTCTCGGTCTTTGTATGGCAGCTAGCTGCGCTCACTTTCTCCACAGCAGCGGAGCTCCGCTGCGCTTCGCTGCTCTTCTCCTTGTGTCGCTTCTCTTTTGCCTTCTTCACTTTCGGCGGCGACGCGAGGAAGTTGCTGATTTTGAAGATTTTCCGAGCGGGAGTAGCTGCCACCGCGGCGGCGGTGGAGTGGCTCGCCTTGGCCGGGCCGAAACTCCATTTCGCTGGGCTCACACAACTCTGCTTCCCGTTGTGTTTTTCCCCTGCGCACAACTCCCCGTTCAGTTGCCTGTGCTTCAGGCCCTTTTCCTCCAGCCGGAACTTCTTGATGGGCGGTGGATAAATATCACTGGAAGACTGCGGTCGGCTCTCCGGTGGCCGTTTTGCTATCAGAGGTTTAGGGGAATTTGTTTTGCTGTTTGCTGCGAAATGCATGGAGTCCACGGACTCGGCCATCTTGGAAGTTTCTATTTTTTACGGTTAGACGTAACTGGTGCGTGAGTGCAGGGGCGGGGCGTGGCTTATTGGTGACGTCAGACGCACGGCACGGAGCGTAAGAGACGGGCGCAGCAGGACAACAAGTGCAGGGCCCGTGTCCTGTCACGTCGTCCGGCGTGAGTCTGCGGACATTTGGAATATCCAATGAAACACGTGTTTATTAACTGTGCCTTCAGGAAAATGGCAGTAACACGTTATTTTCTACTTGGATACAGGCTTTTATATTCTAAAATGAATTTACTGTACAACAAAGGATCATTAATCGTTTCGGTGTCTTAATAGTTTTTCTGTTGCTGGGCTGGACTCATTTTCAACAAAGAAATTAAAATATATACATATCCACGAACCACTTCATCAGCTACACTTGTACAACTGAATGCCATGATTTATACTTTAGTTAGTTATTAAATTTATAAGAAAATAACTTTACTGATTAGATAGCAGTGGAACTCAAAAGGTGAAAATTCTCCTATGTGTTTATTATTAAGATCATATTGGGAAGTGAAGGAAAATGTATGCATTGATTCATTGAATGTTTTGTACAAGGAGAAAAAAATAGAACTGCTGTTATGGATTGCACTACATTGTACAGGTTTAGTTATTAAAGGGGCCTTGATTTTTTTCACGAAAATATTTAAACCGTGTCTATCGAGTTTTGATATTAGACTTTAGTTTTTTTACAAATACTAAGTAAAAATTTACTTTTTATTTGGAATTTCAGATTTCACATCAATAAACATGATATTATTTAACTATTATTAAGTCTAAATTAATTACAGGTTTTATGTAATTATAATTAATTATACATAAAATCATAAATTATGCATAAAATCACTTTAATGCTGCACCTGGAGCCTGTTTAACGACCTTATACAGTTTTAAAGATCATATGTCCTGAATCTAGAAATTATAATTTGAATTAGACTACTTAGGCCACAGCTTGATAGATGGACAATTGTGCTTACGTTTTTTTAATTGCCAATTTCATGATCGATTCTTTAAACAAGGAAATCCTTGTACATAGAGTTGTAAATAATGAAATGAGTAAAAATGTTTTTAATATCATCAAAAATTTGACTGCTTGGGTGAGATTAATTCACACTCAATCACACTTATCTGTGACAATAAAATACTGACCAAAGACTATTTGTATATTCTAAACTATTCCTTTGAAATGTCTGTAGGTGGCAGTGTAGTGATGGTAATATATTGCAAAGTGTTTTTCTCTGTGAAAACCTTCTGCGCACTGGTCCTTGCATGTAAGGGATCATAGATACCGCATGAAAACGGACAAAATGCTAAAATCTGTCGACTGCATGTTTATTTCCCGTATTCCTGTTGTTTAGCAAGACTCGATTAGTCACCAGTTTCATCACATTCAAGCTCTGTTACTGATTTCATATCAACATATGTTTATAAAACTTCAACACAAAGCATAATTGCTGTCTTTCATGACATGGGTGAAAGTTAAAGGTGTTTTTGTTATGAAAGAAAAGCAAAACAAATTTTGCAAATATGTGGAAAATTACACTTCACAAACTATTCAGTCAAATGGCTTTTTCTCAGTCTACTCCCCTCTGCCATCCATATCATCCATATCTGCAGCCACTAAATAAGAAGTTTTAATCTAGTGATAGAAGGGAGATTGTAGAGGTGGTGTACACATTGTGTTCATCAGCTCTGACACTGGTTTACTCTAAAATTAGATTTGTTTATATCTTTTGTCCCAAATTGTTCGCTAAGTGAATGTTACCCTGAGTACTGACATTTAAAGAAGAGACAGTTTGCAGGATAGTAAAGGTTATTTTTTCTCCCCATAACACAGGGCAATGTAGAGAGAATGGTCCTATTTCTTTAATAGTAGTCAAAAGTGATTGTACTCAAATACTGCAGGCAGATTTATTGCATACTATTAATAATACATACTGTTTGCAGTTTTACATAAAGGGCATAACAAGGACTTATTTAGAATGGAGTAGTTATACGGTGTGGTATTATTATTCTTACCTATATCACCGATCTTCTGTGTGCTGGTAAGGAAAGCAAGTTGTTATTTGAATAAAATAGGTTTCCTCCAAATTTACAATATTTCTGAGAAGAAGCGGAAAGGTTAACTAAGTTAGATTCTTGAGATATACTCAGTTGCACTTCTCTGTGCGTCCATAACTAGTCCATTCATGGTGTATTATGCATGGTTTCTATTAATCGCAGCTGGGAAATACTACACAGAAAGCAGCACAAATTCATTCAGTATGAAAAACAGGATATGATGAAAAAGTGAATACCTTCAGTTTGGTGTGTTTATAGAAAATGTCCCAATTGAATGTTTACTACAAACCACATTACAAAAAGGTAAAACAATTTAATACGTCATAAAAGGGTACCAGTTTATTTCTTGTGGATGCCAGGGTCTCAAAAATGGGGGACGGTAACAGCAACAGATAACCTGTTTCCACGCTGCTTTCATCAGATTAAACATTCTTAAATATAAATTTCAAACATCTCTTAATGAAGTCCATGCTTTTGGAGACGAAACAAATTGACATAACATTATCTGGTGTTGGTGAGCTGCAGGAAATCCAGCCCAGATGTGAAGGCTTCACTTTTTAAGAATCACTATCAGTCAATTGACCGAAAGCATTCTCACACATGGCAGAGGAATTTATCAGTTACTGCAGAATCAAAGAATTGGGAAAGGACAGATCATGTGAATATGTGTGCTTGGGTGTGTAGACAAAGAACAAAAAGTGATATTTAATATTAAACTGATACACACTGATCCACAAGTTAAAGACAGGTGTTGTATCATATGACTGCTTTCCTAATTGACAATGTTCATTTGTTCTCACAGCGAGGCAGTAGAATAACATAGTCCAGGTTGGTTTATACCTTTAGGCAGACAGTCTAAGTGTGGTATTACAAGAGGCTGGTGCTGCACTGTGTCGTTGTCTTTGGGTTCACTCCAGTTCATTTGGAAATGGGACACTTATGCATATAACAGACATGATGACATTGGCTCCTCTGCCCAAAGTGGATGGAGATGGAACGCTGTGCCAGGCAGCCCAAGAAGCAAAGCCGGACTGATGGTCAGATGTTTGTTTTAGTCTGGTGGAAAAAAAACAGTGTTTACACGATCCAGGACAGAGAGTGGGCCAAGGCAGCTCGCTCAGGGAATTCAAAACACTGTATCAAGAGGGTACACTGGGGAGATAAAAATTGCTGTCCATAAACGGGTAAAGCTGAGAGTATTCTTGGGAATAAAAGAGTTTCTGGCTGTGCTTTGCAGCTAAGGAGAACAAAATCAATAAATTTAATTTGGCTGCTATCAGATGAACCAACATTTTCTTGATCACCTAACAACTAACTAACCAACTCACTAACTAACTAGCTTACACCCATCATCATTTTTCTTGCATCCTGTGCATAACTTTATTTTGCTGTTGCTTAGCAGCAGCTGTCCAAGATTTATGCTTGGCTGTGCAATAAAAGATGTGTTTCGTAGATTATTAATCAATTTGGCCTAGCGGTCAGACAGAAGTATCCTGAGAGTGTAAACATTTCTCTCACACTATTTCCCAGTGTAAGTGTTGTGGGATTGAAATGTCAGTGAAAGGTGAAAGGATTTTTATCCCTGGCTTTTATCCTGCCAACAGTTGTCAAATGTCAAATTAGCTCATAACCACATTAGCAGAAGAGGAAAAGAAACGCAGGTCAAAATGTAAAATCCGATAGAGTACATTTATAGATAGCCTCAGTACAGTGTTTGTATAATATATATAGTCTATTAGCTCTAATAGTCGTGAGGAGACAATTGTAGTCATCATGCTACAAGGGCCATTTCTCCAGATGTAGATTTGAACTTACAGGCCAATTATTTTCTATATTGAGCCTTTTTCTCCCACTTTTCTTCATTTATAGCTTGATTCCTCCTGTAGTTGTTCCAATAAACAAACGGTTTCTATTGTCATTATAAAAGAACAGCTGAGAAATCTCTTCATGCAGTCAGAACTACTGGCTAGTGAAGGTGCGAGGGCCAAGTTTAAAAATAAGGCCGTTTAAAGGATAGGCAAAATTTCTGGAACATTAAGCACAGGCAGTGCAGGCTATCACTCACATCTTGTATCCTGTTTTGGGACTGACATTTGCACCCCAGGTCTGAAACGTGAAGCCTCATTATCTTAACTCCCTGCCAAGCAGATGCCTCATTTAGTTCATGTGACTGTGTTTTCTCTGAGTTTTTTTTCTATGTGTGTACACAATGACTTCATTAAAAGCCCTGATCTTTGAAGAACTTGCAATCTATACACAGTGAGATTAAATTTTCCAACCAGACACTGGCGCACTAATCCTGGACACTTATCGAGGATTAGAAGTGTTTGAATAAAGTCAATAATCATTGGCATTGCATTTGGATCAGGCATTTTTGGAAAAGTCTTCCCAACTTTTATCACTCAGACTAAAACACACACCTTAGATTAAAATTCAATAAGTCCTTACAAATCTGAGCAACCAACTCTGCTTTAGCCCAGCAGCTAATATTTTGATTTGAATGCATATTTTGACCTGTTGCATCTGTCACTCATATGTTTGTGGTCCCACTGACAGGAAACCTGGAATTGCCTGCCAATACAACTGCGACACACATGCATATCCAAGGCCATGGTATAGTCTTATCATTACAGCATGGGTGGAGAATGCATTACAAATGGTCTTCATTAAGTGATGCGAATACAATGAGGATAAATTGGAATTTAATAACAGGATTACAATAAGACACATGTTTTCTAAAGCTTTATGCTCTGAGTTAGAACCAGCTGCAATACAGTTAGTTCGGCTTTTCTTATAAAAGACACATATTTTAACATTATCCGTACTTCATTATTATCGCCTAATATCTTATACATATCACATACCGAGAGTAACGTCGTCACAACGATGGTTTCACATGTCTATAACTGTCTTTTCCTTCTGAAAAGTGTCTTGTTTTTGAATTCTCTCGCACTCACTCCATCGCTACCCCTCCTTCCTCTCCTCCCTCCCATCTTACCTCCTCCTCTCACTGTCACTGCACTTCACAAACTGAGGTGGGTCTTTTTTACACACTCTTCGTTCTCTTTATTTGTTCTTTCCTCATAGGACGCGATGAGGTTAACAGCACTGTGCATTTGTGGGATCCTGCTGGCACTTTCAAGCCTCTCTTGGACTACAACATACTCTGGTGAAGGAGACCTCCTGGAGGATAAGAGTTTTGGGCCTTGCGTTGCAACTTTAAGACCTGAGGGGGAATGCAGACAGGGGCAGGATGAGAACACGTGCCCCTACATATTCACTCTACCACCGCTAACTGTCTACTTGCCAAAGCAGCTCAGGGAGCTGGAGAAGATTGTGAAGGATTTGCAGATGCTGAAGGACAATGTGGATCAACTGAAGAAGATCTGTGCAGTAAGACAAACTGAGAGAGGGTGTGAAAGGCAAAGAGAGAGAGAGCAAGAGAAACTGAATGAGGGTGCAGCTAGACATGAGAGGAACTGGATGAATGAGAAAGATGCTGAGATACTAAAAGAGAGTGGAACAAACAGGACCAATGTGGAAAAGATAGAAATAAATGGGCACACAGACAGAACAATTCTGGAAGAGAGAGAAATAAAGAAATGTCAAGCAGAAAGAGAGGAGAAAGGAGTCTTAAAAGAAAATAATAAAGAAGACCCTGTAAAAGAAGTGGGAGAAAAAAAAGTAAAACCTCAGACAGAGCGGGTAAATGAAAAGGACAAACTAGGACAGACAGAATTGCCAACTGCAGGTGGAAAAGAGAGAATAGTAGATACAGCAAGAGAACGGGCAGTTGAAAACAGTAACAGAGAGACAGACGCAGACATAAAGAAAGAAAAAGATGAGAAAGGGTTTTTAAAGGGAGAGCAATCAGATCATGTCGACAGTGGAGATAAGAGACAGATGACAATTAATATAAAGAAGAAAGAGGAAATACCAGAAAGTGACCATTACGTGAGGCGAGATGAAATGAAGGAAGCAGAGAATAAGACCCAAAGTGAAAAAGATGAAAAAGACAAGGGCGGTGATGGAATAAAGATGTCTCAGGAGCATGACGTGCATACAAATAAGGAGAAAGAGCAGCACCAAGAGGAGAACAACGAAATGGAGAAAGTCAAACAGACTGAAAACATTGGGAGTGCAATAACAGAGATTATAAAAGCGTGGGAGGTGGAGGATGACGGGGATAAAGAGACAGGAAAGGAGATCAAAACAAAAGAAACTGTCCCAATTGTACAGAGAGACACTGATGAAGAATTAGCTTCTAGCAAGGCAACTGTGAACACAGACTCTGTTCCAATCAGCCCAAGTCCTCTGTCTGCCATTCGTTTAGCTGCGAAGAATGATGCCATGGATTTAAACAAAGATATATCCTTTACACCATCTACTCCTTTGTCCAGTTTCCCTTCAAATTCGATCACAGACACCAACCAAAGTATGATCACTGCCTCTAAACTACCAGCGCCAAACACAGGAGCAGCTGGCATTTCTGAACACCCAAGT
Organism: Channa striata; assembly: GCA_033026295.1. NCBI lineage: Eukaryota > Metazoa > Chordata > Actinopteri > Anabantiformes > Channidae > Channa > Channa striata. The sequence goes on along the minus strand of CM065176.1, from coordinate 12,610,805 downwards.
AGCTCAACCACATTAAGAACCCTGAGTGGGCCTGGAAATCAGATGGCAGGTAGTGGAACTAGGCTCATCTCTACAACCAGCACAAGACCTGGAGCAGGCGTAGGGGCTCAGGTTGGTTCCACCACAGCCAGCACTACTCCCAGTCACAATTTATACTCAACTACGTCACCAGAAAGTGGCGACAACAGCCACTGGACTGCTAAGAAGAACATCGGCTCAAACACTGGGACTGGCTTGAAACCTTCGTCAGGACGAGAACCAAAGCCTGGGGAAAAGCACAAATCTGGAATTAAACCTGACACAGACCAAAAGCCACATAATCTCAAAAATTACCATAAACCTGACCGAGCTGCTCTGTCTGACAAAACAACAAAACATGACCAAAAGCAAAAGACTTCTCAGCCAAAACCACTGACTGACCAGGAATCCAAACCTGGCAAGGACACTAAACATGTTAAAATTTCAAAACCTGACCAAAGACTTCGACCTGATAATTTAACAACTGATCAAAATCTGAAAAACAATGAAAAACATAAAAAAGATCAAGCACGTACAACGAATCAAAACTTATTAACTAATCAAAACCCAGACTCTTATCAAACGTCAATGCCTACTGTCCAAAGACCCGCATCTCCAAGACCTGTAACTTTAAATACAACCAGTTCAGACAAAGATCCTCTAATTACTGGATGGCCTGAATCTGCTGAAATCCCAGTTATTCAAAACTTAAAACCTGACAAGAAGCTGCATTATTCTCCTAAACCTGACAAGTCTGACCAAAAGCAAAAACCTAAGATAAAAACAAAAAGTGAAGAAAAGAACAAACCTGTTAAAAAGCCTGAAACAGAACAACCTTTAACACCTGGTAAAGAGCCTGAAACTGAAACAACTCACCGCACACCAAAACCTAAGCTTGGAACAGAATTAATATCAAATCATGATGAAAACCCTTCTCCTGAGCCTAAAACTAAACAAGAGTCCTCACCTGGACAAAAGCTGACCCCTGATCGTGCTTTTATGCCTCCTGATCAAAAGCCTAAAAGCAGCCAGAAAATTCCAAAAATTAACCAAAAGCCCAAATCTAAACCTAACCAAAACCATCCAGCTCATGTGACAGATCAAAAGACAAAAGCAAATGTGAAACCTAAACCTGGTCAAGCACCACAAATTAATCAAGGGCTTAAAACACCTCTGCCTGACCAGGTGCATAATCTTAACCCCAAATCTGTGACTGATGAAATTCCAAAAGCAGAATCCCACAAAACAGCCAAACCCAGGCCTCCCCCTAAACACAGACCACCAACCAGACCTGTACATAAGCCAGGAGCAACACCTGCTCATAGGCCAAAACCAGCAGTGCAAACAAAGCCAAGTTCAAAGACTAAAACAGATTTTGATCTTCCTCTTATCAGCGTGACGACTTCGAACAGCATCCAAAACACTCAAACTGACATGCCACTTACATCTGGCGCTTTAAAACAGATTGCTGATGTGACTCATTCCCGTGGGGACGCAGAGTTCAGTCCTAACACAATGAAAACTATCACTCTAGGTCCAAAGACCTATAACACTCTGGAGACAGGATCCTTCCCTCGCCATTACTCCAATCCAAAAGGCTTCACGACGAGCTCAAACAGCAGGATCATGTCTGATGTAAAGCCACAAGCTGCAGGTCAGCTATCATCGATCCCAGTGACACAAAGAACAAACAATATCCGTGGGATCAGTCCAGGACCCGCAACGCCAAATCCAGAATCTAATACTGACTATAGCCTTGAAGATGTGATAATTCACAATATAGAGAAACCAGCACCCAGACAAATTCCAGATCCAGACAAAATTATGATTCCAGTCCCTTCCCCCCGCACCCAAACTACCTCCACAGTGAGCCCTGACTTCAGGTCACCCACCCCTGCCCAGTCTGAGCCCCCAGCGTCCTCTACTCCCAGTGCACGAGAGCTGCGCGTGAAAATCAACCAGGTGGCTGCGTTGCTCAATAACAGCCTGATCCTAAACGGACGACCACAGGATGGGCATTCGAAGGAGCACCCCAAGGAGAAAAAGGGAGGCAGCAGGCCTGTCAACACCAGCAGCAAGCTGCCAACGCTGACATCATCTAAAGGCAAGAAACAATATTTCACCCTTTCACAGGCTTTGTGTCCTTACTGGGTACGACAGCAACTGAGATTGTCACCACCATGTACAAAAAACTAGAGGCTGATTTGTTTAAAATACCACACTAAAGACATGGATTAATATTTCCACAAAGAATCAAATACAGTAAAAATAAATGTATTTCAACTGAGGAAGGAATCAAAGACGGGATTTGCAACTTTACAATGAAAGATTGGAAACTTCCAACCTACCAGTTAAACAGCTGATGACAATACTTTAAGATAAGAGAGAGCTAAAAAACTAACTCACTTTAAAAAGCTAACTGGTTTGACCTGAGCTGGAGAGACTTTAACTAAGGGACCACACGGTAAGTTGCAATGCTCACTTAAAAAGAATGATAATTATGTGATCTTGAGATCATCTTTGTACAAGGCATCACAGCTAGTATTTGTCACAGAAGGAATCTGCATGTGTGCAAAATGTGTGTGTGGCGATTAGGGGTAAAGCCACAAGCGTGCATACACAGCTTAAACACATCCTCCAGTGGAGTGTAGCTTACAAATAAATAACTGTAGATGAATTCAATTGCTATATTGTGGGATGCCCCTATGTGTTCTTCACAGACAATTTCACATTGTAATATTTGTGTTTTACTTTTCAAAACATTTTCTGCACACTGATAAACTAAACCAGAATCGTAGTTATTTTAAAATTACAGGTTTTATCTCTCCGATATTTTGTGGTATGGACTCTGGAGGCTCACCTTGTCAGAAAAGAAACTAAATATTTAATAGTGGAATTGCACATCTTACCCAGGACATTTCACAGATACACCATCGCTGCAGTGGGAATTTCTGCAAGATAGGAGCAAAAGTGGGAACTGCTTAGATCATTCTCTTAAATGAAGGTATAATTTATTCATATTTTCCTTACCTGCAGTCACCATAGTGCGGAGAGACTGCTCAGACCACCTTCTCCCAGGACAAACCAAAAGTGGAGTGTACCTGGTGACCCCTGACCTCCGCTCCAAGAGCTTCCCCGTGTTTTGTGACATGGAGCTGGCGGGCGGAGGATGGACCCTCATCCAGCGCCGAAAGGACGGCAGCGTGAGCTTCAACCGCACCTGGGTTGAGTACCGCTCAGGGTTCGGAGAACTGGACGGAGGGGAGTTCTGGCTGGGCAACACCATGATCCACCTGCTGACGCGGGACAGGGACATGGTGCTGCGGGTGGAGCTGGAGGACCTGGACGGGGTGGTGGAGCATGCGCAGTACGAACAGTTCAGGGTGGCAGGTGAACGGCTGCGCTACAGGCTGACGGTGGGCGGGTACTCCGGCACCGCGGGTGATGCGCTCCGCTTCAGCAAAACCTACGACCACAACAACCGGGCGTTCACCACACCGGACAGGGACCACGACCGCTACCCGTCGGGGAACTGCGGAGCGTACTACAGCTCCGGCTGGTGGTTCGACGCCTGCATGGCTGCGAACCTCAACGGGAGATACTATGTGGACAAGTACAAGGGAATCCGGGACGGGATTTTCTGGGGGACGTGGCATAACATCTCGACCGAGTATTACCCCGTCAACGAGAGACAGTCGTTCAAAAGTGTCAGGATGATGATCAGGCCGAAGAGCTTTGCACCATGAGCTGTGACTCTGCCAAGGCACGTGTGAAAACAACACAAAGGCTCACTAAGCTTTTAAGATGCTCCCTACAATTTTAATAAAACTTATGATACAGGCCAGATTGTTATTGCACGACAGTCACTCAATGCTGCCACCTTGTGGTGTTTGAAGAGTGGGTTTGTTTCCAGAGGATGTACATAGTCTGAAGGATTATACGCCTGATTACATAGTGTTTTTATAACCTGTTTTAGATGTTGTCATTTTACATATAACATTACAATTTATATTATAATCCATTATCTAATTTTGAGAGTGGGATTTCTTAAATGAGAGAAAGAGAGAGACGTCTTCTGGTGAAGAGTTATTTTTTTGGGGAAAAAGACAGATGTTTTTATTGCAAGGCCCACAGTTGAAGGGTGACTGAAGTTCGCCCGTTAAGATGAATAAAACGAATTCACAAAAAATAATTTGTTTCTTTTTGACTTTGAAATAAACATATAAACAATATATTAAGTTACAAGTGTTAGTAGAAAATCAACCGCACATTGGTCTTAGATTATAGTCCTATTAGATGTATAGGACCTCTTAAAGAAGATCCTTGGAAATGGTTCAAGACTGAAGATTCCCAACATGCTTTTCAGACAGAATGAAGTGAAATGCAGCTTGCTCACATTGGAGGTGCCATGTGTCTGTAAGGCAGGTCACAGGTAAGAGTTAAACATGAGAAAGAAGATATATGGCAATGGATTTTGAAATTTTTGACTGGGATTAAAAGAATTTCTGCCTGAGCTTCAGTCATTAAGGAACCCAACCTAACAAATTACATAAATCCATTGTTTTTATTAATTTTTGTTATTTTCTTGTGAAATTTGATCACTAAATATCAAAGATTTTAAAGGTATCGGAGGTTTCTGTTCATCAGAATCAGGTAATTTTGTTCTAAAAAATTAATTTATTTCAGAATTGTACTATTGTACTTTACACTGTTCAATTCTGTGGAATAACAGGGTCATTAAGAAATCTTGTAGATGGATGGATGAATGATATAAGAGTGATGAAAGTGAAACAGATTTATTGGACAGTAAAGGCATATTTTGACATATGATGAGACTAATCATACATTGCATACAAGACTAAAGGTTATGAAAATACGCTTAAATCAATGCCGTAAGTCTTATTCAGAATTGTTTTTGATTTCTACTGATAATCCTGTCTATAAATGTTTGTGACACTTATCCTTATACCCTGCTCCAAGGGTTACACTTACATACTTTAAAATATTATATATTTATCCAGTAAAGAATAGTTTATAAAGAAATTGTAAGTTTGAATTTAAACACTGTATTTTATGTTCCTTTGCCAGACAAACCGTGAATCACTTGTACTTTGATTGTGAACACACACGTGTTTTTTAAATGACATATACAATTGACTGTCCCTTCAAACCGACAGTATTTTCACATTGCTATAAATTGCTACAGTGCTAATAATTATTTTTAAATAGCTCTTACAAATCAGAATATTTTGACATTGATATGTCAAGATAATAAACGCTCCTCAGCTTTTTTTTAAAAATATGAATATAGAATATAGACTTATATGTTAAAACGCCTTGTCTTTTAACTGTCCCCTGTTATGGTTTCTGACTTGATTATATTTACTCTGCTTATTAGATGTATTTTTATGTGCTTCTTTTCGTCTTGCTCATGCTTGTGTCTATTGCCTATTGTGCCCTTTTTGTGTTATTGTAGTTTTGTTTCTCAATAAAGATTGTATTTAAAAAAATGCTGTGCATCCGGTCTGGAAGTTTTGCCTTCAAAATAAAAGAAAATAGTTGAACTATAGTAACGCTTAATAAATCAATTAACAAAAGTATTTTATTAATTTAGTTATTATGTTAGTGTTTTTCAAAGATAAATATCTCCTGGTTGTCAAGTGTGAGAATTTTCTGTGGTCCTGTTTTATATAATTAAACTGTAGACTGAACCCATGGTGACTAGATCCATAATGTTGGTCTTTTGGGAATTGGGATATAACTATTATTTGCTGGCTTCTTATAGATAAAATTATTAATGATAAATAATCTCATATAATGTAAATAATCTGTTGTTACTTGTTGTCAGAGCATCGTTTCCAGTGGGAAAATAAACTTGACTCTCCAGTGTTTGTTAGTGTATTTTGCAGTCCTGGATTTGAAGCATGGTGAAGAGCAAAGCAGGTGATTTCTGGCCCTTCTGACGTTCAGGGCTCATAAAACCCCAGACCTTTAGTTTTCCCAAATAAATAAAAAATTTGTTTGGGGGGCACAACATGATGTGGTCATGATGGACTGTCTTCAGCCTCTGATCTCATGTCCTGGTCTTGATTTTGTATCTTTTGTGAAATATGAGACCTGAACCTTCTCAGCTCTTTGATTACATAATGTGTACTTTTAAAATAAGTTTTTCTTCAATCAAATCAGAAGACCTGCCAATGCCAGGTAGTATTTCTGCTTAGTTTATGCTTTCATAGGTTATTGTATACTTGAGGACTACATAAATGCTGCCATACAATGGAATTATTTTTATTCATAATTATTTTATTTGCATTGGTGCTTTCCATCTTTAGTAAAGTTTTGCTCCCAGTGTTTGTTGACTATGCCGCACATGTTTGTCAACTCGCCTTTTTCTTCCCACTGTCTGAATTTGTTTTTCACAGTTTCTCATTAGTGTATATTTAATAAAGTATTTGTAGGTAATATCTGCACTCAACAGAATCGACTGTCGTGTGTAGTTGATTCCCACTTGCTTGTTAGCGGAAATTGATGCCTTTACTGTGAAACGTCACAGCGGAAGTCCCGGTCACGTTCTGTCACACATTAGAGATTTGTCCAGTCTTCGTCGGTCTTCGTGTATTTGTGTTGATCCGCCGTTAACCGCAGCAGTGTGACGTGTGTCTGACGTGATGTTGTGGCGGGGTTGTGTAGTTCTTCTCCGCTGCTGCTCCAGGACTCTTCCGACCTCCCGGAGCTTCTGCGTGTCTGCGCCGGCGAAGTGTGAGCCGCCTCTGCGGCAGTGGGCTCTGCCGGTGAGCCCCTTCAGCACGGTGCTCGCCCGGGTGGGCTGCAGCATCTCCATCGGTCCGCTGGACCCGCACGCCTTCCCTGAGGCTGACCGAGCCCTCATCTCAGTCCACAGCCAGGACGCCGGGCAGGAGGTCGGTCTGGATCAACTCAGCGTCCGCTACGACGAGCAGAGGAGAGAGCTGCTCATCTCCGCCGAGAAGGCGAACAGCAGCCTGTGGATTGACCTGAGTGCACCCATCAAAAGCAGTGAGTCAGGCTGCTGACCCCTGGCCTGTCATTAAACATTCAAGGAACCATTGTGGGTTTGCAGAAAATAATTTCTATATTATAATAATTTCAGTGTGTGTTTCTTTCAGATCTCTTCATAAGTTCTCAAGGAAAAGGCAACGTACAGGTGAAGAATATGGAGTGTGATTTCTGCAAGGTCCAAACAGAGACAGGCAACTGTTTACTGCAATCTGTTAAGGTAAAGTTAGGTAATATGTTATAATATAAAAAATATCTTACAAAAATAATAAGACATGAGCTGGTACCTCTATGTTACTGCCTGATATAACAATTTCTTTCATTCAATTATGAAAATACCCAAAAGTCAAATATCAGGCATGTCTGATAAACTTCTATTCAGCTACTACTCTTAAAAGTGCCTACTGGATCTTAATTTCATGTGTACTAAACTATAATGTTAAAAAAACGTGTTTTTAAGTCATCCACAAAGTCATCCACCACTAAACTTTAAAGTTATTGTTGCAAGATTCACTTTTCAATTCATTTCTGCTTCATTTTTTAAGGTCAGCAAGGCAGAGAAGTTGGGAAGCCACTGCACTAAACTGCAGATATTTTGTCACTCATAACCTGTTTCAGACTGTCACCTCTGGTCCTCTCACAATATCTTGTCATATCTTAGGCTCATCAGGTTGAAGTGCAGTCCAACGGCGGACATGTCATAGGTGTGGGCACCATCCATGGCAATGTGGACATCAGCGCGCATGGAGACAGTGTGAGGACAGTTTTATTGCTTGCTACTTTTTGATCCGACACTCAGTAGACATTAGGGGGCAGCAGTAGCCTGTATACAGAATTATTCTAAATGCATTAAAGTGATCGAATTTATGTTTAACTTAATGATTCACAGAGAACCTGACTGATTACAGCATCAAAAGCAGCCTCATGTGTGTATGGTTGTTTGCAGGTAGTGGATGTCAAGAAACTCCAGGGGACCAAAATGAATGTTTCAACAGAACATGGCCCTCTGAAGGTTAAAGCCATCTACGCTGAGTCCAGCTGTGTCTCTACATGCTCTGGGAAAGTGGAACTGGGCCACGTACACGGTGGGCAGCAGCATCACTCATCTAAACCCAAACATCGACAGCACATATCCTCAAACTGCATTTCGATACGTACAGCGACACAGACATCGCAGTGTCCTCTTTCAGGATCCTCACACTTATTTCTAAGAAATTAAAACAAGTAGATGAGTGTTGAAAACAGATATTATCTACAGTTACCATCTTTTTCCCCATTTTAAGAGGAACGAAATCGCTTTTTATTTCATAGTATTATCAATAATAATCAGCTATTATTGAAAGGGACTATATTGCATAAAAATTATTTCTACATCTTAATACATATTTCTGTGACAGTAATTTACCTGGTGTTTAATTATGAATCGTTTTTTAACTTCGTAGTATTGTTGAGCTTAGGTTCTGAACTAAATTTGAAAGCTTTAAATGTTCTACTACCTATATGCACATGCTATGGCCAATTGGGAGTTAGCATTTTGTTTGCTAGCATTTCTGATCAAGCTTGAATTGAATTACAAATATCTGCAGCTAGTGTTGCTGCTATAAAACAGGTTAGTTGTAAAGAAAAAAATGGAGGTGGAGATTGCATAACAAAGACAAAATCTGTGATGAATGTGTCATTCACATAGAATTTTAATTTCTTCCTCATACAGACGAGCCTCTCTCTGTAGAATACATGGAAATAATTATCCTGTTAACTTCAGCGATGCACGGTTAAAGTATTTATATTCTATGACGGAGGCTGTGTCTTTGCCAAATTCTCCACGGTCTTTACCTTTTCCAGATGTTGCAATTTACCTAATAGTAATTTTTTAAATACTGACGTTAGAAATAACATTGTGCTTTCACTGATTAAAAGGTAACGCCACTGTGAAGAACATGTCTGGAGACACAGTTATAGGTAAGCAGGCTGACCCATCACATAATAACATGCATGTGGTATCCATCATCGGCTGGCTAGAAAAAAAACATCTAAGGCATACTTTACATTTGCAGATGGTTCAAATAGTTTCCTGAAGGTTTCCTCTAACAGTGGAGGTATTGACGTGTACGTGGGAGATGGAGGCAGTGCTGAACTCCACAGTCAGGAGGGTAAACACATAGTATTAAAATAGTATTCATTTGACAAACCACGTTTCCTTCCTATGTGCTGGCCTTTTGAGTTTGTTTTTTTTTACAGTTTTATGTTTGACGTAGGAATGGTGTGTGTGCGCGTTCCCCCCTCATTAACAGCTGGGGTGGAGCTCAGTGGAGGTTCTGTGGAAATCAGCCCAGAGGTTGTTCTGCATGGAGTAGAAAACAAGACAACTCAAAGCCAAACCACAGTTATTGGTAAACAATTATTCTTCATTACATCACGTAACAGCCTATGTAATTAACCAAACCCTCCAATAAGTAAATCAACACAGAACGTCTCACATATTTCTATGCTTTGTTTCGATGTGTGTATATCTCAGGTTATATGAACGTGGAGTCTCCAGTGACCCAGTGGGTTAAAGCCAAGGCAGACCGAGGCTCTGTCAGTCTGAAGACACAAAGCTGGTTCGAGTCACTGAAGCTGGGAAGCTGAAGAGACAGGATTTCTATATGATCACATATAAACATAGTCACAATATTTACTGTTGCTCTTTAAGCCAAAATGTATTTTTACTGGATTAAAGTATTAAATAACGACATGGTGCATAGTATATCATCTAATTCCAATTTAACAATGTATATACATGGAAGCCTAGAAATCATAACTGCAGTGTCGCTGTTTTGTTGAACTGATTTTGAATGTTCATTAGAATCAGTTCGGTGGCTTGTTGTTTTTAAATTAAAAATGTGTGTCTTCTGTGTTATATGCAAATACTATACATAAATAGATAGTACTATAAAAACAAAAAAATTGTTTCAAACTTTTAACAGAAAGGCAAATTCAATCCAACACACTTATGACCGCTAATAATTTTAGTCTCATCATTGAATACTGAACACAATTTTCACAATTTAATATAAAACCACATCTATAAGAAAACTACCATTAATATGATAAAGGTTTTTATAGCATTACCCCTAAATGAGCTGATAAACAGCACAAGAACTTGTTTCTACGTGTGTGCTTCTCATGCTTCTTTTCACTGGAGCATAAGCTGAAAGTGTCTGGGTCTCACATAAAACATAAACACACAAATGTTGCGTGACACTGACAGAAAAACAAAATCTAATTCATAGCAAGATTTCAAGAAAACTTTTTATTTGCATATCATGATAAAATATATTTAAAAACAAAGTAAGTACAGTGACACTGCATAGAAACACTATCACAATATATAAATAGAAACTAAGTAATTATTAAATTGACGACCTCTGATTTCAGGCAACTGAATGGGTTGAGAAATCCATTCTGCTTTGTAGCTTGTTTTGCATGTATGTCATTAGGTCTTTTAGCCAGAGATGGTCTGATAAACTTAAATGATAAATTTAAATGATTTTAAGTGAACTTAAATGATAAACCTCATTTAATATTATTAAATGAGGTTTATCTCAATCAGGGATCCAGTGGTATTAGCCTTTCTGTTCTATTCAGAGTGTTCAAATACCAGCTGCGAAATGCAGTAAATGTGAGCCACAATTGGAGCAGTAAGCTTTATCATACACTTAATGTAAATTCTTTTAGAGTTTCAAATAAACATACTGCTAAAATTACAGCCACTTTAAGGATGCCAGTTATGTGGAGTGAGAAAGAGATGCTCAATGAGTTCTATGGTCGAGCTTCCATTCAGACCGGTGGGATACAGAGAGCACAGATTAATGACTAGTGATTTTAGTGTGGACTATCTCAAATGTGTGGCTTGTTGAAAATGCTCATAATTATATTTTGATAAAGAGGATATAATACAGCGATGGCTCATGTGATTCCATGATTCCTAAATGTTCTCTGTACTTGCTGCTCTTTTTATCAGCCTTATCACTGCTGTTCCACTAATGTCCAGCTGTAATCAGTCTTAATGGCATTTGCGATCTAATGCACAGTTTGTCCCACATTGTATCCAAACCAGTATGGAGGGTCATCGTTGCTGTGCTCCCAGTACTTTACACGTGTCTGCAGCTTTAAGGCAGCCACCCTAAAGAAAACATGCAGTTAATAGTCACTAAAAGTGCTAATGTTTGACTTTAATGTGGCGGTACTTTACTATATTTGTGTCTTACTTAGAGATCCTGCTGCAGTAGGTCATTGTGAGGGATCTCAGTGGAGGAGAGACCTTTTCTAGATGTCGAAGCGTGCGATCTGTCAGCAGAACACAGCCACTTACATCAAGCTTTCGTAGGTAATGAGATGCACTTGTTAGATACTGTATTCCCATATCAGTCATCTAAGGCAGGGCAGAAGAAAATTGAGAAGGTGACAAGAACTGACAATGGAGAACACATACAGACATCATTTGGCAGGAAATATTTAACGACTTTAAAAAACAGTGCTTGTGTGTGTGTACCTGGGGACAACCTGACATCCGCAGTGTGACCAAACCTCTGCAGTAAAATGAAATGGCTTGGATGGCTGAGTCGGACAGGGCTACACAGTGAGACACATCAACATGCTCCAGAACTTCCACGTTCTTGCACAGCTTCTGTCCTCATGAGAAACAGAGAGAAAGAGAGAGAGAAAATGTTCTAACAAAATTAGTAAAGGGTAGCCATAAATGAAATGGAAATACTACAGGCTACCAAAGATGCTCCGTTGACAGTTGTTTGTAAGCAAGAACAGAAACAGCATATGTGAAATTTGTTCATACTTGTTGATATTAGCAAACACTTGACAAGAAAGTAAACTTAGACCCATGAATATTGTAAACTTCTGTTAAAAGAAATCCACAGCTGGTTGTGTGTTAAAAGTCCAAGTAGATTTGTACCTCTATGCCAATGTCTGTGATGTTGACACACTCCGCAAGAACTAACTTCCTCAAGTTTATTCCCTTGACAGCTGCCAGTCCCTAAAGATACAAATATCGAGATAGTGAGAGTTCACCATTTATGCAATCTTATTCAGCATCTCTTCCATGAATTCTACTTTTACGATGTTATAATTTCTCTGTTTTTAATTTGAAACTTTCAGAAAGGTTATAATTAAGGTAATTATATAAAAGTGTGTGTGTGTGTGTGTGTGTATACATATATATATATACAAATATGTCAAAGTACCTGATCCTGAATGTTACAACCACTGATGTCAAGAGAAGAGATAGAGCTGCCACTCAGCCACTCCAAACTCATGTCTGTCAGTCTTTCACAGTAGCTCAGGTTGAGATGGTGCAGTTTACAAAACCTAACAAATCATGCACAAGTGCATATAAATGCACACAACATACAAAAGCTGCTATGTGACACTGATCACCAAAAAGCGATAGCGATACCATCTACCTTTGTGCAATCCTGATGACAGAGTTGTCAGTAAGGCCACTGCAATGGCTGACATTCAGCTCTTGCAATTTAGTGACTGCTGAGCCTTCAGCCAAGTACCCGATGCCAACATCACTCACTCTTAAATGCAAAAAGATCATGATAAAGTACAGCGTCAGCATCAGAGGCTGAAAGAGTAAGATAAGCAGTTGAGAACACACAAACCTGCTGCAAAATGAGATGTTTAGGTATTGCAGGTTCTTGAGTGTGGCTACAGATCTGAGGCTGATATCAGTCATTCTGGGACACATTGCAGCGTGGAGTTTTCGAAGGCCTTCTGAGCTGCTGCACAGGGCCTGCCAGCTGACATCTGACACTTGGTTGTTTCCTAAAGAACACATAATGTGTAGAGAGGACAGAATAACCGTATCTTTATAAATTTGCAAATGTATCTTTATCTGTACACTGAAATAAAAGGCTGCAAAATTAAATATGACCTCACCCTCTGTGCAAAATTTCTTAAGTTGGACTCTTTCAGCAATGGCTTTGAAGGCAATGTCGGAAAGATGAGGAGCATCCAACAGAGAAATGGCAGACAGACAATGACATCTGTCAAGAAGTGCCTGTAAGAGATGAGTATGACTCAAATCCATTCTCTGCTATTAAGATTGAGTTGACAAAAATATGCAAGCCTTCACACTGTATGAGACCATTTATGTGTAAGAAATTATCACACTCACCAAGATACAGCTGTCTGACAGAGTAGGCATGTCGACGATAACGATCTCTTTGAGTGAAGGGCATCCAGCTGAAATGTATTTGAACCCACTTACTGTCATCTGTGAGGAGAGACAGGAAAATATGTGTCTATCCTGGAATTCTCAATGCTCACCTTTCCAGGGCCCCATGAAGTGAAACCATACATCTGGAACCAAACTAATGCACATTCCCTTTTTTTATGTTTTGGTGCATGTGTGTTGTGTTATGGAGTACACACATAAGGAGTGGGTGGAACAGAGTTGATTACTCAGACCCAACCCCCCAAGCAAGTCTTTGACTCTCCCCTCGACTTCAGATATTCGTTCATTCCCTCTGAGCTCTGACTGAGTTTAAACAGTCACCAGTATGTAAGGCAGAAACAAGAGGAGGCACATGCAGAGAGCAGTGACTGGATCCAAGGCAGCTGAACACTGAACTTTCAAAAAGCAAAAAGCTGGGTCCTGTCTACAGTTGAAGCTCTGACTTGTTTTAGAAACCAAAGCGTGAGCGGCAAATCAACTGACCTGCGTGCAGCCAGACAGGTTGAGGTGGATGAGATTGTGACAGCCTTTTCCTGTGGTCAGGTACAGAAACCCTTTATCTGTAAATCTGTAGCAGTAGGCCAGACTCAAGTATTGAAGGTTGAGACAATTCCTGTTGAAATGGAGATTAATTTATAGGACAAACAGATTACTTATTTTTATGATGTGTTATATGTTTTTACAAGAGAAAGATATCTTTGCAAGATAAAATGTGAATTATTTCCCCCCAAAATACTGTAATACTATTACCCATGAGAGCATTACTCATGACAGTTGAGCCCCTAGATCTATTATTCAAGCAATTATACAGTCTAGCAGTTATTCTTTGTATATCAGAACTGTTCCCATCCCATAAATCTTAAAACTCCAAACTCTTGAGACTGACTACATAACAGGCACTTGTTTTTACATAATTTGCTTGTAAATGTTATTGTTTTTGTTTTTTATGTGCTAACTATGTAGTTTTGTAACTGTTTTTTGTACTTGCTGCTGCCTGTTTGGTGCCAGAACTCCCTTGTAAAAGAGGTTTTTAATCTCAATAAGATTTTTCCTGGTTAAGTAAAGGTTAATAATAATAGAAATAGTAATAGCAAATAAAGTTGGAACAGACTATGCTGCATGATGGAAAAACAAAAATAGGGATTATTCTGAAGATGATGAGCAGAAGGCCAGAAAAATGGAGCATCATGCAGGAAATATTGACTCACTTGTATATACAAGAAAAGATGGGGAGCAGTTAAAAGCAAAAATCTTGATGGTTTGCTGTAACTAGATATTTACCTCGAGAGTTCCCTCAGAGCTTTGTTTGTTATAAGTGTGCAAGAAAGATTCAGGTAGAGCAGGCAGGGACAGCCCTCAACGATTTTCTGAACCATTAAGTCCTGTTAGAGACAATGTAATGAGACGGTGTAATATCTAAAATCACAATCAACAGTATATTAAAAATATTAAGCAAACTATATGCAATGCGAAAATGATTATCATAATTTCCCATGACAGATATAATGCAATCTTTTTGTTGTTTATTTTTCCTGGTATATTATAAACAGAAGTGTGTCAATGTTTACAATTCTTGTTGTCATTAAACTTGGGTCTAGTAGTATATTTGATAAAATGAATTATCTTATCAATTGAGATGTTCTACTTACTGTAAGAGTAAAACACTCTGACACATTCAGTTCCTGGAGATTTCTGCATTCACCTAAAAGAAACACAAAGAAAAAAGAATAAAGCATCAATTATTTGTAATTATATTTACAGAAAGCTAAAATTAATCAATATGTAAGCTCTGTAAGGAAGAATATGTGATAGGACGTATTCTCCCTTGTTTCAAAGCTGTATACACATTTCTGGACAACTCCTCAGTCTAACATAATGTGCTAATTCTTACTTCTTCTGCAGGGTCAGCAGCAGCTGTGTCCCATCAACAACAACACTTCTGCCTCTTGACCCAGTGCTTCTGTTTGCATAAGATAATCATCCCAAACTCCTGGTTCAGTGCTTCTTACTATGAAGAGAATGCCTGCGAGTCTTTTCATAGCTCTTCATCTCCTGTTGCTGCTGCCATCCATTGAGATGAAAAGACAGGGGAAGGGCAGAGGCCCCAAAGCAATACGACAAAAACTCACATTGGACAGGTATGGATTTACTCGTAGGTCTTCTTTGTTTGGTCAGATTTTCAAAAATTCAACCGCTTATTCAGACTGAATTCATTTTTTGTCTTTTAAAAACCATGTCAGGGTAAGAGGTGCTGGACGCCAGAGCAGATCAGGTCCCTTCAGGCTTGTTGCACTACCTGAGTGCTCAGAGTCGACAGAATCTGGAGATTTCTTTGTGGACTGTCAGGACAGAAATCTCATCTCCATTCCCACCTCACAAACTTGGTCCAAAAAGCCCAGGCACTTCCTTCTAGCCCGAAACCAAATTAAAGTCGTTCGCGATGGGGCCTTTGTTGGATATGAGAGTTTAACCAGCTTAGACCTGCAGCAGAACCATATCTCTTTAGTGGAAGAAGAGGCCTTCCAGGGCCTGACACACCTCACAACCCTGTTGCTGCAGCACAATCGCCTCGGAACACTTAGCGAAGAGGCCCTCATCCCCATGCCGAATCTACGCTACCTGCGTTTATATGATAATCCCTGGAATTGTAGCTGCCAAATGGAAAGTCTCATTCACACCCTTCAGGTCCCAAGCAACCGCAATCTAGGAAATCACGCCAGGTGACTGAATTCACCAAAGATTATTTAACAAAGTAATCTGCTGCTCAGAATGCACAAGTGTATCTGTTATTATGGAACCTCAGAACAGGCTAATAAATAGGCTCCAAATATTACATTTGAGTTATCAATGATTTACCTGTATTTCCTTTGCTAGGTGTGCAAAGCCCGTCAAACTAAAAGGAACGAAACTGAAGCAGGTTGACCCCGAGTTACTTTGTAAAGAGTCAGACCCAACTACTGACCTAGAAACAGATCCAATAAATCCTGTAGAGCCTAGTCCACTTCGCAGCAAACCTGATGCCATTTCTTCTTGCCATACCTACCTTTTCCCTCAAGTACAAATGGACTGCAGTAAACAAGGTAAGTCCAATAATTTCTTTCATAAATAACTTTAGGTTGTTGTACTCTACATGGAGTCCCACTAGGTTGAAAATGTCAACACACATTTCTTATGCCACAGAGAGGTAAGGAAAAATACCTCAAAAGCCTCATGTCATGGAACTATTAAAGTTGTTTAACTGAAATAAATAACTGTATATTCCCAACAACAACAGATTTGAAGGGCCTAACACAGAATAACAAACCCCACAACTCGTTTGGAACGTTTTTGGACTAACACTATGCTGCTTCCTTCTTCAACCTATTAACCAATTGTTTGTTATAGTTCTTGCCACCTTATGAACAACTTGGAAAACATCTGCTTAACAAGGTTTAGCAAATAAATTTGAATAGATCCTTTACAAAACATGAGAAAATATTTTAAGTTCCTAATAATAGACTAAAGAAAATAATGTTCTACTACTATCTGCCTCCTCCTGGCAGAAAGCCTGGGGTATGGAATCACATTTTTTGGCAGAAGCAGAACGTAAGTTTGATTCTGTGCCAAAGTTTCAGCAAGTGAACATGGAGTACTAACAGTGGAAAGTCTAGCTGATTTCCTGGAATGCTTGAAAAAATTGGATGCTATTCATAAAAAGTCTACTCATTATCAGAGTTAGTAAATAAAACAAATACCGGACAAAAATTAAACAGTGTTATTTTTCAGACTGAGGTTGTAAATCTAATATATTGTGTAACACCTTCTTCTCTATGTTTAGGTTTAACTGAGGTGCCTGCGGGTATTCCAGAGGATGTCGTTTACATAGATCTGTCACATAATTCAATTCGTCATCTCAAAGCCAGAGATTTTCAAAGCGCCAGAAGCCTCAGAACCCTTAACCTCAGTAATAACAACATGGAGCGAATGGACACAGGTAAAACCTTATATGAGGGACATAATGCAAATCCTCAGCTGAAACTGAGCCAAGGAAGCGGCAGTTACATGGCATGCACTCTAATCATTCAGCTGTCCAGTCACTCCTTTTGTGTTATCATCACTGCACGTCTATTAATCATAGCCAGTATTACTGTGTGTATTCTTAAAGGAGGAAAACCTACACAAATCAAGTTGTGTTTTTCTTTGCCTGATAGATGACATGTCTAAAGATAGAAGGGTTACAGTTGTAAAGTGATTGTTTTATAAGAATTGATACAGACAAAAAAAAACTTTCTCTCTCATAGCTTCTCTGTCAGGGCTACTGCACCTCCGTGAGCTGGACCTGTCTGATAATAGCCTACGTTTTGTCCAGTATGGGGTTCTGGAAGACCTTTATTTCCTGTCACAGCTAAAACTATCAGGAAACCCCTGGGTGTGCAACTACAGGTGGGTACTTGTCTTCTGTTGTGTACAATTAACTTTTGTTTTAAGCATATCTAAATATTATTTTTAAAACCCGACTCTGTTTCAGCATCCACTACATGGTATACTGGCTGCGTCTGCACCCAGGAGTGAAGCACTCTGGTTTGGTGTGTCACTCTCCACCGGAACACACTGGAGAGCGGGTGGAGAAGTATGTGAGTTCCTACAATAGAGAATGCCCAAAGGATAGGCAGCACAGCAAAACAGATCAAGACCAAACAGACCCTGAGCTCTGGAACACAGCAATGGAGGTGCAGGGAGAGCTGGAGGAAGATCTGGAGCCAAGCAACTTGAGAGCACCACAGCAATACGAGATCATCAGATTGTCCTGATTCGAGTAAAAAGTGACCTTAAATATGACTTTGAAAGTGCTCTTGGATTTCTCTTCCTATACTTCTATTCAATATTATAAAACAGTCTGTATCAGATGGGAAAAAGTGATATTTCGGTGATGCTTTTGTGCTTTGTCCTTCTTGTGTAATCAAATATAAGAAATGTCATCTACTCACTGTTGTGACTGATTATTACATGAAAAATACATGTGGCATTAGAATCTGCATTACTCACTGATACATTTAAAGCTAAGCGGTTTTAGGGTTGTGCAGCCACGCAGATTGAGATGGATCACAAATGGGCGGTAGTTCTGCAGAATTTGCTTCACTGCATTGTCGGTTATCCAGTCTTTCTCCACAGAGAAGTTGATCTAACAGGGAAGACATTAAGAAACATAAATACTTACCCATTAAATCAAAAATTCAAACATTACTATGAATTAAATATAACAATTGAATTCTTTACAAACCTGACTCCACAGCATGCCTGACTGGATAATAGCTTTCCATGTGCAACACACCTCAGCACAATTCAGCCAGTCTCTTAATTGTAGATATCGAAAGATCTGCAGAGAATACAGCTTATCTAGTCATTCTAAAAAGTCTATGACCCAGCTGTCATAATGTACATGGCCTAAGTAATGTTTGTAAATTTTCAACCAACTACTAAGTGCATGTAAAAATAGAAACATATGCTGGCCTGGAAGATGTCTTAGAATTCATATAATAAACTCAAATCCAAGCAAAGCACTCTTTAGCAAAACCTTATTGAACAAAACTCAACAAATTAAAGCAATGAAGCAACTTTTATAGCAATAATTTCACTCATATTCACATAGCTTGGACTCCCCTTGGAAACTTTTGGCCATTGTCAAGGGAACAATTAGATGGCCTGACAAGGTTTATTGCCACCTCTACCACTGCCACTTTGCAAAGCAGAGTGATCCAAGCAGCCCTGTCTCTCTCCAATTATAGTCATGTTAGAGCTCCATTTATCAAGGGGCCTGTCAGACAGAAACCTGAAGCCAAAAAACCTCTAAACAAAGCCAAAACTGCACTCACTTTGCCAGCAAATGTGAATTAATATCAAACTGTTGCTACCACTGATTGGTTTAAGAAAAGTTAATCAAATAACTTGTTCAGTGAAACTGTCATTAGGCTTCTAAACTATATAGGCAGATGTCTGAAAGTATCAATGGAAAAATGACGTAATTTGCAAAAATATTAACACAGGCACAGACCTTGTGGGTCAGTTGTCAGCAAAACATAGCAGACAACTTCCTGGGGTAAAAAGCACACTAATTCAGCTGCAACTGGCTATAATCAACTGGCCTAAAAAAGGAGAGAAGCATGTTTACAATAAAGTCTTATGTAACAGACTTGGTCTCATCTCTGGCTGCTTGGACAACACGTGAAGCTGCTGCAATTTCTAAAACCAGAGCCACCATCATCTCTGGGCATAAAATAAACCAGCTCATGAACCAGAGCATAGAACATAGAGAGACTCACTGAGTGATTCATGAATTCCTGTAACAAATTTTTTTTTTTAAGTACCTTCAATGAGAGACTGCTAGGAAGCGCTGAGAGTCTGTCACATCCTTCTCTAATATGATGGTCTTCACTGACAATTTCCACAAATTCCATTTCTAGACTCTGCAAGATGCATACAAAGACAGAAACAATATAGTTTATTAATAAAGAATAGAGTTTTTTAAATAAAGTCCTAATAATAATAATAATACCTTGAAAGACTCTTTTGTCCTCTTTGAGTTCTTTGTAACACTGTGCCATGCAGCCACAATGCGTCGAAGAAGTCCAATGTTTATAATTCTCTTAAGTTTCCTTACAGCAGCTACGTAGAAAGATATTACATCTCTATGTTTAGTATTTCCATTTCTGCATTTCAACAGATAACATGGGTCAATATATGGCAATAATGGTATGATCGCAAAGTTGGAAATTTTGGTTTTAAATGTACAAAGAGCTTAGTTAAGAAATATACAGGGGAAAATGAGTCATAGAATTGGGTGTGTTGAGTGGGGAAGAAATGAATGTTAGGAAAGACATTTGGTATATTTCTACACCACAGTGCATGTTTTCTCTGGCTACATACATGAGAAACTCAAAGCTTGCAAAAACAATCAATCCACATTTTTTAAGCCAGCACTCCTGGTGACTACTTTGAACTCAGAAATACTTGTTGACACCTACCAGACTGAGTCTTCTTGTGCAATTTTACCCAATTCAACCATTTATAGAGTGCGACCCGCTGCAATTTTATCTCAAAGTGCTTCTTTGTCATGTCCATCTTCAGAGCCAGGTCTGTAGCATCGCTCTTGCGCATTGTGGTGAACCTCTTCCAACTCCTGTTTCCAACAGCAAGCACAGCTCATTATTAATTTAGGGGACAGGTTTGCAGGCCACCAGGAACCTGCAAGTACTTAAGAGTACAGGAATAAGTTACATGTAAAAATATTCAATGTGAAAATCAAATATGTAAATGATAATCTTAACTGAAGAAGATATCCATGACTAATTGGATAAAAGGCCAGTGATGTAGGTAATTGGACTAATAGGCTTATAGATAGGTGAGAAGGAATTTGTGAAATATGATATACTCATGAACTGGCCCACTTGTTAACAATTATCCAGACGTAACAAAGTCAGGGTCAAATTTCTGCTTAGAGCTCCATACAGTCACTCTCTCTCGTAACTCATGAATATTTTCTAACATTTTCTACATTTGCAAAGGATAATTCATTTGCAGTGCTCAGTATTACAATATTTATACATTGTTAAAATATTAATCATTTCTAAGCAGCATGTATCATCAATGGACCAAAAATTTTGTCAAAAAAGACACAAATAACATCTGTTTTTAGACTTTCATCTTCCAGACAAATGTCTGACTCATCACCATACAGTTGTTTAAAGAAAGGCTCCACCTGTAATTTCCTTAGTTAGGTTGAGTTTTATATAGCACCATTGCTTTCTAATTACTTTATTACAGTGATGTGTGAAGAGAATCTGAAAAAAAATATTCTTCCTTCTACTTTTGAAATAATTTCTTGCAATCAAACCGTGTGAAGAAAACACAGTCTGAAAATTCTGAAAAACTTGTCAGGGTTACGCTCAGCACTCTACATTTCTCTCCGTCCTCAAAAAAGAGTGATTGCTCTATTAACAGGAAGATGGCTTTGATATGGGACACTAAAGCTTTGTTTCTCTTGAGAAAGAAGTGGTGTCCCTCTGCTCCTTCCATGCATAAATATGAGCAGCTGACTTCTTAGCAAAAATTTAATCAATGAAAGCCATCAGTTTTCCAACTATCAATGATTTAAGTGCTTTCTAAAAACTAAGGAAAGCTCCTTTTACCAACTGTAAGTGACAGTTTCTAAATTGTCTGAGGACACTATGAAGAGTTACGTGGATCCTTGTGCTGAAAATGTTTAATTAGAGTCATGTTGTAAGTCAGATTGTGTAGGGGGATCTTCCCATTAGGATATCTGTAAAAATAAAGTATGTGGTATGAATATGTAGTTAACAGTGTGCCAACTACCAAAAACCAAAGTAAAAGGATCTGTTTTCCCTGATCCCGTTGCCAGTGCCATTTCCATTTGTCATGGTATTTATAACAAGCAAGACTCTGGGCTGGGCTCTTCCCACAAAAAAGTCCTGGGAAACACAGTAATATCTACGAATAGCCAATAAGATATAATGTTATGATAAAGACTGTCAGCTGGCCTAAAACAAGGAGCTTCAGAGAGTCACTAGCCAAAATGCCAAATTTTTTATTCCTACGGCTAAAGTCTATTTTTCAGTGCATAAGAACAGGTCAACTCTACACCAGACACTATCTACCCAAACACAGGGAAACACCAAAGCAGTTAGTTCAGACATATCTGCCCACTGTTGGCAATAAAAGGATATAAACTAGACTCCTACCATCACCACATCTGTACTAGTCATGCTTCTTACAAGCCTTTAAACTCAGAGGAGTAGCAGTAATGTGTGTGCCCATGCAAGCAGCCCCCATGGCACTAAGAACTAGGTTTTACCTTTTTCATCCACCCTCACTGCACAGGAAAAAGATGAGGAGTAATTTACTGTGTTTATCTAATGTCTGCTTTCAGGAATAAAAAAATGGGATGATAACACTCATATTTAACATATCTAGTGGCTAAAATTAACCTGGAGTGTGATCTTATATTCGCTCTCAGTCACAAAAAATTTTAACCTTTAAAAGAACTTTGCCCCAACCTCAGAATAAAAAGACTTTATTTTTATTGTGGATGGCAATGAAGTTTAGATTCTAAATAGAAATAATGTCCAGGGAGTTTCAACTCTAAATAGAAAGCTGTGGGGCTTTTAAGAAAAACAACAGTGATAGAGCCAAATATGCTCAAGAGACCCTTAAAGTCACATACATGGCTGTAAGTCAAGCTGTTGACAGACGTATTTATGAAGTACAAGTATTTTTGAAAATATGGCAAAGTGTTTATATGGAGATAAAAAACTGGCAACACAGCTTAACAGTGGGAAAAATCCTCTTTATTATACCAACACATTTTGGCACAGGGCCTTCTACAGGGCAGTTTTGTGTCAAGTCAGGTGTTTATATTGCAAATATCTAATTCTCAAACACCTACAAAGTGGAGTAACTACTTTGACTTTCAACAGGATTTATTTCTATCATCAACTGGAATTAAATCAAGCTTGTAATGATCTCCACACATCTGCTCTGATTAGCAAATGTATTTTGATCCTTTTATTAATGTCTGATTTCACATTGAATATTCCAATCAATGCTTAGTTGCTGTCCCAAATTTTGAATGCAGCAAATACAGTAACAGTATTTCAGGAGAAAAAGTCTGCTAACTTTAGTATTGCAAAGGTTTAGAAAAATACTTTTGGTTGGAGATGGTTGCATTTTACTCAAACAACCCAATAAATACAGAGTCCAAATGCAGATGGTGCTGACATGTTTCATGGGCTATGTCCTCATGAAATGAAATTAATCAAACCTGTGTTGATTTTGACTGTAATACTGCAGGCCTACCTGAAGCAAGAGCTTGTTAAAAGGTTCCTGTAGTAGGAGTAGGCCTTCTCAAACAGGCAAAAGGGCAGCTAAAGAACAACACAAAACAGAAGGTATTTTATAAGCACTAAAACTGATTCATAACAGAAAATCTGAGATTAAGAGATTCCATGGCATGAACACTATAAAACCATACTGTACCAAATCATCTGGCTCCATACTGGCATTGTCCACAGTACGATGTGTCAGGAAGGTTGTTGTGGTGGTGCTCAGTTTGGTGTCTTCAGCAAACTTTTGCCTGATAAATAAATTAAGACCACATCAAAACAGATACATTTCTATGTGTAAATAGTTTGGTTCATAAACTGGTGATTTTTACAAAATAATCAGATGTAAACAATTACCCTTAGATACATTTCTGGGGGCAGAGATGTAATGGGGAAAATGTGTTTAATGCTTTCCCCTCCACACTTGGTAGTCTACTTCATCTTTCACTCCAAGGAGTAAGTGAAAACTTAAGAAAGTGAGCCACCAAGTGTCCAAGTCAAGAAATATTACAGAAAGGCGCTCTACCTACCAGTCAATATCCTGAAGATTGTCCTGTCCCTGGAAAGCCATCAGAGTGTTTTTCAGAAACTTTATAGGGTCATTAGGAGATGACAAGCAAGAAGCTGCCAATAGAGTCTGTTGAAAAATACAATCAACATAGGATCAGATTTTTTTACATAACATTGCAAGAAAAATGTTATGATGGCAATATTAGTTAAATACAGAGGTATTAGTCGAATATAAAGAACTGATAGTGTATGCTAACTGCTGAAAATCTGACTGAAGCTCACGTCATCCGTAACGTTAAATAACAATTTTTCCTCGAGATAAAGTCACTTTACCTTATATATTTGTGTCAGGCAATGTTGCAAGTCACATTCTTCTAAAATTGGTCCTGTGTTTTCTGCAGCCATATTTCGACAGTGCAGATTATAACTTTGGATAAACTATCAGTTATTGTAGCGTTTTGCAAGCGGGCTTTAGCGTTTTCCAGATTTTCCTGGTAACGTTTCCCTTCTCCTGTTGCCAGGTAACAAACGGTAATTGTCGGACAACTAACATCCTGACCTGCAACAAAAGTAGGTGTAGCACACAAAAGCCACACTGTGAACTTGTACTGAAACAGCTTTTCATTTTACTAATTATTTGTGTCAGTAAATTTGTTTCTAAAAGTCATTTCAAATAATATTACAATATTTGAGTCTAAAAATTTGTTTACAACAAGAGACTACACATCAGTCACACAGCGAAAGTTTTGGTCGGCCATTCACAGCTAGCCGGAACAACAGAACAGAACATTGTTGACAATTGGGACTTTTGGCTGTGGCAAACTACTGTAGTTTTCTCCACAATGATACGAATACTTTTATTTTGTGGATTCTTTGTAGTTGTTTCAATGAGTGGTCGCCACTGCTAGCTAACTAATGAGGAGTGTTAAGTTAATAGACTTTACTTAACGTTCTAGAGCATCTGAATCTTAGAGCTAGCTAGCCGACTAGCAGCTAGCTTACGATTAGGCAGCATGGGGGATGGCTCCGTTACTGCTAGGCTCGGCAACGTGAAGGCGTTGCTTGGAATCGTTGCCGGAGCTGGAGCTTTTTACGGTATTTACAAACTTGTAAGCGCAGAAAGTTTCAAGAGAAACAAGAAAAGTGCAAACAGTGAAAGTCCAAGTGTCAGGAGCAGTCAGCGCTGCGAAGTTACTCTAAAGCCGGGGAGTCTGCTGGCCAAAGTGTCTGGACTGGACGTTGCCTGTCCCCGACCTGTGGATGCTGCATCAGGTGAGAACCATAAAGCTCATAAAACTGAAAAAAGACTGAAAAACTGAAAAAAGCTTGTACCTAAACGTATCAGACTTTTCCACCAGGGCAAACATGACATGAATACTTCATCCAATCACCAATAGTTGTTCATTGAATATTGCCACTTAATAATGAATATAAATGGACACTTGTGCTTTATAGGAGACATCGTTCATCAGTCCCCGGGCAACTTGGAGCCACAGCATCTGAAATTTCTGCTATCCAGGGTGCAGACCGCCAATAATCAATCAGAAAGATTTGAGATCCTGCTTACCTTAGGAAATGCTGCTGCCTTTACTGTGAATCAGGTACAGTAAAACTTTAACTCTGTTAAACCTTTTAAATGTGAGCTTTCTATGTGTTGTTTTATTGCCAAACGGGGCCCTGAATTTTCTAATCCTGTAGATTATCTAGTTAGAACCATCTAAAGCAATTGTATTTTATTCTTTGTCTCACTCAAACATCTATCTAATGATAATGACACTGTTATTATTCACAGCAATTCAATATATGTTTTTCTGTTCAATTCGTCCCTCAGAATCTAATACGAGAATTAGATGGGATTCGTATCATAGCAGCTTTCCTTTTTGATCCAGCAGCAGAGGTTAGAGTGCAGACTCTGAATGCTTTAAATAATTTGTGTATGAACATCGAAAACCAGGAACAAATTAAGGTATGTTTCCATCTACACAGCAATTACCAGCTGGAAAAAATAATCATACATTTGTTTATTTTGGGGTGTAAGAAGTGTTTAACTAACCACTAAAAATCTCGTCTTGCAGGTTTATGTGCCACAAGTGCTGGAACTGATTGAAATGTCACCAGTGAATTCTGACCTTCAGCTTGGTGCTCTCAGACTATTGACAAACCTTTCAGTCACAGACAAGCATCAACACCTTTTTAAAGAATCAATTACACTTTTACTGTCTCTGCTTGTTGTGAGCAATGAAGCACTACAGGTTGGTATCAGGTTACTTCTCAGTTGGTAACTTTTACATTTTTTTGAAACATTTTCTTAGACAATTCTTAAGACATGATATTATAAAATGTATCAATGATACCAACTATAATGTTTTGCAAAAATGAATCTTAAGTTGGAAACTAGTTAAGACCAGTAGAGCTGTGAATTCGACTCATGTGTAAAGCACTTTGTTGTATTTGTTGTTTCAGGTTCAAGCTTTGAAAGTCCTCGTGAATGTGTCATCTAATCCAGATATGATGGATGACATTGTCCAAGCTCAGGTAAAAACTGGATAAAAAAAGGATAAAAATGCAGTTTTTATCAAATCATTTAACTGAAGTAAAACAATACGCATATTATTTATGTTTTTGTAATACATCAAAAGTAAACAAGGATGATTTCTGTGTTGAGGTCATCAAGACGAACAGAAGTACAACATAATTCATGTTTTATAGTAAAACTAATGTCTCAAATGTTAAAATGAATTTGAAGACCTCCTATTGATGATGGGTATTTTTTCTGTTTGCCACAGGCACCAGCTTCTGTTCTGCTGCTGTTTGATGCACGAACAGCCCATGCAGTGCTTTTGCGACTCCTGACGTTTGCAGGGAATTTAAAAGCTTGGAGACCCTCAGCCCAAGTGGCTGATCAACTGAGGCAGAAGCAGGATTGCCTCTTCCGGGTCATGTTAGATGAATCCTCCCAGCTTCACAGCAGACTGGTCCAGCTGCTTTCACACCCTGATGGGGAGATTCAAGCCCAGGTGGCTCGTATCTTGACATAGACCTTCCACATTTCACTTTCAATCCATGCTAAGCTTTTGTTTTCACACACTTTGCCAAAGCCAACAGCCTGTCCCCCTTTAAGGTAATTCACAAATCTGTCTATATAAATTTTATAGAAGAACTGGCTGTGTACCTCCTGTGGATACTTGCAATCTCTATATCTTTAGTGTAATATTATTATCACACACAACTAAATGATATATTCCACTTTATCAGTCACTCCTCCCTGATCTCTAGTTATGTTTACATAACTAAATGATGAGCAGTGAGTGAGTGAGCAGGAAAAAATAAAAGTCCAGTCCACCTCTCCTTGTTTTTTCCTGCTGCCAAGAGTTTTTTTCTCATTGGCGGAGACCATTTTCCTTCAAAGATCCACAGTGCCCTGTCTTCTGAGAAAGTCGTCTCATTTCTCTGTTGATATTGTCCAGGTGATATTTCTGATCCTAAACCCACTGCCAAATTTTTTTATAGAATGTGTAACCTCTGCAGCATGACCCCAACTTTCTGTGGCTCAGTGAGACACTTGCTGCACATCTCAGCATGCCTTAGAGACACGAGTGAATGGATGTGCTGCAGCTCCTGTCCTTGCTAATGTGTCAGTGTGTGGCACTTAAACATCACAGTTTTTTCCGATGGTAGCAAAATTATTTTTGTGTACTTCAATTGAAAAAGTGTTTCAAAGGAAAATGTGAATCTTACATGTAGCAACTTCTGTGACAATGTGAGAAATTCAGAATATTGAGATGTTAAAATTGAAACACTGCCTCTTCTGTGATATGAAGAGTTAAATCATATTTTTGGGACACTTTGTTGAGTTCAAAAGAAACTAGCTACAGCTGCCTGGACGTGTTGATCCACAGTGTATTGTATTAAGAGAAAATTGCTTGGGAAACAGATGTCTTGACTGCTAAAAGTTGCAACCAAAAATTAAAGTCAGGTAGTTCATAGCTTAAAAATAAATTGATTGTTTAACTTGGACTTTACTAATTATGATGACACTAATAATAATACTATATGTGAAAAATGAATAACTGGTTGAATGTAAAATACAAGCTTTGTTTTGTTATTTACTGAATCTGCAAGTGACTGATGCATATGTTTTGCAGCTGTAGGACTGGAGCTGTGAATCCATCTGCTGAGTTGCTAAACCATATTTTCAAAAAGGAGTAAGAGTTTAGGGGCATACCTCAAAGTTGCATGACAAACATGGCAAGTATGTTAAACTATTACTTTTTAAATGCAAGAATTATGGAATGAGCCAGTTCAGGTGTTAAGAAATGCTGCACATTTTTGAGGACACTGACTTTAATTAACCCAGGTCCCAAATATCTCTCAGGCAATATGGTTTACCAGAAAATATATTGATTTCTGATTTATTCTTTGACCTAGATTATCACATTTATTTAATGATATTAGTCTGCATTTTGCATTTAAAGAAAGACATTTGTTTGTGTATTTGAATGGTTCAATAAATACCCTATGACCTATCCATCTCTTTATTTTTATGTTTATTCTTGTATATTCAACTGGAAACATTCAGGGCTTGAATTTGAGTCAAGGACTTCAAACTATCCCCAGAGACTCAAATAAATAAAAATGGAGAAGCATCATAGAGTGCCTATAAAAGGTAGTCACTTTATTTGGAAGTACAAACACTTCTCTATAATCTAATCCAAATTAAATATAAAACAGGAAAAACTATATATTTCATGAGTACTCACTACTAGCAAAGTGCTTTACAACGACATCATAAGTCATGTTAAAAAAACATACACACTTACCAGAAAATCGCAACAAAATCAAACTAATATATTCCTACGAAGGGAATGCTACAGTAAACTGATTTAAAGAGTCAATAGTCGGAGCAGACTTCAGATGTTCTGGCAACTTGTTCCATAGTTGAGAAGCATAAATGCTGCTGCATCTTGTTTAGAGCTGATCTGACCTTAAATATCTTGGTGATTCATAATTTAGGACTACATCAGAAATATATTTGGGCCCAACACCATTAAGTGCTTTATAAACCATTGATAAAATAAATAATGGTAGGCAATACAATGATTTAAGCATTGGTTTGATATGTTCTACATTTTTGGTGTTAGTGTGTATTCTGGCAGCAGCATTCTGAATTAATCTTAACAGATATTTTACTGTGACTTACCCAAATCATCACTGGTGCAGCCATTTGGAGTTAGAAGTCACACAGTTATTAAGATGCTCTGACTGCAGTGGATGTGTTTGAAGAACTGTAGTAGAATAAACCTGTATTTAAAAGGTCAAGTTACTGGTGAATCGGTATTATGGATAATAACTACATCATGAAGACAAGGAACACTCCAAGCAACGCTATAAAAAGGTTATTTAAAATCAGATGTCAGGAGATGGACTGATAACTATTGAATGTGTACTGTGTAAATTGTCTTTAGAAAAGTGCACCACTGCATGGAAACATACGTATTCACATTAAAAAGTTTTATCCTCTATCACCTTTGAGTCTTGAACGAATACTTCAGCAATTTAGTTTTGCAGAACACACCAGAGACTGAGGTATCCTGTCCTATAGGGTCATTCTCTTAAAAGACTGGATCTTACATGTCCTATTACTCGCCACAGATTTCACAGGTGCACCCTGACTTGTAAAAAGCCTCATGCATGTCTCACAGTTTAGTTTCCATAATTACACTCAAATGTAAATGCACTTTTATTTGTAATGAGATTATTTACATATTGTTGACAGCCCCTTTTAAATGAATGCTGATTTCCCATTATTGATGATGTTTGGTTCTTTGTCCCCCTCCCTCTCCCTCTCCCCCTCCCTCCCAGGCCTCCATCCGGCCTCCTCCCCCCTCCGAGCAGACGCGATGACCGTCGTTGAATCATCCTGGGCTCCATCACAGTCAGACCGCGGCTCGGTGGGTTGAGACGGACGAGTGATCACAGCCGGGAAACCAGGAAAGACCAAGGAGGGGCCAATAATTCCCGATTAGCCGCACCAGCTATGAACATCCACTGCGTTAGGTCGAAGTAAACGGACGGAGCTCTCACATCACTAACGCGGCGAGGATGAGCGCGACTGCAGCGGCCACGGGATCGGCTTCGTGCCGCTTCGCCCACTATTTCGTGGTGTGCGGAGTGGACGCGGAGACGGGCCTGGAGCCGGACGATGGAGCAGGTACCAACACGGTCCACGACACATGAAAGACACGAATCCGCGCGTCACACTTACACTCATTTATTCCACGACTCTCCTGCAACATCCGAAGCACATCCCGTTTCACGCAGGCCTGCTGGGGCTGGAGTGACATGCATTTAAATGTGTTTCCGTGGGACGCCTCGTTTCTCCTTATTTATCTGCGAAGAGCCCGACGACAGGGTGTTTTAGCCAGTTATTAATATTTCACTTCAAGTAAATTCCCATTGCAATCTAGCGAGGATTTGTGTTTTAAATGCGCATCTGAACATAGAGCAGGGACTAAATGCAGAGGTTATATTGTTTTGTATTAAGCTACAAGACACAAATGTAAGATGATGATGGTTTTCTATAAATATGAAGTGACGTGATTTAATTTAAAAAGACTATGATTCTGGATTATCCTATAGTGTTGTCCTTTTATTATCCTGTCTTTAGGACAAAACATTACAGCTCAGTTCACTGTGTTTGCATCATTGTTTATGAGACCCCATCATTAGTCAATTGACAGTATAGTTTTTGGTGTTTCTGCAAGTCATCTACTGCTACACCTGGATGAGGAAGATTGCAGAGGTAGGAGTGTGAGCAGACAGCAGGTGACACTTTTCCCTGAGGCAAAGTGCACAAATAATCACAATGATGTTGTGTCTCTTATCCCAGATGGAGACCTCTGTCGTTTTATTACAAAAGCCGGAGGTGTTGAAGCACGGAAGGAAATTGATGCTCTAATGTTGGTAGATGTGGGGGGTTGCTACGGTGATGACAGCTGCAGTGATGCTGCCTTGTGTCAGGGACTCATGATGTGGTTGATAGCGCAGTTAGAAATAAGAGGTTTAAGGTGAAATAGCTTTTTTTTTTTTTTAACCACACTGCGTTGTTGACGCTGAGATTAGTGAGGTGGGGACAGATTTACCTGGGAGCCCTCGGTGACGTCTGCACATGTTTTGCTGTGTGCGTGGACACAGAACCATGTCGGTGTGCTGAATACCAACACCCTGATAATGGCGTCACTTCCAGGTGTGAGTTGTCACAGTGGTCACACTTGGTATTCTCCCTGTTTTGTTGGTATTGGCTCATGTAAAGCAACAGACATTCCAAGCTGTGCTTTCTTTCTGTTGCCTCGTGTTTCTTTAAAAAACAGCACAGATAAAATGTATATTAAGATGGGTGCTGTGTTGGGACTCATAGATGTGTTGCAGATTAGTTTGTGCTCCGACTAACTAGCAGGGGCTTTGATATCTGGCTCCTTGCAGAGAGTGACAGTGCTACAGGCTAGTATGTCTGAGCTCGACCAATCAGCTTATATAACAGCTGGTCATCTGAGACGCACAGCAGCAGGGGGCTCTGCTCCTTTCCAAGGATTTTTGGTTCAGTGTGAACGTTTTTTCCCTAGCATATAAATTCACTGAACTGCAGCCAAGCAAGATATTGTCACTCTGTACACCCGTCTTTATTGTGTTCAGATGACATATAGTATCTCTGTGTGTATGTGTGTGTAATTAGTGAGTGTCTGCAGCGAGACAGTCTTCTCTTGTTGTCTTCTCAATAGATGTCACTGTGCTTTCTGCAGCCTAATCAAATTTCACATGACGTTGCCCGTTGGAATGCTGAATGGCCGATGCTTCAGGGCCTGTTCAGGCCAGATGACTGTCACAGGGTAAAGGCAGCAGTGAAGGGCCAATCATTTAACAACTGCTTTATAGTGGTGATCTGATTGCAAAGAGATGTACATATCCTGCACTTGTGATATTAATACATTTGCTGCTTGTAAGTTGAAAATCCTGCACCTGTTATTTTATTTTTAGTCACCCAACACTTTAATTTTTATTTTAAGCAAATTAGCTCATCCGCATGTCTGTGTCTCAGACTGAGATAAAAAGGTAAAAGTGTCTGTGTTTTTGTTGTGTGATTCACTTTTAGTAAATGTACAGATGCGTAATACAAAAGCAGTGGAATAACTCTTCATCTGCTACATGACACTGGCTGTCGCTCTGATCACTTTCCGCTTTTTATTTCTCTACCTTGTCTAGTCATGTACTGATGTGATAAATGGCACAGTGGCAGTAATTCAGGTGCTGAATATGACAGATATCTTTATGAGTGTTCAATCATCTCTGATGAAAAGCTCCTGTTTTAGTACCATCTGGGACTGTAATTCTTTACAATAAATGTCATAACTGTGTTATGAATATCAATCACTAACTTTTGTCCTCAATCAACTTTGACAGTGATGAGGACTTTCAGATACTCATGATTAGAGCTTAAAGAATTAGCCAACTAGTGATTTTTTATGTCCTGATTGATGGTAGGTTAAATAGAATTAGGTTTATGGCTCATGGTTGGAAAAACTAATGAATTTGAAGATGTTACTGTTGGTTTTAGGAAATAGTTTTTGTCTCAGTTTAAGACATTTAAAGGTCAAGACATTGGCATTTGACTTTGCCATGACTATAATGATCTGACAATTTGAAGTCTTTTGGAACACATTGGATCGTATTTGTTGTCTGTTGTGTGTTAATATAGTGAAAGGTGTAAATTGCAGTCCTAACTGAAACATGCAATTAAACATTCATCCAGACACTCAAACAAACCTCCCTCTTTCTCTCCAGGGAGCCTGCATCTGAATGTGTTCTTGCCGACTCCTTAACTGTAACTCATGTCAGGAGGTGTTTGGGTTGTAATCAGGTCAGCTGGTGAAACTCCGGGTGACGTAATCACTGACGAGCTTTGTCTGATGGCTATCTTCTAGAGCACAGCGGAAGTGGCTCCCATGGCAACTGGTTGTCCTTTCCACAAGGCTTGATTGTGCCTCAGCGCAGACGCCAATTTGTACCTTTACCAAAGAACATTGACTCCCCCTCACTATACTATGATCCATTAGCTTGTATCTCCCACCTACCAGTCTGACTCAATTTAACTTGAAGTGGTGTGTGTGATGCAGCTTCCTCTTATGCGGATGTATGCGTCATCTCGTGGGCAGGTGAGGTGGATGTTCCTGAATGCTGAATGAGTAGTGTCAATGCTGGCAGCTGAGAAGAAACAGTTATTTTGCTATTTGCTTTATCTTGTAGCGCAGTGATGTCAGAATTCACGGTGGAGTAGTGAAAAGGGGAACACAGAGAAGAGCACTCTTCAAGGGCATCCCCTCAGAAAAATGGCTGAATAATAAAAGCACCTCGTTCTTAACACACGTGCTGAATCATACACAGTTTATTTCTACTGCCTGCTCTCTTTTTCATTGTCCACTCAGTTCTCGCACAGACAGCACTGTGCATGCAAGCGAAGCTAGAAGCTGACGCAAGCTGCAGAGACTGAAGAGAGGCGAAAAACCTGCAGTATCAGGAGAGGAGAAACCTAAACCAGACAGTGCAATGTAGGAATAAAAAAAGAGAAAGAAAAAGAGCTTTCTTGCCTGCACTGCAAATTCAACCCTTTTATGTAGATTTTGTATATACAGCAGATCTCTCATTATGTGTTGCTGCAGTTGTGTTGCCTTTCCAGTCTGTCTCTGTGGTAATGACTGGAGTTACATAACCCCTGGATGTGTTTCTTCTTTTTGCTGCAGAATGGACATTGCTGATGATAGCTACAGGCAACATTTTTTTGTTTTAGTCTGTGTCATTCTGCCTGAGCCGAAATCAAAGCTTCTGTCATTTTAAGATATCTTGTCTACTGTCTCAGCTCAGTGAAGTTCTTTACGTCTTTGTCTTTCAGGTGAAAACTTTGAGCAGAGCCCCATTCGACGGTCTTTCAAATCAAAGGTCCTGGTGCACTATCCAGAAAACACAGACAGAAACCCCTTCAATAAAGATGCCGTCAACATGGTGAGACTGCTTTATAGCTTTTCTAACCACAATAATGTTAGAAATGACAAAAGAGGAACGTATTAACAATAAATGGGGGGAAAGCGTAGTAGGAGCCATGTGTCTGTTTGCTGGACACTTTTCTTTTTTTTTGTTCTGAACCCACAGAGCATGTTTAATGTTCTGTGTTACAAAAGTAGGTCAGAATGATGACGGCATAAGCCTCAAAACAAGTCTCCTATTTTTGACATGTTTAAATTGGTTGTGAACAACTTCCACAGACTCCACAGTACTTTATCTGTGACATGAGTAAAATGATTCTATTTTCAGTTCTGGAAACACAGACAGCATGACATATGACAAATAGTTGCCCAGCTGTACTCAATTTATATTTATATATATGTTTCACCTCTGTGTCCTTACAGCTCTGTATGCCGAGAGGCCTGTCGTTCCGCACGCAGGCAGACAGACTTGATCCTCAATTCCACTCATTCTCCATTACGTTTGACGATGGGTCATGTTCCTATGGTTTCGTCCACACCTTCTACGAAGAAGTGACTAGTGCTCAGATCATCACTGCCATGCAGACTCTCTATCAAATGCACCATGTGGAGCACCATTCTTCCTCATCTGCCTCCTCGCCCTCTTCATCATCTTCATCAGCCTCCTCACCTTCCACCTGCAGCATGGACTCACTTGTGAGCAGCTTGGATGAGTCTGACGCCGAGTCCCTGGCTGGGGTGTCCAGCTGCCTCGGTTGTGCGGGCTCATTTGATCCGGCGCGGGACACCTTGTATGTGTCCAAAGCCCTTTGCCTCCTCTCACCACTCCCTTTTCTTCAAGCTTCCCGACAGTTCCTGTCTCAGCTGCACCAGGCCGT
Source organism: Channa striata (assembly GCA_033026295.1). Classification (NCBI taxonomy): domain Eukaryota; kingdom Metazoa; phylum Chordata; class Actinopteri; order Anabantiformes; family Channidae; genus Channa; species Channa striata. The sequence goes on along the minus strand of CM065176.1, from coordinate 12,576,217 downwards.
GGTGTCACACTCAGCCCCACCCCTCCCTTTAGAGAGCTATATTCACAATATCCTGTATGAGGTGCCCTTGCCTCCACCCGGCAGGTCACTGAGGTTTCACGGTGTGCAGGGACCCATCATGTGCCAGAGGCCTGGGACCGTGTGAGCTCCCACTGGGAGAGTTTCCTCTTGGAGAGGCGTTTGCCCTGCTTGGTGTGGATAATATGGTGCAGGTACTTACCTGTGCACTTCTGGAGACACAAGTGCTGCTTTACTCTCAAGGTGAGAACCTTGGAAGTCTTTTGACCCACTCAAAATGACAGTCATACAAGAAATTGAGACATATTTACTACATTTACTATTTTACTATTGTTTTTGAGATATTAGATTTAATTTACTTTGTCCACATGTCGACATATATTTGAAGAGCATATTGAACATTTCTACAGATCAAACTCTGTATCTTTCCTAAATTTGGTAACACATAAACACACACCAGGTATTTACATCTAAGCTGGCTGGTTCAGCTTTGTTGATAATTTGTGCATGATGAAATATCATTAACATAATAATAATTTAGACATTAAAAGAAAACTTAGCTTAAAATTGACATAACAATTACAGAAAAAGCACACAATATTATCCACTCATCTAACCTAGACTAAAAATATGACAACTGGGCATTCTTAGTCATTACCTGAGCTGCAGCATGTAAACAGGAATATTAATTAACTGTTCTATAAAAAATTCATGTCAGGTTCTTAATTAAAATGTCAGTTAATGAAAATGTGATTCCCTTATGATACTTTTGGGTGATTTATTTATTCATTCTCTCACACACTCCTCAGACTACCAGCGTTTGATGACAGTGGCAGAGGGCATCACTACCTTGCTGTTTCCATTCCAGTGGCAACACATATACCTCCCCATTGTTTCTGCACCTTTGCATCACCTCCTGGATGCCCCTGTGCCATACCTGATGGGTATCCAGCGAAGAGATGGAGCTCAGCGATCCTCTCTCCACCTACCACATGAGGTACAACACGAGTTAATTTGTTATTTCCTTTGTGAGCATACAGTCAGAGTTTCAGGATGCAGTTATGTGCATGCAAAAGGATCTCAAATACTTAGGTAAGACTCACGGTATAATGAAACATTCCTAGAGGCATTCGCTGATCCTCTCCTTTCTGCTTGCATGACAATTTTCCCTCTGCTTCTCTCTCTCAAAACCAGTCCTGCATTCGAGATCACTCTGTGCTGCATGAAGCCTCTTTTGAAGTCGCTGTGCCCCAGAAAAGAGGCAACAGAAAGAAAGCTTGGGGGGATTAAAGCAAAGAACACAGAAGATGAAAGAACCAGAATAATGAGACTTACTGAATATTTAATGAGAATTAGGGGTTGGCACTTACATTTGAACTATGCAATTTGTAGGAAAAGGAAATATTTTAATCATACATGTATGATAGTTTAAGAAATCAAAAATGCCTGACACTAAAGCATTCCTCCTTAATATTATTATGCAGTAAAACACAGCATGAATAATTTCATGTCCTTTAAAACAAAATATCTGGAAAACAGAGCATGACATAATTACAGAATGAACGTTTGGATGAGCTTGGATCCTTATGCACTTCTTTGGATCAAAAAGATCACTGAAAAGCCACCATGTGAAAAGAAGACTGTAACTGCGAGAATGAAGCTACATGACTAAGCAGCCAGAGGAAGAGCACGTCTGACTCTGTCCACTCTTAGCTCCTAATTTCCCCTGAGGCTGTACAGTGACTTCCTGAGCTCATTGTTGTCATTGCTTCAGTTTTTTTCAAACAGTGCATGTCTTTCTCACAAACCTCTCTTAGTCATTGCTCAGCAGCTTCATTAACGGATGTTTCTGATTGTTTGACGTGAAATCCTGATATTGCAGGTTTCCCCAGTTTCACTTGTTTCAGTGATAATCCTTCAAATCCCAGTGACCTCTGAGAACTTATCACAGTTAAATCCTACGAATCTATTAATGGAACAGAAATTTTCATCTCTGATCGTAATTGGATTTGACACTTTATCTACAAGAGGTGAATTAGAGTCTGTATAATGTGAGAGGTCTAAACCTATTATGACTCTCTGATCGAGAAGCCAGTTCAGAAGTGTTCTTTATCTCATGTACAGGCCAACTTGTGTTTCGTGGACATCGACAACCATTGTGTTGAAGCCCCCGAGGACCTTCCTGCATTTCCAGACCAGAGCGAGCTCATCCAGGAACTGAGTGAAGTCCTGCTGCGTTTCGGTCTCCCTCCACAGGGGGGTGTGATCGCAAAGCCCACCACCACCACCTCTCCTCGCCTCAGCAGCCTAGTGCTTGAAGATCTGATGGAGGACAGAAGAAATGGGAACCTCGGTGGCGAGGAGTTGGCGGTGCTAGAAAGGCTGCAGGCTCTGGCGCAGAGATGCGGAGGAAGGAAAATGTCAGACGGTGGGAAGACGCTGAGACTGTTTGAAGAGGAGGAGGAAGAGCTGAAGTCTGCACAGCTGAACATTCAGATAAGGGAAGTGTTTGCCGGACGTTTTGCTGCCATGTTTGGCAGGTATGAGGAGTTTGTCATCCACAGCGCTCTGGATTTAGACTCATGGCTGAGCAACAGAGAGGGGACACTGAGCTTTGACAAGGTACTTGCATAGTTGTCAATACACAATCATGTTCATTGCGGTTATTTTCTTACATCAGACAGGTGACAGAATGAAGGACAAATCCACGTGCCCTTATACAGGTCAATTCTGAGCAGGCCCAGTTGATTCTGGCTAATAATCTAAGCAATTTATTTTATTTTTGAGCTACAAATACCAGGAGCTTTAGTTACAACTGCTCATCAGGCAAGTGTTTCATCAGGAACAATAATTAAAGTGAATAACTTAGTAAATAGGGATATAAATTGTGCTAGACTGTAACGACCGTAGTGTTGCTCATGCATTAGTGCGATGTGTTCTGTGATGATAAAGAGAATCGCAACTTTTCTTCAGCTGCCCGAGCAGCATGTGATCAGACTGTGAGGCATAGGTTCTAAGGGGAGACTGAATAGGTTGACAAGCATCAAAATGATAAGAGTCATATGCTGTGGCTTTAGTGTTCACTAGATCTCATCCCAGTTGATCTTTTAGCAGATTTTGGGCCGTTATAAAGTGCACTCTCCACCAGCATCCCATAGACTTAAAAAATAAATGCCAACATGCTTTGAAGCTGTTTTGCTGGCACACGGTCGTCCAAAACTTTACTTTGGTTTTTGCTTTAACTTGTCACCAACTGTACACCAAGATCATTTTCTGTGTAACTTAGATTTTAATAAAATCCCAGCTGATGTTGATGTGTGAACTACTTTTCTTTATTTCAGGGTTCCTTCCTCTCAGTTCAGTCTGTGACCCACTTGCGTTTCTTGTCCCGGTTCCTGGAGACGTCCATGTTTTCTTCTTTTGTGGATGGTAAAGTGATATCTCGCTGGGCTGAGAGAGAGCCACTGCAGCAGCTGTTTGACAACCGTCTGGAGAGAGAACGACTGTATAGCACAGACGAGGAGGAATCCCGTAACTGTTGCTACAGGAAATGCACCACACTCTTTGAGTCAGGTAATGTGAGGATGAAATAATAGATGCTTCTACGACGTCGAAATATAATTCTTGCATGATGTAGCAAAAACCATGTTGAATAATTTCCTGCCAGTCACAGTTGATTTGTTTCACTCGTCTTTGTTGCTCTTTCTTACCAGGAAAGATTTAATCTAACTAATCTAAAGTTTCATATATACATGATTAAAGAAACTTAGGTACTTTATTGTTACTTTATAATTATATTATATGCAGTTTACGAAACTGTATATTTAATCATAACCTACAAAAAACTAAATACAAATTAATGGGCGTCTCACCAGTTTGTGTTCAGTATTTAGCAATAGACTTGAACCTTGGTTATTTGAAAACTGGTTATTTGAGCTGAATGATGTGATTGAGATGGATGCCAGATTTTGCAAAGGCAATCTGCAAATCTGTTGCCATCTGTCCTTCTGTTTGGGTTTATGTTGATTATGTTGCGTAGCCCTCCTGCAACCCCCTTTTTTTTCTCAATGGGACGTTCCGTACCAGAATATTTTATAGTATAAATTATAATGGGTGGGAAACTATGTCCAATAAAAATTTGAATTAAAAATTGTCAGATAATTACAAGGAGTGAGATATCATGTAATATGGTGGTATATTTGGACAGTTATTGAAGGGTGAATTAAAGGATATAGTAAAGAAATAAGCATTATATTAGCAGAAGACTGTGTCCTATGAACATTTTCAAACCTTCTGCATTGAAGTCCTACAGAATGCAAAACTCATCTCAGTCTATCTGTACCATTTTAATTTTTTCACACTGTGTCAAAGATACTGCTTTTCGTCCTTTTCATCACTCTGTCAGTTACATTATGTCTCCATTTTGTCTGCTATCATGTCTTCCTTTGAGTCTCCTGTAAACTTAATTAACAGTAGCAATTAACTAACTTCCATATAAAGTGTTTGTATAAGAGGTACCCTTAAACATTATGCACAGTTATGGTCCCTGGGAAGTGTCTTTATCGCCTTTTTATAACTTATCATTACACATTGCATTTACAGTCTATGTATGTGTTGTGTCGTTGCAGCTCAATCCATTGAGCGCAGACTGCTGAAGGCTGACCACACAGCCATACATCCACACCTGCTGGACATGAGGATCGGCCAGGGTCGTCACCAGCCGGGCTACTTTCCTAAACTGCAGGCTGATGTGCTGGCACAGGCACAAAACACCAACAAGTGAGCCTGTGTTTTCTGCTATTCATCATTGATAAAACACCACAACAGTGTTCCACAACCAGCAAGAGAATCCAAGGCCTGATTTATACTTCTGCAGTAGTCAGAGGGTACACGGAGTGGACCTGTGAACCTCAGCCTTCTGGATCTATGAATTTAAAACAATATTACCCAGCACATCCAAACAATTTAGAAGGAAAATAAACATCCAAATTGGTATTATACTGATCCTGGAATTATAACAAACTCACTCTATCTAAAATTAATATACAGGTGAAATGATTTAGTTGGCCAAAACTAATACATATATAAATGCTTAAAATAATAAAATAAAAGTAATTTACAAACTATTTTATTGGTTACTAAATGCATTTCTTTTTTATTAATATTCATATCGTTTTGTAGGCTGGGATTTATTAAGTCAAATCTTATCAAATTAAATAGTGAGCTACAAAGATTGAAGTATTTTACAAGCAATTGAAATTAGATTTCCTGAAAATCGATTAATGATCGATTAAATACTTATCTAAAAGTAACAATGTTTCATGTTAAATAAAAGTAAGCTATAAGTTGTTAAAATAGCAAAAAGCAATGGTAATGCATAAATATTTGAAAATCTAAAGGTGAAAGACAAGTGTTGGAAAGGTTTGCCCCCACCACAGTAGAAAATATGGCCATAACATGGATAAGCGATGATATAGATGTGTACAAATTATTGTAAATATATACTTCTGTCTAGAATTTAACATTTGGTCTAAAATCAAGTAAAACAAACACATTTTGAACATGAATAGTAGTCTTGATGGTGGAGAAACTACAGTGTAAAGGATTTTAAAGGAAAATCAGATAAAGTTGGGAATTAGAACAAGCTGCCATTGTCCACCAAAATACACATGTGATTTTCACATGAAGACAGAAGCACAATCACACACAGTTCATATAATGAATTTTATTTGTTTTTGTTATATGGGTCAACAGGTGGTCGAGTCGAGTGACAGCATCACGCAGGACTGATTCCAAGAGATCAACAGTGAGTGATCCATCAGGAGTGGACAGTGAACAAAGACAGGTACTCTTTATGGCTGAATATATATAATCAAACTCCAAATGCTTTAGAATGTCTATGTCTAATCTATCAATTTAATTTATCTTTTATCTGTAAAAGAAGCACACACTTGCAAGGAAAAACCTCCGCCAGGCTAAGCTACTTGACCCGTCGCCTCAAGCCGTCAGCCAGACTCACAGAGAGTTTGTTAATGGGCTGCTAAGCGAGTGTCGTCTAAAGGTGAGAGCTCTCTCCACGTGTCAGTGGAGGTGCTGCTGTCAATGATTTCTAAAATACTCATGTGAGTTTAATTTCTGGCTCTTTTGGGGGAGGGTCTCTTCAGACCAAACGGATGTTGATGGAAAGGATGGGGAAGGAAAGTGCAGAACTGGGTCAGGGAGAAGCCAGTATCACAGGCTTGCAAGAAAACACACTCATTTACGGTCTGTGTGACTTACTGGAGAGAACCTGGGGCCATGGTCTGCAGCTGAAACAGGTCAGCCACACTGGCACATAATTTAACATGCCCCATCAGCTCAGATCACTTACACAATCAGATGGAACTCTCTGTCCTTGTGTCAACAAATTTTCTTTATTCAGATGAGCACAAACAGCTCACTGTCTGCAGCAGTTGAATTTTAACAAGTGTGTTTATTCCTAACAGGGGAAATCTGCACTTTGGTCACATCTGCTCCACTACCAGGCAGCCCAGGGGAAAACAGAGACACCAGCTGAGTCTCCAGGTCAGAGCACAACCCTATTATTTTGTTTTCCTTTTGTAAATCATGAAGCTTAGAGCTGTCTGATCATCATGGTGTTGAACTTGCTGCCTCTTTAGGGTCTAACAGTTCAGACCAGAGACCATATGATGATGCTGCTCTGTTCCTCAGAGGATCGTTAATACAGGATGTGAGGTAAACAGCAGGCCTATTTTTATATTGGTAGGAGTGGTGTCTCTGTGTGGCACATGTTGTGTCTGCCATGGCATGTTTACATTTATAATTTATATTTATTCAAATATGCAGATGAAAAAGTATCTTTAGCTGAGCTAAATGCTGCTTCATATAATGGCAGACGTCTGGATGAAGACAATATCTCTTTTTAAAATATCTGGTTATATTTAGCATTATGTTCTAGTCGAATTAGACAGGTGATACTGCACATCTGGGTCACAGACTGACGAAGAAGCTTTTTTGCTGCTGCTCATGCCAAGCTATCTGTTCCTCCAGGTTTATCCACACTATGAGTGAGGGTCTGTCTGAAGTGGGTCAGGCCCGGGCCTGGATCCATTTGGCTTTGGAGAAAAAAATGCTTTCACAACAGCTGAAAGAGCTGCTCACAAACCAGGAACTGCTCAGGTTAACATTCACTTATTGTTGAGAGATTGTTGAGAAGAGTAATAAGTCTGCAAATTGACTGACTTTCCTCCCCTGTGGTCCCCCTGCAGGCAGCTGTATAAACCTCACGCATTCCTGCTCTGTGAGGAAGAAAGGGAGCAGTTTTTATTCCACCTGCTCTCTCTTAACACTGTGGACTACCTCTGTTTTACACGTGTTTTCACCTCCATCAGTAAGTCCCGTGAATTTAACTATAACAACACAATAGTAGAATATACTGACATTGGAAGGCTTGGAAATTTTGAAGTGTGGCAGAACCTGTTTTAAATGAATAAATACAACTTTGTTTTTCATGTCTTGTGTCTCTTCAGGTATTCCATATCGTGTTGCCATTATACCTATGAAGAAACTGAGCATTGCAATGGCGACTGTTAACCCATGGGTGTGCGTGTCAGGAGAACTGGGTGATTCTGGAGTTAGACACATGCCAAAAAACACACAAGAGATTTTTTTCCAGGTTTGTATACACGCTTCAGCATTAAGGGCTCACATACATAAAGCCACTTTCAGCCTCAAAGAGACACATAAGTGGTTTGTAATTTTTATTACAGTGCAAGAACCTGGGCAGACTGAGTACTCTGCAGCTGGGACAGGAGAACTCTGGTTTACTGGCCAAGTGTCTCATTGACTGTGTGATGGTGTACAATGAGGTCACTGGACATACCTACAAGTAAGATTCTTCTTTTTCTGTCTCATCACTAAACACTGAGAGTGAGCTCACAGCACAGTAAAGCTCTCTGTGCAATAATGCATTTAGGATACAATGACTAAAAAATTATCCAGACTGTCAAATATTGGATAACTAAGCCTCCAATAGGAAAGCTGCATTATCACATAATGCATATTAATACATATGTAAGCTAGAAATTAAAAACAGAAAAATCAAAAATTAATACTAAATTATCATAAAAGTCTGGTATATGTATTTAGAAAATTAATCAGAGCAGATGGCCCTCAACTGTGCCAAGTCCTTGTATAATAAACAGTCTTTTTATGTTGAATATAATGAACTACTGTGTCCCGTTTCTTTTTAGGTTCCCGTGTGGCCGATGGCTCGGGAAAGGCGTAGGTGACGGCAGCTTGGAAAGAGTTCTCATTGGACAGTTGGTGTCACCTGGGGGAGAGGAGGATGCTGGAAGGTGGACAGGGACGCCTCCGGAGCTGGCCTCTCCCTCCCAGAGTGTACGAGCGGTGCTGGGATCTCTTGGCAGTCGAAGCAGTACGTACTGACAAAGAATTCATTCTTTAGTACAATAGCTGACCTATTTGTTGGTAAGCTTGTTACAGTAACAGATCAAGCCCCTGTATCACCTTTTTGTTTGGGATCTGTTCTCTTTCCCCTTTATGTTTGTCATCATTTTTCCTCTTGCTGTTACTTTTCTTTATCTTTACAGGAATGCTTTCTGTTGAAGTACATGAGGACATGAGGGAGGCAGCAAACAACCTGGTTAAACACTTCCACAAACACGAACAAGAGGTGTGTGAGTGTGTTACCCTGATTCAGCTCATCCCGTTTAACCGTCTCGTTTAACCTGTTAACTCGCTAAACATGAAAGAGATGATTGCAAAGAAGAGCATTTTTGCTGTAGAGAAGTCAGATGGCAACCTTCCTGACATAGTGTGTTATTTTTGTCTTCAACATGGTTCTTTACCCCAGATTTTACAGCTGGGCCTCATTTGTGTATCACACAAGACTCACTTTTATCTCAACAGCAAGTTAAAAGCAATGAAGAGGTTTGATGGATCCTTTAGTTTATCTGTAATGGGCCTCCAGTTTATTTTAAATTGGAAACTGGAAAACTGCAGTGCCACCTACCAATCATGAGCAGATTTATTAAAGTTGCAAGATGTGCCTCCTGATACAGTGCCTCCATTAACTCTCTGTTCCCATTATTTATTCCAGAGGGGAAACTTGACAGTCTTGTTATGTGGTGAAGGAGGTTTGGTGCTTTCCTTGGAGAAATTCCTGCTCCATGGTTTTAAATCCAACCGTCTTTTCAGAGGAACGTGTTTGTTTGGGACTTTGTTGGTAAGTGAGTTCCATAAGAGCATCCAATGAACATAACAAGTGATTAAGTCTCCACTGGTGTCTGTGCCCTATCTCCATCTAGTGGCAGTGAATATTAATCTCATAGATTAAAAGTGCATACAAGAAAACAGATATGTTTAATCACCTAGTGTTACACTGAACATCTGCTGTTTGTTTTTTAACAGCCTTATTTTCTATGACTGTCAGACTGACATTAATAACTAAAAACATCCCAAACCCTTTCCCATAGAGAAGTCAGTCACTTCCATGGAGACAGATGATCAGATGGGTGATCTACATGGATCAACACTGACAAAGGGTCCACCCTGTGACTCGCTGTGCCACTATGTCAATGCCATCAACGCCTCACCGCGAAACATTGGGAAAGAAGGCAAATTCCAGCTGTTTGTCTGCCTGGGAATCAGGTGAGTGGTCTTAATTTAAAATGGACTCAAGCAAAATAAAATCCAAACTCTAAATATATGAGGACAATGAAAATGCCCCTAAACAGAGATAGGGAGAGTGATACTAAATTTAGAGAAATACTAAAATTAAAGCTGCAAAAGTCAGTGATGCAAACACACACATATTAAAAAAACTATTATTTTATATAACAACAGATTAGACAGATGTATGATCCACATTTGAACTACAAACAAGGTCTGCATAAAAATATTTTCACCTTAAGAATCTGTCATTTTGAATGATCCTGGTCATTATATTGGATTGAGCAGAGGTGATGCAGTTTTCTGTAGTGAGTGTCACATTCACCTTCTAATGGCTGGAAACAAGACACATAAAAGTTTTGTATGTATGGCTAAATTTAATATCAGCAAGCATTATATTCATATTACTGCTGTTCTTAAATCCCCTTAACTGCCTATAAAAAAAGCCTCGATCTGTGGGTTACGGTTGCACAAACTTTTACAGAATTCAAGAAAAGCAACTTGGTTGCCTCTGCAGAATCATAATCATCAAGGGCCAGTTTATATCAAATGCGAGTGATACAGTTGGCTAAAATTTCAAAGCACCATGACTATTTTATGAAATGTTTTAACACTAAGTAGATTTTGTTAACTTAAGTAGATAGTCATTGTTAAAAAGATAGTGGCTTAACAAGTAGACGTGTGAATGGCCAAATAGTTTGGGTCTTGTTATTAAGTTTTTTCATCATTTGTCTCTTTTGTCCTTTTCTATTTCCTACCTTTCTTAAAATCCACAGTATTTGTTATATATTGCTTCCAGTGTCTGTACCTTGGCCATTTTAATTTGAGATTAGAAGATTTTAGTTCTAGTGCCTGTGCTTAGACATTGAATCAAGTGAATATTCAGGTTAATGAACATTTGTGAAATTTGTGTAACTTTCTCACCCTTAACCTGATCGGTTTGGCAGGGACCGGCTTCTCTCTCAGTGGCTCCCCCTGCTAGCTGAGTGTCCCCTAACAGCACGCATGTATGAGGAAGGTGCTCTGCTGCGGGACCGTGCTGCTGTACACTCCTTGTCCCGCATCCTGCACACACTCAATGAGTTCACCATCACCCTGGAGACAGCACTTGTCAAAGGGGTTGACCTCTGACCCTGACAGATACGCACAGACTTCCGACCCTGCTCTTTAAGCTTCACCAGGAAAGCTGGCAGGTTAAAATATTCATCTTTCCATCTGCTGGAAAATTCAGTACATATACACGCTTGAGAAATGTGACTTTATTCAAAAAAGGACAGTGAACCCAGTTAAGTCACTGAAGTTGCATATTGCCTTGTTCACTATGTAAATATCCTACATATTGTATTTGCTTCAGGAAATAGTCTGATTTTTTCCTATGCTTGTTTACACTGTGAAATTCTGTTTCCTTAAGGCAAAATAGTTATTGATAATCTCACATATACAGTAGGTATTTTCACAACCCACACCATTTACTGTACCTGATCCTAGGACAACTATTACTCTGCTGTATTGCTTGCACTTGAATTTTGAACTAAGCACATGCATGGCCAAAATCGGTTTGTTTTATCTCTTAGTGTGTTGTGATCTTGCATATCAAGACTCAGGCCTTATATTATAAATTTTATTTCCATAATTCACTGGATATTTTAGTAAAAACACCCAACAAAGAAAGTGTTCCCTCTCAGTAATATGTTGTAAAATGTTACATTATTATTATCTTGTTATACTGTGTAATGTCTGGCCTGTGTTTTTTTTTCAGTTTGAGGTCACATACTTCTCTGCATTGTACGTCATAATATCCTCAGTTGGTGAAACATTAAACCAAACTAGTGTTCCAATTGTGTCAGTTCATATAGTACTTGCCACTTTTGTCAGTAGCTTTTTCCCTCTCTTGTTGTAAATATTTTGATCCAGTAGATTTGATAGAATTGTGCCCATTTGTAATAATGGTGTAATGAATTTGTGGCATATTTTTCTGTATAAAGGCATCTTGTTTGTGTCGGAGTAAAACAGCCGTTTCCACTATGTGCACCTTTATTATGTGGATTATTAGTCGCACTGTTTATTTCTGAACTGTTCAAGTGTCTTTGCAAAACTCAGACAATGAATAGTGCATATGTCCTTAAAAAACTCTAGGTATTATGTTATGATGTCGCATTTAATTTAACAGTTGAAGACTAATGAAAATACTGTCTCCTGCACTGTCCTGCAAGCACTATATAACCCACAATGACCAAGTCTCTATTATCATTTAAACACAAATTAGATAAAGCAATAATATTTATTAAATGTCTTGTTGAAGATTAAAGTTAATATTGACTGACATTCTGTGGTATTTGTTTTGATTATGTTGTTGTTGCATATGGTCAAGGAGTGTATTTAAGAAAGTTATAGTACAATAATGAAAACTACATTCTTGCAAAAGTTTGCATCCTCTTATGAAATGCTTATTAAACACTTTGTATGTCCTGACTTTGTTTTTATAACTTCCTATAACTTCTTTGGGTGCCCGATGAGCAGCATTTGTACAGTTTCAGGTGCATTTGTAGCAAGGCTACTATACTGCTTGGCAGTCTGGCATTTACAGCCTACTTTAAATATTTCTACAGGTTTTCCATGAGATTTAAGATCCTTGTAAAACATTCACCTTATTCTTTGTAAAGCATTGTTGGCTTTGCTTAATGCTTCATCTTTCTTTTGTTGAAGGATCCACTTTGTTTGGATTGTTTTGGATTTTAACTCAAGTAAGTTTTAAGCACCTCTTTAAATTATTTTTCTTGGTCTTCCACACAAGAGTCTTAGTATGTTAACTTTTTTCCATTTGTCTTTACAGTGCTGGTATCCCTAAAAGCTTTGAAATTTTTTTAATCCTCGCCAGCTTCATAAAGATTTAGGAATTTAATTTTGACGTCTTCTGAAAACTGTTCTGAAGACTTGCACAGTGAAAGCCCAATTTAACACACCTGGTGCCACTCATAAAGCATACTGTAAAGTTTTTTAAAAAAATATTAAACACCTGATTTTACATTTTAAAAATTTACTCCCTAGAGGCTTTTATTAAGGGAGGTGCAAACCTTTGCAGTGATATAATTTTTATTATTTTACTAACTTTGTTTTTATACATTCCATCATTGGAAATATCTGTGCATTAAATATTGTGTTGATGGATAAAAAAACATTCTTTGTTTTATCTGTTTTGCCATTTCAAATTAATGGGATGCAAACTTTTTCACTCAGCTGATTTAAATATTATATCACGTTTCACTTTTTAAAACATTTGATTTATATTTGGAAAAGGTGGATATTTTTTGTGTATAAAGACTCCAACAAATTATTCTTTTCATTACAAATTAGTATGTATTATGGCAGTTACCCAAAGCAGAAAGTCACACTTCCAAACTCGATATTTAAATATTTTATAAAAGCTGGAATCATGAAAAATTTGGCTGCAAAATAATGTTGAGCTATGTTTTCATGTCTTGTGTGAAAATTTTACTTTAAAAAGGAACTAGAAAAGAAAAGATGTCACATATTTGTAGGATTTAAATACTATGTAATATTTCCACTCAATTGGGCCTAAATACAATTTGTAAATGGGCGTTTGAAAAAATGTGCATTGCACCACTGGACAGCAGTCTTTCAATCCCGGTAAAATGTCTGAGGGAATCAAATCCATACAAGTGGTTAGCTGACCATTTTACCACTAATCTGGTCAGTTGTCACGCAACGGAAATCAGCAAAGTGTAAGTCTGCGCTAGACGCCGAGCCCCCGAAAAACCACGGGCAACCAGACGAGCCATCTGGCGCCCTGTAGTAAAACGGCAGAGCCCGCCCCCTGCTTACATTCTCCAATGTGCCATAGCAACCGGGGCCGAGCCCCCTGTTCCCGCGCAATGTTCCCGTCCTTATAAGGCCAGTAGAATGCAGACGCACGGCGACGTCACACGTCGTTTATGTAAATGCTTTGATTGAAGAAAAAGAAAAAAAAAGCCTCTTCTCTACTCTGAAATGGAGGTGTGGATAGGACGCATGCGCGCTGTGTCCACAACTATCCAGTCCCGTCCACAAGCGCAGACATCAACAAGAGAGCGGGTTACTGATGCGGGTTCATTTTCATATTAGTCACATCGTAACGACGCGCTACAAGGATTATTATTTTGTATCAGCTTCACGCAACTTGCGACAAGGTAATTAATGCAGACGCTTTGTATTTGTTTCCTTTGCTTTTATTCGCTTTAGGACAGTTTGAAGTCTTGTGCTTTCCGATGTGCAATTCAAAACAAGCTTCGAGTTGCTTCAGAACAATTGCTCCGTGAGGGGCCTGCCGCCGCCGGAGCGGCTCGGCGGTCAGCCCGAGGTGTAGGTCACCGCACGGACAGCGAGAAGCAGCCGGCCGAAGTGGACGGATTGCGGGAAAAACGCAGAGACGTGTTTTTCTCCGGCTCTGAACGGGCTTCGTGTGCAGGGTGATGGCCAGAGGTCGGTTGCCTGTTGTGGTCGCTGGCTGCTTCGGCGCGTTCGCTTGGAGGAAATCACTCATTTGTGAACATTAAATTTGACTAAAGTCCGTTATTATGGCGTGAACACACAGCTGGGAAATCCGGTGAATATTAGCGCCGTGGCCGCCGCAGCGCGCCCGCCGTCTACTACACCTTTACGAAATAAGCCAAGTTAATGTCTCACGCCCACCCGGACTGGAGATGCGTCTCAACACGCGGGCGCCGCTGTCAACAAACCATCTTCTGCAAACATTAAAGTGTTTATGAACGATGTAGACAACTCGAGCTGAAGGGGAAAATGGGGTTTAGCGCACGAAACGTGGACTAACGCCGACTTTCAATCAGCCATGTCTTTGAGCGTCGTGCACATGTAGTTGAAGGTGGACTGTTGCAGTGACGCGGCTGTGGAATAACAAAGAGTAAAGATCAAATTACGCGTTTATGCGAGAGCAGCTTCGCCTTAAAAACCGAGCGCAAAATATGTCGCTTTCGACGTCCGTTTGCCTCGGTTCGAATCGCTGCATAAAAGTTGGTGATGGGAAGGAGAGTCGGGCATCGTCGAGCAGAGGACGGTCGTCATAAAATGGGTGCGTATGAAGCAGGTCGTGTGGCGTGCCATGCTTCCTCGCTGAAGTGGGCGGTGAAATTGGCGACTTGCACTTTTCGCTCGATGAAAACAAGTGTATTTCTCGGCGTCTGCTTTCATTTCGGAAAACGCATGTGTTCTTTGCGTGAACCCCGACCGCTTTCGGAAGGATTTTTACAGTTTACTTTTATTATTACAGTTTTTTTGGGGGGTGGGGGGGGGGATCGCATCACACCCCCTTCTCCACACTGCCTCCGCCTTTGAAGTGTGTTGCCATGTTGAGTTGCGTCACGTACTGTATTCTGCTGCAGAGATCGTCTGCAGTTTACAGATGAAACACTCGAAAGTAAAATCCTGCTTGGCCTTATACTCCAGGCCTACGTGCAAAGTTGATTTAAACAAACAAAATATATATGAGTTAATATGAATTAACGGCATAGGTTGTTCTGTTTTATCATGGTTAGTGCACACCAGAGCACACATGTCTGGGTTTCATTAATTACCCTCCTCATATTTAATTGGATCAGTCTGTTATATATCCACAGTCTCTGTGTTTTATGTGCTATTGCTGTCTCAGTCACGACTGACATAAAATGAGATATTTAATCTAATTGTTGAACTTTCAGTGCTAAAAGTTCAACCTTCAGTAAACCTTCAACAGTAAAGTCTACATAAAGTTTGTAGACTGTACAATGATACCAGGGTGTTTGCAGGGTTGGATCTATGAATAATTTGACACTTTACTAGACGCATTTATCGTGGTGATTTTTCTTCAGCCATCAGGAGACGGTTTGTAGTTGTCACCAGATCCATCACGTTGCTCAGCGTTAGGTGGGATCGGATTTAACCAACAGAGTGAGACGTGTTTGTTTTTTGCGTGCTCTCTCTCTGCTCTCTGTGGCACCGCACTGTCAGAAGACCCCGAGGACTGATGGCAAGAAAAAAAAAAAACAGTCTGGGGGGCGCGGCTCGCAGTTTTGCCGCAGTTCAGGTCTACATGTGCTGTGCAGATTTAGAATTTGCCTAGCAACATAAATCACAATTCCTCTGCATAATCAGCGCTTATTGCATTTCCAGCCATCTTCCTCGCACGCATTTATAGTTTTGCATGTTGCTGGTAAAAAGACGTTTGATAGTTTGATTTGAACCATTGCTAAAGCGTGCTCTCCAGCCTGGAGGCTTGAACTCACCGGGTGCTTAAATTATATTTAGATTTTCCTGAATTAAGTGTGCATCCTATGAGCGCAGCATGGGGACTTGATCTGTCTGACACGCTGTCTGACTATTGACCTACTTCCCCCCATGTGGGTCACACGGAGGGATGCTGCAACAAAATCGCTTCCTCTAGATATCGTAGTGCCTTCTGATCGTGTTATAACTCTTGATATTTATTAGATTATTTTTAAACGATTCAATAAAACATCAGCTCTTATCATAGATGTAGGCTATGGCCACAGAGATGTACTGCAGTTTACACACGTGGCACACTGATGACAGTCCAAGATGTTAATATTTAAATATTTTTATCCACCTAGATGTTTGGCTTTCATAAGCCGAAAATGTACAGGAGTTTGGACGGCTGCTGCATCTGCCGCGCAAAGTCGTCAAGCTCCCGTTTCACAGACAGCAAACGCTACGAGAAAGACTTCAGGAGCTGTTTTGGGTAAGAGATCCACATCAGTGTGTAATTTGTGACATACCTTATTTATATCCAACATGTTCCCAAAACTGTAAATGTCTTGCAGATTGAGCGAAACACGTTCTGGAGAAATCTGTAATGCCTGTGTGCTCCTGGTAAAACGTTGGAAAAAGCTGCCGGTGGGAACTAAGAAGAACTGGAACCATGTAAGGACAGATCATAGCAATGATATTATGTTGAGCTACTAGTCTACATGGTCATAATACAGGTGCTTACTTGAGCCCCCCTGCAAAGTCAGTTATAGTAAAAATTCCTTTCCACTCCTCTATACAGGTGGTGGATGCCAGGGGCGGTCCCAGCCTTAAGATAACTTCCAGGCCTAAGAAGATAAAGTCCATCTCCAAGAAAGCACGGCCAAGCCAGATCAGCAGACTGCAGAAAGAGCTTAAAAGAAACAGTAAGTTGCTTAATTTGGTGAATCAGGAACATAGTGACATGCTTAATTGCACTCACTCATTTGTTTCTTAACAAAGCAAACAGAATTTCATACACACAACAGGCCTAATTGTTGCTTAATTTTTCATTTGTTGTTTTGCTCAGATTCAGATGCTCACAGCACCACCTCCAGTGCCTCACCGGCTCAGTCTCCCAGCTACAGCAACCTTTCAGATGATGGATCCGACACTGAACTCAGCCCAGGATCCAGCCGCTCTCCAGTTTTCTCCTTCTTGGACCTCACCTACTGGAAGAGGTATAATAAAAACTGCTTCATGTATAACAATACACATTCAAAAGATATTCTTGTCGATTTGGTACATCTTCAAATAGTAAACATGTTTTGCATGGTGCCTGTATGGGTGTGCACAGTTTGCACCCCAATATATGTGAAATTCAGTTTCACATATATTGGGGTGCCTTACTGAAGTCTTCTACCTGACTGCAGTAAGGTAAACATTTTTTCATACAGAGAAAAGATAGAGGAATCATTCATTCACCATGTTGCACAGCTCTTTTCCAGTTTGTCAAAGCTTTATTGACCAAATGTTACTGGCCACCAGAGCTTCATGAGGGTGGTCACACTAAAAAAATACATTGATCAGCCCAAACTTTACCTTTATCTGGTAGTTTTATTGTTGTGCTGGACAGGGGCTAGCATAGGAACTGTGAATACCTGTATATCAGTAGGTGCATTAAATAAAATGCACATCATTCAACATTACAAACATACAGGCTTTTTTATTATGATGTTGTTCTTTCACACATTAAAAAACGCATTGTGTCATGTTTTGTCTAAAGGCAAAAGGTGTGCTGTGGGATAATCTACAAAGGGCGATTTGGGGAGGTGCTTATTGACCCCCATTTGTTCAAACCATGCTGTCGGAACAAACGACAGCAACAGCAGCAGCAACAAGACGAAGAGGAAGATGAAGAGGAGGAGGAGGATGAAGAGGAAGAAGAGGGGCAGGTGGGCATGGATGTCAAAGGCCAAAACTCCCAGGCAGAGGCGGAAGTGAAGGAAACACCAACATGTGAGCAAAATGCAGAGCCTTCTACCAGGAGTGTGTCAGAGAAAGGCTGGTAAAGTCTCCACCCTCTTACACACATCTGAAGGAATCCTCTTTTTTTTTCATTCAAGCGATTGCAGAAAGAAGTTGCCTCAGATTGCCTTCAATCGATCATAAAGCAGCTGAAAATCCTTCGGTCTTCTCCATAATGATGTTGGAGGGTTAATGTTCTTTTAATGGTTATTTAAGGACTGTTGTGTTTCCATGTTTTCTTTTATTTTGTATTTAATATTTTTACCATCCTGACAATGCATCATAATTAATGGTTTTTATGATCTACTTTAGATGAAATGCTGGAGTTCTAGTTTGCTGGTACATTTGAAAGATTTTATTCCAAAACGCAATAGATCCACTTACTCACAGGAAAAGGTGCTACTTGAAATTCATTACTCAACATTTCAAACACACAACGGAACCCATTCTCAATGTGGATATTTTGTAAACATATATGTTAAGATGACTCATATAATGGGATACGTTTCCCCTTCTTTTGTTCAGAGTAAAGAGTGGCTTTTTTTTTTTTTAAGTGGATATCTCGTTTTGGAATGAATGACACTTTTATTACATTGACAGAGCACAGACCTGTAAAGTAGCCCTTGTGTTTGTGTCTATTCATATTGGCATCTACTCCTATCCAACAGATTGTTTGTAGACTAGATTAGTGTCCCTTTGTGCAAATACATATGTGGGTCCCATTTAAATAAGGCCTATTCACAGCTTCAACAGCAAATACACCAGCCTTAATTATTTGTTTCAGACAGTGCTAGTGTTAATTCTGGATTGGTGTAATGGAACAAAAAGAGACAGTAGCTATATTTATTGTGGCCTCAGCAACACATAGTGCATTTTGCATGAATGGAAAGCCACTCATCCAAAAGACCTAATGATCTGATGCATGAGTCTCCTAAAATTGCATGGCCTTATGTAAACTGTAAATCTTAACTTTTTTTATTAATTTCTCTGAAGTTTTAACTTATTTTTATATGTAAAAATTAAAATAAGAATGAAAGTGTCATTGCATCATAATATTACATAATACGACAGCAAAATACACAATCGGTCTATAGTCATTCAGCAATATCAGTATCAGTGATTTCCCTCATTCCTGGTTCAGTATATGGTAAAAGACTTTATACAAGCTGAAATTCTATGCCATTGCCTTTTATATACCACAAATATGTTGTGATATATAGCCTAATATTACTTTATTTATCAAATGAAAGCCAAAGCACATTGAAATTCACCCAATGTCAAATCAATGCAGGTTTTCTATGGACACTTGTGCTTGTCCGAGGTCATTTGTATGTATGTTTATGGTCTTCTAAGAACGAACACTAAAATGAAATTTCATACATGTGATGTAATTGGGAGCAGAGGGCGTGTTATGTACATAAGGGATGGGTGAGCCATATGGCTTCTATATGGGTTTCATTATTTATTTATTTCATATTTATTTGTATCACTGCTTTTCCACTTAGAAGTGTAATACTATGAATTCTTCTCATATTTAGCTTCTGCGTAGTAGTTTTAAAACATCAGAAATAGAATGTAAGTCTCACACAGGCTTTGTTTAACATCGCATTGAATTACTGGTTGTCAATATTTGTGAAATGTGTATTTATTTCTCATCAACTGAGTTGCGTGCAACATGACTTTTCTGTATCATCACTCTGGGTCTGTATCATGTAGACTGAAACAAAGGATAGAACCAAACTGTACTTTTCCCCCTGTTTAGCCTGTAGCTTAAAGTGTTACAGAATAGTAGGATACTTAAATCTAGACTTGCATGTACTGTTGCTATGCATTTACTTAGCTTTCAAGTTAGACAAAGCGGTTTTGTATTTTTTTATACATCATGTACTTTTTTACTTGTTCCTTAATAAAGGTAATTTTGTGAGTTTTCTGGAGATGCTGGAGAGGTATTCAATTTATTGGTGTGGTGTGGGTAAGTGAAAGAAGATCCAAATTGACCTATAGTTATATTTGTTGTTTGTTTTCTTATACTATATTGTATTATAGTTTTATTTGGCCTACTTTATTGCTAGTTGGCACCTATCATGTAGGTATTAATGTCTTATATACTAAGTATAATATATTATATACTAATATACTATATACTTAGAGATTTAAACAAAGATCTGTCAGGTAGTATAAGCTTTCAAAATATTGTTTACATTTGTGTCATGTTAGTTTGGAAAAAACATAACTGAGATCGATAACTGTTTCCACATCACAGATGCAAAATGGCTGCAATTTCATTTTTCCTAGCGTATCTATTAATAGCAGAAATGTTTCAATCAACCTTTATAAACAGGAGAATACAGAAGATAAACAGAAACTCAGGTAGTTTTTTAAAAAAATATTACATTCTGGAAGTGATTTATGAAACAAAATTGCAGTCTATTCTCAATCTATTTCTCAGCTTTTACTACAGTGTAATCTTTCCAAACATGGCACAGTCAATTTCAAGGCAGCTTCATTTTTTAAATGGAGATAAATTTGACCCAACTATAATATTATCCTGTTTGTGGAGAATGTTACCTTACTGTATTATCCTGATTCTTGGCTGATGAAATACATATATAAAACATTTTACGTTAGGGAAATGTTTTATATATATATTCTAATTATGCACTATAATGCTATATAAAACAGTGACATAGCAAACAACATAACCTAGTATTTTTAATAACATCACAACAAACAAATGTTTAGGTTTGTATTATGTATGTAGCGGTCTGTGACCAATGCGTTGCCTGTTCATTACGTAAAACTTTTTTTACTAATCTTTTTTACCTTTATGAAATGCCCTACACGTTTTTTGATATTGTCATTAAATCATCCTGGTGTTGAAAAACAATAGCATATCGAAAACAGATTGGTTAGCGATGAGTATTTGTTAATTGCGCAGTTTTAAATAAAGAAAAAGAACGAAAAAGGCGACGGAACAGTGGTCCTATGACCGGAAGTTATAGAAATACGGAAGTGTTTTGTTTTTGTTGTGCATCCACTTGACGGGTGGAGCTTTATGTTACAGCTGTTTTAAACAAGCGGTAATCGAATAACCGAGGCGAACAATCATTGAACGAGCTGAGGTAGCTAATATGAGATATGTTAATTTCGCCTGCATGCTAACAGTGGTTAGTCAGGACTGCTATTAGGGAAATCTGCTGAACTGCACCTAAAGTTATGCTTTGATTCGGGATTCTGCAATTGAAATAATGTTTTTAAAGACAATATTTTTCACGACAGCTAAAGGGGATTAACCTTGGAGAACGTGACCAGTAATAGCGTTATCATTAAGGAACTTAACCAGATGTTAATGCGAATATTGATGATGAATTGCGAACAGACCATGTGTTTTTAAATAGGTTTTCTCTGCGCGTTTCAATACTTCACACACACACACACATACATTTCTAAATAACTGTTTGTATTTGCAGCTTTTATGTCTTGGCTCTCTTGTCATCATGGTGGAGCCCACAGCATCTGGAGTGTTCTGTAACAGGATGCTAAGCATGGTCAACTCTGAGGATGTTAATGCCATCATCCAGGCTCAAAGACACATGTGAGTACCATGTCATTATTCTCTTTACATCATGTAACTTATTTTTATTTTGTCATACTTCACCTTTGCTTTCAAAAAGGTTAGGATGCTGAATAAAATATTTTAAAAACTATGGAATACAATGCTTTGTATAAATCATTTACCTACTTTTTTTCATACATGGTTAAAGAGCACCTAAAATGTGCTCAGTGAGTTCTGTACACTGGTACAGTGATAGTTCACTAATAGCGAAAGTTCCATGTTATTTGAAACGAGGAAGCTGAAGATTTGCTGAATTCTTGTAAAAACAGGCTTGACCGCTTTGAAAAAACCAATGAAATGCTCATCAACTTCAACGGGCTGTCTAACGTGCGGCTGCAGCAGATGAACGAGCGCTTCCTGCTTCACACCCGCACTCTTGTAGACATGAAGAAAGATTTGGATAGCATCTTCAGAAGAATCAGGTAAACACTTCTTTACCAGTGCAAACATGCAGAAACAGACACAGGCACACATACAACCTCATTGATCTCCTCTGCTTCTCCAGGACACTAAAAGGGAAGATTGCTAAGCAGTATCCAGAAGCTTTCAGCAGTGAGTTAGGATTTTCTTTCCATTTATCATTATATAACCACAATTTACTTCCTGCCCCCCAAATCAGTTTATTTAAATAACATATTTTTCTGGCAGATATCCATGAGTCACCAGTTCTTGAGGATGATGATGAGTTTGACCCAGTTCCCCCCTGTTTGGCAGCAATCACAACGGCAACCTCAGAGCAGAGCACAGAATCGTGTGATACAAGTCCAGATGTCCTATCACCTACTGTGAGCAGATGCTCTGAAGATCTCTCTCAAGAGCCGCCTGACACGCCCACTTCTGATGTCCTCGAGACATCTGTCCTACGTGATGAGGGTCCTGACTCTGTATCTACAGAATAGTACGAACAGTTAGGAACTGATTTCACTCATTAGACCTTTTTGTGTATTTGAGTCTATGTTGGCCTCTGTGGTATTTGCTGACTTTTCCAGTCAATAGTCAGTCTGATGGAAAGAGTTTTGATGTTACATGTGGCAATGACGTGCCAGTGAAGATGTAAGAGATTTGTTAGCATGTTTATTTGTTCTATACCTGCACAGCACTAAGGCAATGCAGATACTTGAAGTTGTATAGTATCTCACAATACTGTATAGTCTAGTCAGAAATATAAACCCAAGCAAAAGCCTCACCAATTATGTGTTTTAAAAGGGAAAAAAAAACACATTTTTCCTCCCTTTTGGTTAATTAATTTTACACTTAAGTAAAGGAAGCTGTTTGTCTTGTCTCTCATGATTTTGTTTTAATAAAAAGCTGTGAGTTAAAAGTATCTTATTGATATATTATTAATTTACTATGGTTAACTGCTGGGTTATGATTAGAAGGCATAGGTTTAAACATCATAAACATGAGTGGTGATAGTTAGGATAAAGTTAGGCTTTCACCCCCCCAGTATATAATTTTTAAAAATTTCTGTCACATTTTTATTATACCTGCATGACTATTTTTGTTACCTCTTATGATAAAAGAGCATTTGTACTAGAGGAATATGCATTAATATTATGTTAGGTTTTGGGTTTTGGTCATGTTTGCATCCCCCTTGATAAGTAACTAAAATAAATTACAATAGTTTACTTAAATAATAAAAAATACTTTAGTCTGTTGTTATATAGAGGTGCTTCTAAAGTCTTGCCCCCCTCATTCATTTTATATAGGGTGGCCAAAACATTAGAAGCATTTCTCAATATAATGTACTTCAGTACAACTCCACCACCAACTATGACCTCAGTAATAAACAAAGTAGAATTATCATCGTTACAGTTAGTTTCACCCTAAAAAGTAGAACATTTTGAAAGTAGAATTCATGGCAAATCCCCCGTATTAAATTGAATTGATTGTAAAGGTGTAGTTATAAAGTGGCCAGTGAGTCTGTAGCATTTAACAGGACAGATACTCACGTCAGCATAGTGGGTGGCGGTAATGGACCTTTACGCTGGGTGTCACCCGCTATCTACGAAGAAGAAGAAGAAGAAGAAGAAGAAGAAGAAGAAGAAGAAGAAGAAGAAGCGGCGGCGGCGCCTGTGCCCGCTGCCGTTAGGTGGCGCTAAGTTCTGACAGTTGCACTTTATTCAGACAATGGTCAAACGATAGCAGCTAACATTAGCCCGCAACACACTTCCTGGATATCTTGAAGATTAACGTTGAAAAGAAGCACTGCCACTATTCACTTCAAATTTGCCTCATCCTCAGGGTTAATTCAAACTGACGGTATAATAACATTTTTGTTTAATTCAAGCCTCCGCAATGTTTTAGTGTGCTAAGCTAGCGTAGCAGTGTGTAGCTAACGTTAACAGCTGTTTATGGCCGACGTCAGCACACAAACGGGGGCATCCAAATGAATGTGATCGCTCGACGATCGTATCGAACACCCGGGCTCAGTCGACATAAGGTATCCACTTTATGAGCGAATCCCCTGAAGTTACACTGCTACCCCTTCTGAGGCTGCTGCTAAGATGAGGAGACTGAGCAAGAAGAAGGCTCTGACTCTGGTGAAGGAGTTGGACGCTTTCCCCAAAGTTCCCGAGAGTTACGTGGAGTCGACAGCCAGCGGCGGGACAGGTACATATAAAACAAACAGTATATCCTTCAGGTGTTTAAATTACTTTAAGTTTACAATGACCGGTTGTGATATCCTTTGTAGTGTCGCTGATTGCGTTTACGCTCATGGCTGTCCTTGCCTTCCTGGAGTTTTTTGTGTACAGAAATACATGGATGAGATATGAATATGAGGTAGACAGAGATTTCTCCAGGTACGTGCTAAATAACACTCATCTATGTGAACGTGTGATTCATGGTGTTTTAAACGTGCGTTGGCTTATCATGTTTCCAATCACCATCTGCTATTCATTTCCAGCAAACTAAGGATAAATGTTGATATTACAGTTGCCATGAGATGCCAGTGTGAGTATAATAATATGCACTTCAGCTCCAGAACAATTGCTAATCAGTTATTCATATTTGACTGGGAAAAGGTTTCATTGATGTGTCTTCAATTTTTGATTTTGCTTTGTGGATATGCAGATATAGGTGCAGATGTCCTAGATCTGGCAGAAACCATGGTTGCAAGTGATGGCTTAAATTATCAACCAGTGAGTATAAGCTTCTACAGTTAATATACTGAATGATGATGATGGCTCAAAGTAAATTCGTCCATAGCAAAAGTATAAGTATTAAAGGCAAATGCACTTGATTCTCTTTTAGCATATATTACAAAATGTCTTTACATGTGTCTTAAGTTGTTTGGTTTTTTTTTACATTTCAGGTCAACTTTGAACTCTCACCAGAGCAAAGATTATGGCAGATGTAAGATTCAAGTAAACTTGCTGTACCTGTTACTTCTAGAACACACTCTGAACTAATATGGCGACAAATTTACAATGCAGTGTTAATTTCACTTATGGTTTGTTGATTTGATGTGTACATATCGTTAGTTAGTTTTTACATTTATTAGTTTTTACAATTAAGACGTTTTAAACATTTAATTAGATTTGTCTCAGTACAAGTGAGGCTTTGTTTAGCATTTGTTCCTTTTTCTTTCTCTTAGGACACTTCTGCACATCCAGGAGCGTCTGAGAGTGGAACACTCTCTCCAGGATGTGCTCTTTAAGGCTGCAATAAAAGGAGCTCCTCCCGCTGTGCCTCAAAGGTCTAGGGTCCTGGAAAAAAATGTTTACTGTTTGCAGTGTAAAAATATAATTGCTATTATAAACCAGGAGGGGTTCAAATTACTATATACAGTGTTGCTTGAAAGTCTGAATTCTTGAGAATTTTCTCTATTTTTGCATAATATGACCTAAGATGTGATCAAATTTTCATGCAAGTCCTAAAACTATATAGAGGGACCCAGATTAAGGAAATGTTTTTTTTCTCATTTATTTCTTATTTAAGACTTGGATGAAAGCCTGATCATGTTTTTGGTCATTTATGCAGAAATACAAATGCTAAAGTTTGCATTTTAAAACAAAAATGTAATTTTCTCCAATAGTGAGGACACTTCAACTTCTCTGAGTGCCTGCAGGATCCATGGACATATATATGTCAACAAGGTGGCAGGAAATTTCCACATTACTGTTGGCAAGTATGTATCTACACATCTGTTTTGCATCTGTCCAGATCCTAAGAATTACCTTGGCTTTTTTCACTGCTGTTTTACGTTAATCCTTAACAATTTGTAGTGGTAGATCAGGAATTTTTCAGAGCCTGATGTCTGACCTTTTCATCCCTGCACAGGTCCATCCCACATCCCAGAGGCCATGCCCATCTAGCTGCACTAGTCAGCCATGACAGTGAGTGTAAAACCTTGTTTTTCCCATGTATATCTTTTGGCGATAAAGAGGTTTGGTTACACTGTAAGTGAAGATGGTTGGAACATGAGTTGTTGCTGATAATTCTGTTGATTGATGTATTGTTACAGGTTATAACTTTTCTCACCGCATTGACCATCTGTCCTTTGGAGAAGTAATACCTGGGATTATCAGCCCACTGGATGGAACAGAGAAAATCGCTGCAGATTGTATGTTTGTGTTGTTGCATATAATCCGTTTTTATTAATTTAGGCTTTCACATGCTTTTTTAATTGATATATATTTTTTGGATGATTTCCGCCAGCTAACCACATGTTTCAGTACTTCATTACCATTGTGCCAACCAAGCTGAACACCTACAAAGTCTCTGCTGAAACACATCAGTACTCAGTTAGTGAACAGGTAAGTTTAAGTCTTGTTAAGGTTTGTACAGTATGCTTTTTGTCAATATGGTGATTACAAATGTTTCTTTCTTTGTCTTTGGTAGGAGCGTGTGATAAATCATGCGGCAGGCAGCCATGGTGTGTCAGGAATCTTTATGAAATATGATATTAATTCACTAATGGTCAAAGTCACAGAACAGCATATGCCTCTCTGGCAGTTTCTGGTTAGACTCTGTGGAATCATTGGAGGCATTTTCTCTACCACAGGTAGGCTGAACTGTGCCCAAAGCAAGTATGCAACGCATCACAAACTTTCTTAATATAAAACACCAATATACTCTAATATTAACAAATAGTATAAACAACTGTCTGAATGTGGCTATAGATTCTTTTCTTAATTTCTGGATAGACACTTGTGTCTTTAAATTTATTTCTTAAACTGTAATATGAGAACCAACTTGCCGGGACATAAGTTGCTTACAACAGAACTTTTATTTACCTTTTGTAACACTGTGAGTCCACCCATGTCTGCTGACCAAGTTCCTTTTCATTATTGTGTTAATCAAGTGGTCATTTTTTTTCCTTCAGTCTACACTCAATATCCTATATTGTCAAAGTGATCATAAGTTTCCAAAAGGAGTGTCCAAAATCATTTGCCAGCATTTAATATTGGATGTT
This sequence comes from Channa striata, assembly GCA_033026295.1. NCBI lineage: Eukaryota > Metazoa > Chordata > Actinopteri > Anabantiformes > Channidae > Channa > Channa striata. The sequence continues at coordinate 12,549,209 of CM065176.1, read as the reverse complement.
TTTCTCCCATACAGGTATGCTACATGGTATGGTTGGATTTTTGGTTGATTTAATTTGCTGTCGTTTCCAAATGGGAATATATAAATGTCATAAGGTAATCAAATTACTGAATTACAAGCTTCTAAGTAAAATCTTGTTTGGAAATTGATGTCATTTTTTTTTTTAAATCTTCCTTCTCAGGAGCCTCTACTGAATAGGCGGGAAAATGGTGAATCCCTGATGCACAACGACATGGCCTCTCAGTGATAAGAAAACAACTTGGTTGCAGCCAATGGACATCTCACTATCTCAGCCTAACCCACTAAAACAACAATGAAACCCTGAGAAAATGTTTACAAGCTGTTTTATTAAGAAGTGTACACCTGCTTTGTTCAGAAACGTGTAAATATTTTTTAAAATAATTTTTAAACTTATTGGGTGGTTGTTAGATTCAGACAACTGTTAATTCACTTGTGGGGGATTTAAATCAGTAGGTCCAATGATTATCTGTTCAACGTTTATTCAAAGCTGCAGCAACACTAAAGCAGAAGTTTACATCGTTACTGTAGCTCTGGCTTCATTAGACACTACCTGGTGTTAAGGCTCTGATGATATACTGAATCTAATTAGACATATGAGAGTTATGCTGTCCAGTACACACTAGAGTGACATCTCAGTTTTTGCATATCAGGACATTTTTTAAATTTCTGGAGTCTGATGAATTACTATAAAAGGAAACCCTAACCCCGTGAAAAGAATGGATGGGGTTTAAAATGATGACAAGTGCCTGTGTGTAAATAATTGTTGCAAATGTGGTGATAGGCAGATTTTTAAAAAATTAAAAATTACTTTTAAATGAATCTGATGTGGATTCATTGTTAAACTTTAGCATTGTTTCTTGTATATGGATTGGCACAAAACTTTTGCATAGTGCCTCAAGTGTCAAAAGTCTATTGTCCAATCAATCTGAATAGTAAAAACATTCCATTTCAAGTTACATAAAAACACAAATATAGCACTGAACATTTGTTCAACAAATATAATTAAGCCTCACCATCTACAAACAGACTCTACTAAGAAATATTTTACACCATGTCAAGAGTTTATTTGACAGTATTTCAGAATATCTTTAAGTAAACAAGTTTTTTGTTTTTTAGCAAAATGTAATATCAGTACTGTCGCATTTCATAAAAATAGTTGTTCACGTCTTTGAAACTACAGTATCAATGATACAGTAAACCATATTTGTAGGAATACAGCTGTACAAGGTGAATAGTACACAAGTAACACTACACAGTTATACTTGAGCTCAATGGGGATTTATGGATGTGCCATCCTTCCTTCGCAGGTTCCAATAAAGCAGTTTTTTTTTGTTTCTGTGTACAAAATCACTCACAGTAGGCAGGGGGGGTGGTCTGGACAGAGACAGGGAGCTGGATGATACACTGTTTGACCTTTCCTGTGTCCCAGTGTCCCCTCACTAAAAGCAGTTTAGCAATAGGTCCACACCAGTCTACAAGTACAGCTTGGATGTGCTATCATGCTGCATTCAGTCACAATGATTATTTTTAAACTCATCCAGTCCTCCATTATTAATGAGAGCAAGCATCTTGTTGAGAGAAATGGATGACATCAAAATGGAGAAATACAGGAGGACTTCATCTGTGGCGTCTCATTTAATAGCAGCATGCCTTGACTCTGCCAGTAACAAACCTGATCGAAGGGACGTTTTGATGCATTTATGTTGCATACAGGTCATCTAAAATCACGGGTTGAGGCTTAGCAAGGATTGGTACTGCCTGCAATAACCCAAACTTAACAAGTTTCCTTTACAGAACAGACAAAGTTGCAATTAACACTCACTTGACAACAGAATCTGCGGCCTACTTGGATAACAACCCAGTCGGGATAAGCGTTCGCAGCTCAACTCTCTCAGATGACTCTGTAAGAAAAGGATGTAATGCTACAGGCTACATTTGATCCCCTTTTCAACACTCGGGGACAAGGGCAATCATTGACATAATAAGCTATACAGCTCAGGAGTGCATCAAGATAACTGGATATAATGCTTGGTGTTAAGTCCGAAGAAAAACTGGCTCCACAACTCAACAGTTTGCTGATATGTGTGCATGGTCACTAACATCTTTTGCATTCAGTTCCCAAAACAAATTACAACAGCTCTGCATTAGTTTGAGTAAGGCACTCCGCCCCACCTCATAACCATCGGCCTCCTCTTCCCCACACCGATGCCCCTCTCCCACAGTGATGTGGTACACTTAGCACAGTAAAAGGCATAGAAATGGGAAATATAGACTGGACAATTTTTTTTTCTGTTGAGCATCAAATGAATACAACACAGCTTATAATTCTGCACAATGACTGCATGGTTGACTGATCAAGTTGTGTACATAACTCAGTAGAGTTTTAGGAATTCTTACTAAGCCAACTGTTTTCAGTTCAATTTGATGAAAAAAAGATTTTCTTTTATCCAACACGAGTACCAACTGGTCATCTCCACAGAGAATAATCTCTATATTCTACCTCTAAAACATGTGCCAGTCCCTGTTTAATGTCATGGTGCTTTATATCCATGCACACAACCACTGCCTCCTTCAGTGGTCTGGGTGAGTCTTTGATATGTAGTTAAAGGAGGCCGTGGAATTTGTGGTTGTAAAACACCGTCCTGGTGTTTTTTTCTCTTTTCTTTACAACGTATCTAACTACAACACGGCCCCAGAAAACACCAACAGGTATGTTTTTGAGTTTACCAAATGTACATATTTTTAACATCTTTACATTTACAGTATATGATATATTGGTAGGCATGTGGAATCTAACATGTCAGGTTAACCAGGCTGTCTCTTGGGTCAGTGCCGTGTCCTCCAGGGATTTCAGTGTCACTGCCTCCATCTGACCGATTTTAGTCTCATTCTTCCCACTGCACAGAGAAAATTGAGCAAAAGTAAAAATCTCTTGGATGTACATGTTTCCTACGAGGACCCTCGGTCAATTTGAGCCAGATATGGCTGAGAAGTTAAAGATGCTCCACTCAGAATCAGTGTTGCTCTTTCTGAGATCAGAACATTAACTTTCACATCTGAGGGTCCAAATACCTACATGGGGAGTAGTCTCCATCAGGTTTGATACTGTACGTTACAATAGCTGTGAAAGTTCCTCTGTTTTTTAAGGTGGTGGGTGTAATAATCATCTTATAAGAACAAATGAAACATATGATCTTAGAAGTAGATGAAGAATAAAACAGGAGAGAGAGAGATCAAGGGAGATTCTCAGGCATCCAGAGGTGAACTGAATGAGGAGCCAGACAGTGTGAATGAGTCCAAACCAGCTAGATCCACTCTACCTGCTTACTGTGGAGGTCCAAGACCTCAGGGTGCCAGGTAGTTTTTCAGACCCAGGGACATTCCAGGGCCCAGGGGAGGCAGCTGTGCTCCTCACAGGAGGATCTTCCATGCTTTTAGAGGGGCAGCAGAGGCCACTGTGGCCACTGGCCCTGTCATCTTCTCTGGGGAACAGACCTCTGGATACCAGCCTCTCCTGGAGGCTAACATGTACATCTCCACTGGCTAGAGAAGCTCCATTCAAATTCACACTCACATATGAGTCCCAGGGCCAGACAGTGCTCATTGGCTGCGTGTGCAGACCCTTTCTCTCACAGCAGGGGGAGCAAGCTTCCCTCTGCCTCTCTCTTCTGTCAATGGACCTCCCCACAACAGCTTTAGGAGGCAAAGCCCGAGGCTGTCTTTCACCCGGTCCACAGTCCATCTCTCCAGACCCCTGAGGGATTACCTGCCCTCTGATGACGCACTTCTGGTGGGTGGACCTGCCACCTGTAGCCCCTCTAATGGAGCTGTGGTCTGTCATCTGCGGAGCTTTGTCTGCTATGCACACTGCGGCCTCTAGGGGGAGCTGATGGAGGGAGTCAGGGGCTGAGGCTAGATGGGATGAGAGCAATGGATTTGGGTGGGGCTCAAGGGTCACTTCCTGCAGGGCAGAGTGGGTTGTAGAAAGGGAATCCCAGGGGCCGGCACAGTCTGTCAAGGCAGAAGAAAACATGCTCAGGTGGACTGCGATTAAAACAAGTGATACAACCAGCATGCCCATGCTTCCAGAGAGTGAAACGTGGAGGAAAGGAAAGGCAGAGAGAGAAAGAACGACGCTCACAATAACACCACATCCTAAGATACTGTCAGGCATTACTTAATATACACAACAATATACGTCTCTATGCTGATATTTTACACCTTAACTGTAATCTACATGACAGGCAGATGCATGACAGGATTAATTCATTGTCTCAAAATAAACATCATATGTGTAATTGTGTGACAGGCTGATTCTGAGCAGATTCAGGGGACGGCACAGTCCTTTTTACAGCACAGTTCAGGATAATACCTTCTCATGCACAAATTCATGATCATGCATACACAAACATATAGCGCACATCTACAGAGCACAAAGATTTACTGATATAAAGAGAGAGAGAGAGACGTGCAATTTTTCCACAAACCGTGTCTTTGCCCATTAGGAAGAAATAGGGGGAGCTTAGTGTGTCACCTTTCATGCACATGGAGAGGTTGGGAGGTACCATTCCTGAGGGAAGGCAAGTAAAAGCCTATACATATCAGTAGATTTGAAGCAGACAAAATCACACGAAAGACTTGGTTGTTATTTACTGTTTGATTAGATTTAGCTTTCAAATACTGAACAGACACAAATATAGACAGTATAATAAAAGAAAAAAGAGGAGTAAATGAATAATGATTAAGACATGTTAATAGGTTATTGAATAACACATAGCATATGTGGGAAAGAGCAGCTCTGGTTAAGAACAGTGATGTTGAGCCTGAAACTGAATCTGTAGAATGAAATAAAGAATCAGACCAGGTCCGACACTACAGGAGACAGAAAGAGAAGTCAATGTGTGTGTCAGGAGAACCCACCATACTCTGGCACCTGTCCTGTGCCCCTCTTTAGCAGCAGTCTCACTCGCCTCCCTCCTGCCTTAATGAGTTCAATGGCACGAGCGTGAGTCATGTCCCGCGTGCTGTCCCCGTTAATCTCTATGATCTGATCCCCTACCTGCAGGAGACATACAGAGGACAGGGTCGATTTCTGTCAAGCTCTGTTTACCCATGGAATGTTGACTTTTCTGCACGATCCTCTTGTGGTGAGCTGCTCCACTGGAGCATCTGGGGAGTAAATGATATTAAGCGCCTCAAAATCTCCCTCAACAACATCTCAAGAACAGAAGGGTTACTCAACCCACTTATACAAATGCACTTATACATACTCACTTTGTCCATTTCCCAATCTATAAGCTCTTCCTGCCCAGTGTAGGACAGAAAGATCTGGATTCAAGCAAGAGTGAAAGATAAGATCATAGCACAAGAACAACAGAAGTTTTCGTTCTTTTACTCATACGCAAAAATATAAATTTTTAAACTTCAAATTTAATGCTTATTTTTAACATTTCCTAAACAAAACCACTTTTTAAGTAGCAATAATTGCCATTGTCTGCCAAATTTCTCTTTAATATTGCTCTTTTTCATCATCTCATCAATGGCTATCTCACCCTCATTCTTCCATTTCTTATGGCAGGACCATCCTCAGCAAGACGCAACACAAATAGGTCCATTTTGTATTCTCTGCCTCCACGGATACTGAAGCCAAAACCCTTTGCACTTTTCTCCAGCTCCACTGTGAAGTAATCAAAATCCTGCAGAAAGACATGTACAACAAAGAGAAATTAACGGTATAATACCTGCCAAAAACATAAAAACTTCTCAATTGTGGTGACACAAATAAATATGTCAATATAATGCACCACATAGTGTCAGCTTAAGCAGAAAGCTGTTGTTCTGGCTGTACCTGTGGTCTGAAATCAGCAGGAATCCCAAGGGGGAACTGTGCAGCTGCAGGGTGCTGCCTGAAGTCCAGCAGACCAGGCGGGTGTCTGTAGTCCAGTGTTGGAGGCTGACGATAATCAGTAACTGGTGGGTGACGATAGTCTACTGGAGGTTGCCGGTAATCAGTGAATGGAGGATGCCGGAAGTCAGGTTTAACATCTTGTCTGGCTTTTACCTCTGACCTGTACAGAGAAAGCATGGAACCGAATCAGAAGAGAGGTTTGTCCCATGAGCATTATTTTCAAGGAGAATAAAAGAAGGACTTATGGTACTGCACACAACATCACATGTCCCCAAGACATTTAGCAGATATATTTAAGTTTTGCGCATAGCTTCCGATGTGAGGAACAAGAGCTTAAGCAATACAGTGTGTATGTAGCCAAGGAGTCACACCACAAAAAGACAAAAATATCACTCTCTGTTTTGAAAGTTTTATCAAGCTCTCAGTTGTAAAATGGCCATAAATCCATAGCTCTGGGAGTGCTACTCTCAACGTCTTACTCTAAGAGTCATGCACACAGACACTCATTCAAGCACGCACTCAAACATTCATATTTTTCATGCAGAACAGGGCCTGATCGTGGGGTTGCTCAAAAATAGAAGAGATACCTTAACCTGAATTATTCACCAACACTGTAAAAGCTAAGTGGTGTTATGCAACAAAGTAGAAACCAGGCTGAGACTGAGAGTCTGACTGGGACAAAAGTTGTCTTAGGTTTTCTCTAGAACTTACTGGCATGCAAGAAAGCAACATCACAATCACATGTAGTAAATACACAGTTTAAATGTGCTGCTCCATTTTTTAGTTACCAAATACACACACACAGACACACACACAAACACGCTCTTCACTCTCTCACTAAAGAAGAGCTTCCTCCTTAGCGCTACCTTACCTGCCGTCATGGAGGTAGAGCTGCAGAGGAGGCCCAGAGGGCTGGGAGACTGGGCTCTGCTGTGTTCCAGCTGGTGCAGGCTGCGAGGCTGCTGAAGCAGGAGGACCAGCCACTGTTTGGCATGTCTGAGCTGGTGTCTGGCCGGGTAGGACTGCTGCTTGACCCGTTTGAGTGGCCGCCTGAGGAACCGTTTGGCCAGGCTGGGTGCCTCCTTGGCTTGGTTGGGCTACAGGACTGGGCTGGGTCTGTGTGTTGTGTTTCTGGGTCATGGGGCTTTGCTTCTCTGAACTGGGCCCAGAATGGGCACCTGATGGGCAAATTGTGATACAAAATTACAGTGGAAAACATTAAACTCTGGTCAAAGATTGAGGACAAAAAAAGATGCAGGTGATTGTAGTACTGTTTTCTCAAAAGATCAATTTTAGAGGACATGGTCTGATTATGTTTAAGAAAGCTTGCATCCTATGTGGCTTATTACTTCTGTAACTTTATTACTTCACGGGTTTTAAAAAATGATTTTGTGTGTAAGCTTATCCTTAGCCAAGTAAAATAAAATATATTCATATAGAACAGAGGAGGCTGACTTCAGACAGTTTTCTTTATTACATACCAAGGGAAAACAACAACAAAAATAACATAAGTGAATCTGACATCACTTACCTTCCTCTGGTATGATGTGTAGTGTAACTGTTAGCCCTGCGTCTTTAATGAGCTTGACAATGTCGGCGTGCGGCATGCTGATGATGGATTGTCCGTTCACAGCCAGTATCCGATCGCCCACCTTCAGTTTCCCACATCGGTCCGCTGGGCTGCCCTCAATGATGCGTCCTATTTTATGGGGCACAGCTGGAACCGGAGAATAACAAGGTGATTTTCAACAACTACTTAAACAGACAAAACAACACTGATAAAACTCAATTTCAAAGGAGAGTAAATATTCAGAGCAGTGCAGGCACTTTTACAATTACAGTTGTAAATATTGTTATACTGACTCTGCACAGAAACACTTTGTTCACACCTGCTAACAAAACTGACTTTCAAAATATTTATCAGGGTTCCTGAAAATTATGTCTAGACAAAACAAATTCTTTTTTATAGATGCTTTTCACAGAAATGAAGACCAAAAACTGAAATGTTTCACTTCAATATAAAACTCACCAAGCAGACAGTCTCTGTCTGCTGTCTGCACTGGTTAAAATTCAACATTCTAAAATAATAGTTTTATATTACAACTGTGGACCTACTTTTGGGATATAAATAGATCTGGGTGTATACAGAAATATAGAGGTGATATCTTTAGGCAAAAACATTAGAATTTTATATCAATATGCGATCAGCCCAAGCTGACTTAAGATTCCCAGATGTCCACTGTCTTTACTCTAAACATGTTAAAATAAATTCACACAAGATTTAAATCTTTTTATAATATCTTTGAATAAAAGGAAGACCAACTTCCTCAGTAGGTAAAGTAGTTGTCCACCAACCACAGGGTCAGCGGTTCAACTCCTGGTTACACTCCTGGTCCTTCAGCAATGAACATGTGTGAGTGGGTAAATGAAAAGCAACACTGCAATCCGGAAAAAGGTACTATATAAGCAGACTCTCTAAAAACAAAATTAAAAAACTACTTAAAAACAGCTCCAGCTAATGAAAGTTCTGAAACTGAGATAAGGAGGAAAGGAAATTAATTGTTAAGGGACATGAAGCCCATTGCTTATTAGTAAAGGCCATATAATGGAATGTGTTGCATCAGTGAACATGCTGTGTTAAGAATTTTTCACTTTTTAGCTTTTTACACATACAAGAGCCACAGGTACCACGTGGTACCTGAAGTTAGAATTAAAAACAAACAGCAGCTACAACCCTTAGGATCCTTGGTCATCAAGCACCGTTTGTACGGCAAAACAACCTTTAGGACTAAAGACAGAAGCAACTCACTGATGACAGTTGCGTTCTCTGGTCTGTTTAGGGAGCTGATGATGACAAAGCCAAAGCCCTCATTCTCCTTGCGGTGAATTACAACATCACTGGTTTGCAGGGCAGACCCCTCTGGAGCAGAGGTGGCAGCGGGGACAGCGACTGCAGGAGGCCCAGAAGCCGAGGCTGCATCACTGCGTGGCGAGCTGTGCTGTGTCGACACTGAGCCGGGGCTGCGGCCGTTCACGGGACAGAGTTCGCCTGAATGAGAGGAACAAAGAGGGGAAGATAGAATAAGTTGGAGCCACAGTTCTACTAAAGAAAAACCTGACCGGTGTACTCCCAGAGAGCCAGTGCGTGACTTGTATAGCTAAACAGTATGAGTGTTGTACTGCATTTAGAAGCACAGATGCTGCTGCAGTGCTCACAATGAACAAAGGATAGATGTATGTTGGGATCTAGTACCACAAAAATATGTGTGGGTGAGAAGTACACTCTGATCCTGCACACAGACTGTCAGCATGTGTGTTCGTCCAACCTTTTTTTGGAGGCAGTAAGATGTGCAGCATGTTCTTGGGTCTTGGTGAAGTGTGAAACACAAAACAAAACAACAACAACAAAAAAAAAAAAAGGACAAAAACTACAACATGTCCTCACCAGGCGTTTGCACTCTCCTCCTCACAGTCAAGCTGACTTGACCATTGCGAGCTGCTGCATGCATCAAGTCTATTACATATTTGTGTGGTTTCCCAGCAACCACATTTTTATCCACAGAAATGAGCTCATCCCCGGGTCGAAGCCGCCCATCACGCTCAGCAGGAGTGTTCTCTATTATAGCTCCAATAACAATCTGTTCGAAGACAATCAATATTAGCAGCATAGATGAAGGTGAAGAGGATGAAAGACAGACACAGCGGAATCATACAGTAATCGCTTTGTCTAGCTTGTAAACTACTTTTGGGTCACTGCAACATTTTTTTCTCCTTCCAAACTTTCTGCTGCCACACACTCGCTGTGTCAAAATTTGCATGCTGTTGCACATTTGCACACGTTAGCAAGGCGTTACTTCAGTATGGGAGGTACCGAGCAGTTAATGTCAGAAAAGAGTAAGGAAATCAAAGTGTGCATCTGTACAAGTGTATGTGTGTGTAGAGGAGGGAAGTTTTGTCAGGTGTAAGAAACGTAAGTGGGTGACGAGTTTGAGATGAGGTTACGTGCAGGTCAGATGAGTTTGGTGTGTGTGAGGTTAAAAATGTGTGTGGTCCAGCCCGTCCCATACGAGCCTTGTCACGGGCGTCCGGACTCACAGCCTGCACGGCCTCGTCTCCCCCCAGGATGCGAAAGCCGAACCCAGTCTTCTCCCTCAGCAAGTGCACCTCTACCTCTTCATACTCTGGACCTGGCAAGGTGATTTAGAAAATAAAGTTGAACATTTTAATTCCAAAAATCACCTTTATAACATATGTTCAAAACGGCGTAAAGCTCCATCTACAGTGAATTCAATGTTCTTTACTCACGCCGGCTCTCGTAGATAGCCCTCGACTTCTCGTAAAGGTCATAAGGGTCAGGCTTGTTAAGGTCGAAGCCTTCAGTTGAGTCAGGCACTGAAGTGCGGTGCTGTGGCTGGTTTGGGAAGGGCATGCCAGGAGGCAAGACTGCGCCAGACAAATTTGCCTGGGGGCTACCATGTGGGTCCCACTGGTCAGTCAACTATAAGAAAAACACACCCGCAAGACATGTGCTATGAACATATGGAGCTCTATATATTTAAAGTCAATTTATTGCTTTATTTGTGAACTTATTCTCCATTAAACATATTAATATGCAAACAGCGCAGTATTTAGTTTATTCTTTAAATTGAAATGCAAATGCGTCAAACTTAACTAACTACTTATATTTCTTAGGCAACATGTCACTGCATGTAGGAGACTTTCTGCTGGCATCTCGCTGACTGATTTCATTATCTGAAAGGGAACTAATTTGTGGTGTGGGCACACAGAAGGACCACACACAATAAAACCAAGTCACACACAGACATGAAATCCTGGCAACAGCCCACATTTTCCACACCATGCAGGCAGAAGAAAACAACAAACAAGTGAAATACTATGCAGCGCAGACGAGCAATGCCTACACAGGTAGAAGATACAAGAACTAATATTAGCATAAGTGCAGAAGAAAACAGCACACAGCAATAAAAAAGTCCCACTAGGCAGCACCAGCTGCAATGCTAATAGGGGCTAAAAAACGATCAAGTATAATAAAATAATATAACCATGCACTACAACTACTTCACTTTTTGCACACTAGTTTATGTTAATGTAATCAAAGACTATGTTTCTAGAGATCTTGAAAATACTGTATATCAAAAACTGAATGTTTTTTAAAAAGCATTAAGACTAATTGTATAGACATAGTTTACAAAAGGTACACACACACTGAACTGCATGTCAGGAAATAAACCAAATCACAAAGGCCAAGAC